>VDFB02105785.1:272940811-273319995 GCA_007258455.2 Sequoia sempervirens | reverse complement strand
CAATATGATGTTATGGACTGTAAAACCAAGGGTTTAATCAAATTGTGCATGGTAGAATATGTTTTAATCAATGTCCATGAATAGACCTCTGCACAAAAACTATGGAAGAAACTTGGTGAGATGTATCAAGCCAAATATTTAGTGAACAAGATTTTATCAAGGAAGAAATTGTATTCCTTGAGAATGGAAGAGGGTGGACGAATTATAGACTACTTGGAAGCATTCAATATTTTGGTGGCTCAATTGGCATCAATTGGTGTCAAAGTGGATTGAGGAATGTTAGATCTTGCTTTGTTCTTCGCCTGATTCATGGGATTCTCTTGTTATGGCTATTGGGAGTGTAGTGTCAAAAAATGTACTCCCTTGTAGGTAATTGTACAATTTCACGCTTAGTTTGGACCTATCTTATTAACTTTTGCATTTATGAATTTTCAACATCTCCTAACTAGGCCCTAATCTCCTAAATTATGCATTTTGAGACCTATTTTATCATTTTTCGAGAAATTGTAATAATTGAACAAATGGAGTCAGTTAATACTTTCCCCCCAATTCTTTGTTTCTTGGAGAATAGGGCCAAGACCCATTCAACCTAGGGCGTATGGGTACCCCTATTTTGTTGGGGACCAATTTTTAATATGTCAGTGGTGACATTTTAACATTCAAAATTCAAAATTCAAATGCTAGCTTTCGGTATCTAATTTTTTGGAAATTATAGGAATGCCTATAAATACCTATTATTTTCACCATTTCAAACTAGAAAGCAATAAGAAAAGAAGAAAGAAGCAAGAGACCATTCCACCACATTTGATTTTGTAGGTCTTCAAGCTCATTTGTAGATTTTGATGAAGTCTTATGTCATGATTGAAAATTGATGCCAATAGAAGAGCATGATGGATTCTAGGTTTGAGAGATGCATTTGGCCATTTCCTTCAACCCAATGACTTGTTTTCTAGTGTTATCATCTCCAAGCTTCATCCTACTTGCAAGCTAAAGCAAGGCATCATTACATTTCAGATTTCCTAAGGGTGTTTTGACTTCCTCTTAGGTGGATCTTGTCATTTTCATGTAGGAATCCTTCTCTAACACTCTTGAGTAGGGTTTTATGCATTCTTAGCTCAAAACAACCTTAGATACACTTATAGTTAGGGTACACACATTGTTATCAATTAGTTTCACTAGCTATTGTGGAGGTAGAAATACCAAAATAGGGGTTTGGCTTAGGAAAACTCCTATATAGCCACCCCCTCCATCTCTTTTGCATTTTTTTTTATTGTAGGTCCAGATCTAAAGAAGAAGGTTTATAGGGCATACATTAGAGAGAAGACATAGAGCTACATGATCAAGTTTTACAATTCAAACAAGGCCTACAAGGACCCATATGCCCCTGAGCAATTGAGTCCCTCTATACATCCTTGATTGAATTTTTTTATGACAAGTACACATCATTCTTCACTTCCTATATTTTCTTGCAATTCATTATTTTCATTTATCAGTCATCGAAATATGGTAATTTTCATATTAGGGCACATAGTTCAATTATGTGGATAAAAACAAATCAACTCCAATCCATTTCTAAGGCTCAAAAGGATCATATCCAAGATTGATTGATTCACCTTTATGATTGAAAGTCAATCAAAACACCCTGTTGATTTGCATCCTAATGTACCTTTGAAAAAGGCAGGGATTCATCCTAGGTTTAGACACCAAACTTAGGGATCCCTTTTTCTTATGCTACATTTTGGTGAACCTGACATTTTGACATTAAAAACCTTCTAAAAATTACACTCATTCAACCCTAGATTTAGGTTTTGTATTGTATTGTTTTGCATTTCTCATTTAGGGTTTACTTTTTACATTATAAAAAGACAAAAATTCAAAAAATTTCATATCATATTACATCATAGATTGCAACAGGGTTAGTTTCAATCACTTAGGTTAGATTTGCATTCAAAATTGCATTCATAATTGTCATTTCTTGTTCAAACATCTGCATTTGAGTCATATTGTCTCCAATTGGGAAAATTCTAGAAAAAAAAATCACTGTCAAACTAGTTTTCAAATAGAGAAAATATCCTTAAATAGAAACCCGAACATTTAGTTTTTCATTTTCCTGAACCTCTGCCAAGGACTCAAATACCCTAGGGTGCCTCTGTCCTGCTACAGGTGGCTCAAGAAAATTTTGCATGGGTCTCTATATTTGTATTCTCTTTGTGATTCTACTTGCAAATATCTAATATGAAATTTTGGAAAATTGTTATTGCATGCTAAGTAAAGTTGTCATTTTGCTTCATTTACTAAAAAATTATGAAAAATGTTGCATTTGAATGAACCCCCCCTTCGAACAAACCTCCCCCTTCTAATGAACCCCCCTTCCAATAAACACCAACTTGTTCCATACAGGGGGGGTTCATTAGAACCCTCTTCATTAGAAGGGGGGTTCAAACAAACACCCCCTTTTTGCCCTTGCCCCCCTCTGTTTGCAATTTTATGCAGATTTTTGGGTTTCGAGGCTCAGGTTGAGGATCAAAATGATATCAACTTGACAAATCCAGTTGGAGGATTATAGTCCTCGAAACAAGCTCTCCATCAAGTATAGTTTTAGTATATTTTGTTTTTGTTATACTTTTTTTAGTTTAATTAAACATAGTTTTTTCACTGAAAAATCAAGCTCTCTATTTTGCACATTTGGAAAAATAGTAGATTACCAAAAAAAATTCTAAAAAATATCTATCCTTTTGGTATTGATGTCCTTGATCTAACAAAAAAAATGAATTCCAATACATACAAAAAAAATTAAGCTCTTTATAGTACACCTATGTCTAAATTGTAATTGGTTTGACTTCAAAACTTAGTTAAAAAAAAATCAATAAAACGATATGAAACCAAATACATCCTCTAGATATCGTAGTTACAAATCTAAATAAAAAAGTATTTTATCCTTCATAGAAAAAAAGTTATGTGCTTTATAGTACACATCACTCTTTAAAAATGGTGTTTATTGTTAAAAACTAGTTATCAAAGGAGATGGAAAAAGAAATGCAATTTGATTCCAAAAAAATAAATAAAAAAATTTAGAATCTACAAACAAAATGTCAAAATCACTAGTTTACATCATCTTCAAATTCCTCACGGTTTAGCAACTATAGGTGTCAAAAAGTGAAGTTTAGTTCAAAATGTTCATTTTAATGTGAAGTTTGGCCAAAAAGTGTAACCCACTATTATAGATTATCAGATTTGTAGGACAATTTATTACATTTTTTGAAGCATTCCATAATTTGGGTAGATTAGTTTCATTTTTGCAAAGATTCAAAACCATAGGTTATAACACATTTCATAATCTAGAAACTTACAAAACAACACTAGAATTCAAAATCCGAGTTTGCACACCGCCACATGGTTAACTTCTATCACTAGTGTCTCTAAAATTGAAATTTTAGAAAAATCCTTGCCAAGACATTCAGACGTTCTAGGGTGTCCCAGTCCTCCATAAACCTACCTAAAATTTCTAGAACAAACTGATACTTGTTGTTGGTTTACTAATATGGAACCTAGTTTCTAGATCTATACTTGCATCAGGCATATAAATCTATTTTCTATCTTTGTTAGTTTTAACACGTATAAACATAAACTAAAATTGAAATTTAATGATTAATCTTGGAGAAATCATAGTTATATGATCATGCTAAACATCTTTCTATAAGTGAATTGTATACCTATCAAGCCCTTTAGTCGTGTTGACTTTGACATGTTAGATGAAGCCCTTGAGGACTTCATCTCACTAAGCTCATCCACTAAGGCTTGCAACATTCCCACACAACAAAGAACAATCAATGCAATCATACCTAAAATTATCATTTATCCACCTATGCAACAACCTCAAGTTCAAACCAAACCCGTGTCGATCATAGGACCACCTCAAAACAAACCCAAACCTCTAGGTCATATCTTAAACTTCACAAAATAACTCACTAGTAATCATGTGTTGCCACAACCAAGTTACCACATAGTTGCTCATACATATAATATAAGGAATAACAAGCAACCACTTGAAAAACCGTTCCCTCATCAATACCACTCCCACAACCTATTTTACCTATTGCCCCTCATTTACCTCAATATAGTGGAAAGGGGCATGATCTTGTGGAGCAACTTTGTAACACTCTTGCTAAGATTTCATTGTGGGACCTAATTCAAACCTCATCAACTTACCATGGCATGCTTCAAAGTGCTTTGCAAAAAGTGGTGATCCCTCCTAGTGTGCAACTAAATGATGTAGCAACTTTAATTGAGGGTATAAATTTGATGAATGTGGACATTGTATTTCATTAAAATTAATTACCTCCTTTGGAAACACAAAAACAAAATGATGCTTTGATTTGATAATGGCCATTATTAGCAGGGTTGGGATTAGACATACCCTTATTGACAATGGTTCGAGACTTAATGTTTGTAGTGTGGACCTTTTAGACAAAATTGGAGCAGATAAGACTAAAATTCAACCAAATGATTTGTCCATTTGTGGTTTTGATAATATGGGTAAACAACCGCTTGGTGTGATAACATTACTTGTCAAAGTTGGTAAGGATGTGTTGCAAAATCCCATCCGTGTCATGCCCCATGATCTTTCATATAATCTTCACTTGGGTAGACCATAGATCCATGAGATGAAAGGAGTGCCTTCAATGCTTCATTGTTTAGTAAAATACACTTACAACAATAAGGTTTACATGATAAAATTTGATCCAAAATCTAAAAAAATTCTTACAAACTGATATAGGGATGTAAAACCCTTTGAGAATATTGACACCAACTACAAAAGTGGAACCTTTACCACCTAAAGATAATGAGGAATGTCTCTCATTAGTAACAAAGTTGTGGGAGGATGATTTTGGCTCCTTAGACTTCACACCTATATTCATCGGGGAATATAAGATTATGCAATAAAAACCAAAAAAAGAGAAAGAGAAGGAAGTTGTGGTGGTATCAACACAATCTATCATTGAAACATACAAGACACAAGGATTCACAATTTTTGGTAATGAGGAAAACATGTACACATCTACTTATGATGAAAGTGATTATGAAAAACCACCCTCGAAATAAATGGAAGCAATTTATGGAAGAGGGTACCAAATTTTGAAACAACTTGGTTATAATGGAAAAGGATGTGGAGTGAAAGAACAAGGCATTCGTGTTCCTATAGAGCTTAATACACAAGAAACAAAAAGAGGTCTTAGTTATTTCCATTCAAAATAAATGAAATAATCAAAGAGACCTTCACTTAATGTCAATGTTATCATGCAAGATTCCTCTAAGACAACTCTAAACTTGGTGCATCCTAAAATGATAGATACCACAAGAAATGATATGTCATTAGACATCTTTCAAAATGATGAATCCCTAGTAGAATTTTTGGGAGTGTATGAAAATTTTCCAAGTCATCATCATAATCATAGATTTATTGTTTGAATGCTAAGGGATACTTTGGAGAAGAAGCTAAATCATGTGATGATGAAAAAGATGGATCTCAAACAATTCTTGATGTTCCAAACCATAATGCATTACTTGTGCGAGATATCCTAGATGTTCCAATGGACCCATCTAATGAAGATAAGGTAATTAAAATTGGAAAGTATCTTGATGAGGATGAACAAGAGGATCATGCAACATTGCTACATGACTTTCTTGAAAATTTTTCTTGGACTTATTCAGATATGCTGAGTATTGACCCAAAGATAGTCACACATAACATTGTTCTTGAAAAAGATGCTAAACCAATGAGACAAAAGATATGCAAGATGAATCCTAAGATAGATTTATTGGTTAAGGCTGAGATTAAAAAGCTCTTACAAACTAGTTTCATCTACCTTATTGATTATTCACCTTGGATATCTAACATTATGGCAGTGGCAAAACTTGATAAGCACATTAGGATGTGTATGTATTTTCATGATCTTAATCAAGCATCTTTAAAGGATGATTTTCCCCTTCCCAATGTTGACATGATAATGTATTCAACCAGGGGACATGCCCTATTATCATTATGGATGGTTTTTTGGGATATAATCAAATTTTCATCAACCCTCAAGATCAATATAAAACAACTTTCACTACACCTTGGGGAACAATTTGTTGGGCTGTTATGCCTTTTGGATTGGAAAATACCGAAGCAACATATCAATGAGCTATGACGTTAATATTTCATGATTTCATACACATTATCTTGGAAGACTAGGTTGATGATATTTTGGCTAAGTCTATAATATGTCAATATCATATCAAAAACCCTCATAAAATCTTTGAAAGAATTTGTAAGTACAACAAGATTGAATTTGAAGAAATGTGTCTTTGGTGTGGATAGTGGAAAGTTGTTGGGATTTATAGTGTCACATAGAGCGTTGAGGTGAAAAATAAAAGATTGATGTAAAAATAAACATGCCACCTTCTAAGAATATTTCATAATTGTGTAGCTTACAAGGAAATATTCAGGCTATTTTTCATTTTGTTGCATCATTGGCGGATCAAACTCTCCCCTTTACCAAATTCCTTAATAAAGAATCAAAATTTAAATGGAGTGAGGATTGTCAAATCAATTTTCAAAATTTGGAACAATAATTAGCTAATCCTCCCATTTTAGAACAAGCCATACAAGGAAAACCGTTTATCCTTTATATCTCGACTTCAATCCATGCTGTAGATGCATTATTGGCACAACATGATGAGAATGGAAAAGAGCATCTTGTTTACTACATCAGTCAAACATTGATTGATTATGGAGCCTGTTATACAACTATAGAAAAACAATGTTTGGCTATTATGTTTGCAACTAACAAATTGAGACATTACTTGTTAAACAAAAAAGTGCACTTCATTACAAAATTTGATCCTTTAAAACATCCATTTGCTAAAACAGATTTGTCAGGATGCCTAGCTAAGTGGGTTATATTGTTAACTGAATTTAACCTTAAGTTTGTTCCTCAAAAAGGAATTAAGGCCCAAGCATCGAATCACCATTTAGCTGAGGCACCTTCATCATTAGTATTACCAAATCATGACTCATTTCCTAATGAAAATGTGTTGAAAATTGATGATAATAAAACATGGGAGTTATATTTTGATGGTTCTAAGTGTTGAACTGGCTCAAGAGTAGGGGTTATACTAATACTATTGAATGCACAAGACAAATGAGAAGGGGGTTGAATTAGTTTTACATTAAAACATAAAAACCCTCATTAACATTTAGATCTACATTAGTCCTTAAAACCCTTAACAACCATTAAACCCTTAACATGCATTAAAAAATGTAAACATGAGAAATAGTAATGAAAAAACATACAAACACATGATAACACCAGATTTATGTGGAAAACCCAAGAAAGGAAAAACCATGGTGAGGATTATCTCACAATATAAGGTAATTACAACATCGAATACAACAGGCTCACTGTCAGAGGGCTCACTTCCTAAAAGAAAGGAAGGGATCACTACCAATGGCTCACTACAGATTAGAAAGAAGGAAGAAGATTGTTACAATGAGAAATCCATCTCAAAGCAATAGAAAAGTTCCACCACTACTTCACTAGAACATTTGCACTCTCTATATAATGTAGACACCTTCTACTCACTGCTTCCAGTAGTCTTAGGCATTAAAGCTCACATTTCATTTCACACTTTCACACTTCACATCTCAACACTTCACATTACACACTTCACATATATTTCTTCCATCAAATCAACATTCATATATACCATCTTCAACCTTGAAAACAATTCACAACATTAGCTATGCACCTTAAACATGCAAGTTCAAATTATGTCGGCACCAAAACATTCCCATGATGAAAAGGAAAGGAGGACCAAAACACACCTTAACTTGGACCCAAATACACACATACTTGCCACACCATACTTTCACAAACATTGAACCACATCCGTAATTAGTGTAAATACCCAAGGTTAGTTGAACATATGTTAACACCATTAAACAACTAAGTACACACTTCCTTTGATCCAAAGATGACTCACAAACCACACACAAAACTTCAGCACAATCTGGAATATTCCACCAACACCCTAAAATCTAACAAATCCTTGGCAACATCGTACACTAGAAGAACATATTCATCCTACAAAACCAGTTAACATTCCACACAATGCAACACTTGAATCCAACCTTGCAGAGCACCAAGACACAAAAAACTCAAAATGATGATAGATATGAGCAATATAAGCACACTTCTAGATCTGCAAGACCAGAAACCAAACTGTGGAGCAAAAACATTTCTCCCAGACAACACTGCTTACACAGTTCACACATTGGTGAACATAAATTTCTCTGTAAAAAAATCCAAAACAAGAAACTCTGGATATAACACCTTTGAACACATCTGAGCAACATATATGAACCGCACAAGTAGATATTCAGCCATGAAGAAATGCAGAGCAAAACATTGAACACCACTTTGTCACATTGAACACTCTTCACCACATTGTTTCCTTTTTTATTTAAATTTTCTCAAAAGAACTTAGAAACCAAGCACCATAAACACAAAATCAACATCTAGAACACCTTCTACAACATATCAATGACACAAGCGGTTGAACATCACCAACAAATGCTCATCAAAGCAACACTAGAGGTTGACATCAGTGATACTACTAATGACAACATAATGTAACCAATCAAAGCATCTCCATTGGTTGACATCAATGCAACAACAAAGGTATGTTGACATCAATGACCACAAAAACGTCCAACAGTATCCCACTTTTTCATTATGGAAACACATGGAAAAACCATCAACAACAAAAATAATAACTCTGATCACCAACTCATATATTGCACCATAGTGCCCACTGCTCCCCTTACACAAGCATCTATACTTCCCATCATTTTCTCTTTCTTAGGACTTCTCTCCTCCTTAATTTATATGGATTTTTAGTTAACTCTCTCTCCCACTTTAACATTAATGGAAAAGGGAAACATCCCCTTTAAAATCAATCACACATGTATCTTCTCTGCAAATTCCTTTTATTCTACTACACTATGTTTTCTTCACACCTATACACACTACACAACATACTTCACTAACCAAAAACAACTAGATATGTCCTTTGACACAACTGACAAAGGAAAACACCTATATACCACATAATGATAAAACTTACTCCCCTTGACTGCAACAATCAACAATGACACTACCTACTCCCCCTAAGAGGTAGCCACCAACATCAGTCCGAAAAAAGGAATGAATCTTTAGATCCATTGGAATGATGTATATCCTTATGCATATAGTTAAAATGAGGGGAAATAACCCCTAAATTCTCTCAAAGATACTCGAAAGTATCCTTAGGAAGAGCCTTCATGAAGATATCTGCAACTTGATCCTTAGTAGGCACATACTCCAACTTCACCTCATTCTCTACAATCTTCTCTCTCAAAAAGTGATAATGGATTGAAATATGCTTTATCCTTGAATGGATTACCAAATTCTTTGAAATATTAATAGCACTTGTATTATCACATAAGATAGAAATAGGTTCATCATATACCACTCTGATATCCTGCAAAATTTGCTTCATCCATAACACCTATGTGTAGCATGATGTTGCAGTAATGTATTTTGCCTCTATAGTAGATAATCACACTAAATCCTAATTTTTTCTTAACCAACAAACCAACTTGTTTCCAAGAAAGAATGCACCACCACTTGTACTTTTTTTGTCACCCACACAACCTGCCCAATACGCATCTACATAAGCACTTAGAGAGAGATTAGTATCCTTTGGATACCACAAGCCATGTAGTACCCTTCAAATATCTAAACGTCCTCTTTACTACTGCCATATGTGAATCTTTGGGATATTCTTGAAATATAGCCACAAGAAAAACTACATGCGTGATATCCAATCTAGTAACATTTAGATATAGCAGTCCTCCAATCATTAATTTGTACTTGCTTTGATCAACCTTAGGAGATTTTTCATTCTTACTCAGTTTGCAACCAATAACCATGGGAGTACATACCAATTTAGAATCTTCCATCCCAAACTTCTGCAAAATTTCCTTGACATACTTAGATTGTGAAATGAATATTCATTTCTTTGTCTAATTGATTTGAAGTCTAAGGAATAAATTCATCTCCCCAAACATAGACATCTCAAACTCTTTCTGCATCTCTTCTGCAAATCTCTTGCACATTGCTTCATTACCTCCAAAGTTTATGTCATCAACATACACAACCACAATCAATATTTGATATTTTTCAACTTTGAAATGAAGATTACTACTTGTGGTACCTTTATTGAATCCTTGCTGTGACAAGTACCTATCCAATATTGCATAGAAAGCTCTAGGAGCTTGCTTGAGTTCATATAATGTCTTCTTCAATTTGTAGAGAATATCAAGATTATTTGATAACTAAAATCCTTCTAGTTGTTCAATGTATACTTCTTCCGAATCACCATTAAAGAATGCAGTCTTCACATCCATCTGATAGACTTTGAAATCCTTAGATGCTGCAAAATCCAAAAACATCCTAATAGCTTCCATTCTTGCCACCAGAGAAAATGTCTCCTCAAAATATATTCCTTCTACTTGTGAGTAGCCATTACACACAAGTCTTGCCTTGTTTTTTACCACTTCACTCTCATTCAACTTGTTCTAGAATAGCCACTTAATTCTAATCACATTCTTGTTTACTAGTCTTGGGACAAGTTCCCAAGTTTAATTCTTCTCAATCTACATTAATTTTTCTTCCATAGCCTTGATCCAATATTCATCTTTGCATACCTCAATAACTGTTTTAGGTTCAACTTTGGAAAGTAAACATAAGTTTACTTTTTCTTTTATCATAGTAGCCTTTCTTCTTGTCAACACACCTCTACTCTCAAGTCCTTAATGATTTGATCTTTTGAATGATTCTTCTGCACATACTTAGGGGTCTTAGGGATATTTTCCAGAGCTTCTTCCTCTTCAACTTGTAGTTCTCTTTCCTTACCTTCATCTTTCTCTTCTTCTTCTTTGCAAGAGGACTCATTTGGTTCATATCCTTCTATCATCACTAAAATTTTGTGTAACTATTCATCCACTTTGACACTTACACTTTCAACAATATTTTTCAGCCTCTTGTTGTAGCACCTATAAGTCTTGCTTCTTGTAGAATATCCAAGAAATATTCCTTCAACAGATCTTGCATCAAAATTTCCTAAGTTTTCTTTATTTCTTTTGATATAGCATTTGATTCCAAAAACTCTGAAATATTTCACAGTAGGGGTTCTTCCATACCACAACTCATAGGGAGTCTTTGAACTATTTGTCCTTGCTTGTGTGCTGTTAAGTATGTATAATGCAGTATGAATTGCTTCTCTCCATTAGAAATTTGGTACATTTTCTTCCTTCATCATTGTTCTTGTTGCATCCTAAATAGTCTTATTATTCCTTTCCACAACTCCATTCTACTAAGGAGTCCAAGGAGCTGAAAAATGCCTCTTTATTCCATGATCTTCACAAAAAGTGTTAAACTCATTGGAGGTGATCTCTCCACCTCTGTCAGATCTCAAACATTTGATCTTCATATCCATTTCATTCTCCACCATAGCTTTGAATTCCTTTGAAACATAGGGGAATGGGTGAGCTAGGTTTTGAATGGGGGTAATGTACCTATTTCCCCATTTTCATTAGGAAAAAGAGATCCCCTAGGGAAAGATTGACTTTCAACCCTTAGGTGAGTCAATCTTAATGGAGATCTTGCTGTTTTCCTTATGATTGAGGATAGGGTACAAATCAGCCTAAAATGCACTTTTGAGAGATAAATGAAAAATACCTAATGAATGCAATTATGCAATGTAATAATTGAATCATCAATTCAAAACCCTATTCTAACAAAGTCCATAAACTTCTAACATATCTGAGATGAGTAGGAATTTATGCACCTATCACCAAAAGCTTCTACCGAATGTCCTCATGGGACAAATTCACCCTAGGGTGAATGATTCTTTGTAGGGATTTTTTGCTCAACTTTCAGGGTCCTCTGGAGGTGGATCTAAGCTTCTATTTTCCCCAGGTTTCACTGTTGGAAATTTAGAAATAAATTGGAGATTCGAGTTTCTGTGGCTTGACGACAATATTAACAACTTTGATAACTTTGTACAATTGCACTTTTGATCAATCTTCAATCCTTGTTCACCTATAAATCTGCAAACACAAAGAGGGAAAAATTGTTTGTTTTTGGTGAATGGTGGTTTGCCTTGGTCAAACCCCATTTTGGTAATTAAACCTTGAAATGAAATGGAACATAAATGGAAGGAATGATGAATGAACAATGCTATGTTGCAAATCACCAAACCATTGAATATAGATCCTTAGAGGAATGAAATCTAATACATCCCCCCAAGGTATTGATCTTGCATGAATGGCTTGATTGTATGCTTGATTTGATAGCTTGAATCTTGACTTGAATTCTTGAAACCTATGCCACAATGTTAGCTCCAAAAAATGCAAGAATGCAAATAACTTTGACATGATGATCTTCATCTCAATTTTTGTTGTAGATGACTGATAAATATTCTCTTCAATTCGCTTGACAGTAATATTTTCTTATATGAAAGTTTCCCTCTTCTTAGATGTTTTGAATTGATAAAAAGACTATGTATTTATAGATTATTTTCTAATTTCTTGACAATTAAAATTTAAAATCCGACAATTGCAACTTGAATAGGGATCATAAAAATACCACCAAAAACATTTTAAATTGGGGTCCTAAGTCTAAGGAGTTGGGCGAATGGGCCCCAGGCCCTAAACCTAGGACACATTTTCTAAGACACTTTAATTAATGTTTTCAATTATTTAATGCAAGTTCCCCTTTCAGAAAATAAGATTAATTAGGCTTTTAAATGCATAATTGGATCAATTATAGGATTAATTAAATCCAATTAATTAAGGGACCCAAACATAGTGTGAAAGTGTAAAAGTGTACATTTTTCTACACTATATTTAGCCCCCACTTTAGTGAGAGGATGAACCCTATGCTCAAACTCACACTAAAGTAGACAAATAAGCATCAAGAGGGGTCTAAGTGCATGCATGTTGATGGGATAGGATAACAAAGATCAAGGAGTTTGCACAAGCCCCCATGATCTAAGATCCCTTTCCAAACCAACATAAGCACAAAGGGACACACATGAATATATGATATGAAGCAGTAAGACAAGATACACAAACATACAATGTCAAAATTAATGCAAAGAGGAAAGAAAGATGGAATAGCAAGTTGCATTATGCCACATCCATCAAATACACTCATAAGGATGTAAAATCACTTATGAACAACATGGCTCCATAGACAAGCAAGTTGTGTTATTCTTGGTGGCTATGACAAAATACGCTCACAAGGGCTAGTGCAATCCAATATACACTATGTGAGCCCCCAAGAAAGTGAGAAACACACACTAGGTCAGTATGTACCCACAAAAAGGTGGCTAATGGGAAAGTCATTCCAGGTCTACATGCTCCCATGTATCAACCATATCAAAGTTATACCTCTTGATAAATTTGATAAGGCGCCACAAAAATGGTCACAAGGCTAGCAATCTGCATTATGCTAGGCACTCATGGAAAACAAAAAGGCTCCACTAGAAAGCAAGTTGTGTTATGCTTGGTGGAAATTTTAAATACAACATGATAGGATAGTCAAAGGGGTTTTACTTAGTTCATGAAATGTATCACCTTAGGGAACATTGTGCTTAATGTCACCAAGAGAGGACTAGTCAAGGATAAAAGATTTGCAACTTAGGGAATGCAAGCCATACCATCACCACTAAGAGGAATTCCATACACCAAGAAAGGTCACACTCTTGAAGGTTATCAAACCTAATGTCACCATCAAGAAGACTCATCACCTGAAGTAAGAAGACCACACTTTGAATAAAAAGTTCATACATTTTAGGAGATGTATGTTATCATCACTAATAAGGGAACATGCAAACAATGAACGGGGGACAATATGCCCCCCACTTAAAATATCAACATACTTTCTATGTTGGTATTTTAAGTAGAAAGGAAGGGATGATACTTGAAAAGAATGCACACCTCCAAAAAATAGTTATCCTTGCCCCCTAATCATAAGAACTGTTGTGCATGTTTTGCACACACGCCCTGCCGTAGGTAGGGACCCCCTCTTTTTCGCTCTCGACGGCTCATTCCTGCTCTTGTTGGGTCATTTTTTCTCTTACCTCGATTTGCATGACCCTTTCCTAGAGTCCAAGTGGGTCACATGCCTTAGAATGATCAATTTACCCTTGACTAGATTCACCTACTTGATTTTTATGCTAGGTCTTTTACTTTCGTGAAAATGCCCCTGCGGGTTTCCCTTCACCCATTGCCCCGACATCCTCCAAGCCTCACGGACCTGTAGCTGTGGGTCATCGCTCATGTTTCACTGCTGAGTGACGAATGATGCCCAACTTCCACCCACATGGTAGGCTCCACATTTAGTTTCTCTATTCGAGCCTTGACCAAGCATATTAATGAGCATGGGTTCCCGCATCTCACCTGACCTAGGTCTGTCGTACCAAGAAATAAATGCATGCCATTAATGGAAATTAGCCTATAAAAATTGCTCTTGACCCTTCATTTTACTTGGGGCATTCAAATTTGGGGAGAACCAAAGTCCCCCCTTCCTTTTTCCGCCTTTTGCCTTGTTCTTGCTGACTTGGTCCTTGATCGCTTGATTCACTTTTTCCTTCATTTTTTTGACTTTGGGGACAAGTTGCCTATGGATTTGGGATGTTTTTGTGATGCCTAAGTGAACTGCCAAGGTTTCATTAAGTTTTGGGAAGTTGCAAAATTTTTCTCTCGGACCGCCATCCCTCCACCATCATCGAAACTTTCCTTTTGAGCCGTTGTCCCTCCATGGCCATTTGAGAAATTTCCTTTCGGGCCACTGTCCCTCCATGGATGTTTGGGAACTTTCCTTTCAGGCCACTGTCCCTCCATGGCCTATGCCAAGGGAGTTAGTGACAAATCTATAAAGGGTGGCCTTGAATGTGGTGGGAGGGAGTGGCTGTTTCTTCCCTCCAAACAAATGATCATGATTCGTTAGGAGCTGTCTCATCAGATCATCTGATCCATTTAACAACAATGCAAATCTGCAAACAAGGTGTACTTGATTGGTTGAAGGATACTACAAATGCACCAACAAGAAGGCAACTTTTGAACAGTTTCAGCTACAACAAAAGGGCAATCAACTAGAAGACAGAATTGCTATAGTGACTGGCCACTATAGGACTAGTGCAGGAGCACCTGCCAAAGTGCAAGCATATTTTGAAGACTTGTTTTAAAATCAATTTTATTTTGTTGTGTAAGGTCTTTAACACCATCTAGATTGTGTTTGAGGACCTTTTGTTTCTTAGGTTGAAAGTTGAATAAGTTGGGAATCCTTTTTGTGGTTGTTCCCTAGCTTTAGACAAACATTGCAAAACACACTATGTTTTCCAACACTAAGCTTTTGGCCGTTCTTAGGCTCAAAAATGAAAACATAACTATTTCTTTGGATTGTAAAAAGTGATCTCTCGACCTTTGGAAAGGTTATATGTTTTTCTTATTGGCAGTTTCAGGAGAACAATAGAAGAAACAATGATTTCTGTTGTGAAAGTTCTGATTTTTCTGTTCTTGCATGTGATAGCTGCAAGAAATGTATTGAGGAAAGCTTTTGTTGAGTTGAATAGCATAAGTGAAACCTTTTGAAACATTTCTTGTGGAATTTTAGATAGTTTTTCCATCGCTTTCTTCCATTTTGAAAATACTATGTTTTTCCTGTTTTGCTATTTTGACTGGTAAAATCTAGAAAAATGGAGTTTTAGCTTGTTTTCTGTCCGTACCAAGGATTATGGGTGTAGTGGAAACAAATATAGACTCCATCCTTGTACATAATGTAAATATAGGAGTCTTTAAGAGTTTTGGAAGCATGAATATAATCTTTTCCTAGGCGAGCTTGTGATGCCCAGTTTGGAAAAGGTGGTTGAAAATCAGACCTAACGTGGCAGGGGTGTTGAATTTTTGTTAAGGTAGTGTGTGAAATGTTTGTAGGAGCCTTCATAAAGGTTCTCATGATAGCAGAGTCCTTGGCTAAGCCTTTGGAGGTTGGAACAAGAAAACAGTCCAAAGCTTCAAGAAACTGTTAGTGCTCAGGATTTGAGCCAGGGTTTCAGAAGGGTGTTTGGTCCAAAAAATTGAAGGAGAGGAGTGCTAAGCATTTTTCTTGTTTGAGGAGGCCTAATCCTAGTAGCCCTTCCCAAACCCTAGACTAGGGTTTTGAGATAGCAATGGAGAATCAAAGCATGGAGGTTAAACAAGAGCCCTTCCTTGATGGTTTTGAAACCATAGAAGCCTAAGCACACCCCTGAAAACAAGTTAGGAGGCAGTAGAGGTTGTCTAGTCTTTAAAAGGACTAAGGGCTAGATGGAGAATGTGAGGAAAAGCACCAAGAACTA
Organism: Sequoia sempervirens; assembly: GCA_007258455.2. NCBI lineage: Eukaryota > Viridiplantae > Streptophyta > Pinopsida > Cupressales > Cupressaceae > Sequoia > Sequoia sempervirens. Next base: position 273,303,504 of record VDFB02105785.1, on the reverse strand, counting down.
CTTGGTAGCAGCAAACTGGAATTGATAGCAGGGTTGGCAAGAGACCAGGGGTGCCTAATAACCTTTTAGGACCTATAGGTTGAGTGGTGGAGAGAAAAACCAAGGGGTTATCTATTGGAGACCCAGAGCATTGAGCTAGTGATTGACTCAATCCAACCCTGTCCCTATCAAGGATAAAATAAGGAAAAGACAAGGAATGCATTTTTAATTGCTATATATTGAGGGGTAGGTGAAGCCCTCGTGCAAACAGATCTGAGCCACACAATGTAATTCAATCCTAGCCATTCATTTGGGCTTTGGAAAACTATAAATAGGAGTCCCCCCCTCATTTGTAAATGGTCAGAGAGATGATGTAAAGACATTTTGCAGCAATAGAGAGCTACATTGCATGATTTATGGGTGTTTCTCTTGTGTTTCCTCATTATGCATGCATGGTTCTACTTCCCTATTAGTTTAATTGTTAGTTCTTGAATGAAAGTGATGATTGTGTTTGTTGTTATAGTATTTGATGAATTTCTAGCTCATGCTTTTTGTGGTTTGTTGATGATGAATCACTTTGTAAAGCAAGTTTGAGCTTCCTTATTTCATTGTTGTAACTTAGTTCAATTGTATGTTGATGATGTGTGTGTGCAATTTAAAAATATGTAGTCCTTAGAAGATTGCACTGGTTTTGTGTAATTGTAGGTTCCTCTTGGCCAAGCAAAACCTAGTTTAGGGAGTTTGTCTACTATAGCAGCCTCCATGATCACTGTTCATTCATAGTTTCAGGTCTAGGAACTTTCTCTCTTCTCCGCCCTTTTTCCATTTTTTTAATAAGTAATCTAAGCTAAGGTTCATTGCACATTGTAAAGCCAAATCTTAAGCTGAAATAGGAGTTCTGGACTACTGTTTGAACCTGCAACAACTGAACAACAATTTCTATATCCTAAGAACTCCATTTGCAGACCCAACTTCCCACACTTTGTAACTCATCCCTAAATCCTCCTTGTGATTCCAACAAATCACATGAATCAACTAAGATATTCCAAGCATTGTCAAGACTTGACATTAGAGACCTTGGGATAGTGTTCTGCAGCCTAATTGTGGAAGATTATCTTTCAAGAGAGATGATGCACCTATGCATTACCTATGTTGAGAAGTGCATACAAAACACATCAACAGAAAAAGACAACCACCAGGAACTATCATCTTGCTGCCAAGAGAAATATGGTTGGACCTAATATTGTACCACCATGAATGGAAATGATCAAGACACCTAAAGCTACTAATGCCACATAGTAATTAGCAACATGATAGGATGAAAATCATTATCAATTAGAGGAAATAGGTGCATCAACACAAGGAAGAGCACCATAATCCTTAAGATGTTGAATTTTATTACTCAAAGCCTTACATTCATTAGTTGAATGATAATGAACTCAGTGATATGCACAAAATGAATTTTTGTTGTAAAATTTCTTTCGTGTTCTTGGAGGCAGAGATATCAAGTGAGCTTGGAGAAGCCTCAACAAGGTATCCTGTTGATCAATAGTAGGTGTTCCTTTATTTTGTATCAAAGGTATCTCTTGCTTAGTAAAAGGTGTTATACATACACAAAACTCTTTAGATTGTGAGATTTTGTGCTCTCATGTAAAGGAGGGTGTAAAATCTAGTGAATCCCAATCATTACTAAGACATGTATTTGAAGATGTTCTAGGAGTGTTTTGTGTGATGAAATTGATATTAAGTGAAGGTTTCTTTGATGCTTTTGTTTCTTTCAAAGGACAATAACCAAGAAAACTAGTTGTTTCTTGTGTGTTAGGCTCTATAGGGAAATAGATACCTTGTTCTCTATCACCACATCCTTTTCCATTATAACCAAGTTTTTTCAAAAGTTCGTAACCTCTTCCATAAATATTTTCCATCTCTTTTGGATTTGGTGGTTTCTCATGATCACACTCTTCATATGTGGATGTGTAGTTGTTGTTTTCTTCTTCTTTCTAAAAGTTGTGGACTTATGTGCCTTGATGGCTCAACTTGTGTGGATATTATGATAGATTCTTTCTCTTTTTTTGAATTTAATTGTATAGTCTTTGATTTCCCATCAAATTTAGGTGTGAAATATAATGAACCCCAATCATCTTTTGACAATATTGTCACGGGTGAAAGGAACTTATCCTTATTCTCAACTTGTAAAGGTTCCACTTTTGTAGTTGGTGTTAATTTTTTAAGAGGATTTTCATTCCTTTATCAATTTGTAAACAACTTTTAGGCTCAGAATCAACTTTTATTGTATAAACCTTGTTATAAGTGTATTTCAATAGACAATGTAACATTGAAGGAACCAAATTCATTGCATGAATCCAAGGTCGAGCTAAGATAAGATTATATGAAATATTACTGGGCATGACATGGATAGGAGTTTGCAATGTACTTTGTCAACTCTCATAGGTAACATTATCACACCAAGATATTGCTTTCCCACATTATCAAAACCAAGTATAGATAAAGATTCTAGTTGAATTTGGATTTTGTCCACTCCAATCCTATCAAGAAGGTTTACACTACACACATTAAGAACTAAACCATTATCAATGAGAGTTTGTTTTATCCCCCACTTATTAGTTTTAGCCACTATCATCAAAGCCTCATTTTGTTTTTTCACTTCTAATGGAGGTAGCTCATCTTGGTGGAATGCAATGTCTAAGTTGATTGAGTTCATACCTTGAATTAGGGATGCTACATCGTTTGGTTGTACATTAGAAGGGATAAAAACTTGTTGTAAATCACTTTGAAGCATGTTGTGGTAATTAGGTGAAGCTTAAATAAGATACCATAAATAAATTGTAGCAAGAGTGTTTTTGAGTTGTTCTACAAGATCATACTCCTTTCCATTGTGCAAAGGAAAAAAAGGAGCACTAGGAAAAATAGGTTGAGGTAATGGTAATGAAGTAGGTATGGTTTGTGGCTGCCTATTTTTCTGTGTGTTATATGTATGAGCAATGGTATGATAACTTAGTTGCTGTGAAACATTGTTACTAGTAAGTTTCCTTGCAAAATTTAAGATAATTCTTGGAGGTTTTGGTTGGTGTTGTGGTGGTCCCATGATAAGAAGTGGCATAGGAGATGACTTGGGAGGCATGTAGAGAAGAAAACTAATTTAAGATATTTTAAGATAAATTCATCACAAGTAAGGGAGGTATGCAAAGAAGAATAACTATGATTTTATTTCTTACCAATGATTGTATCCTTTTGTTCAATTATATCTTCCCAAGTGGGAGAAACATTGGGAGAGGGAGGAACAATATTCTCATGAATCTCAATGAGTAGATCTTATAATTCCAAAATAACTTCTTCACAAATAGGAGTTATATTGGAAGAAGAACAAATGTGATTGTCACGATTGTCCACGATTACATCCTCTTTCACTAAAATATTCTCACAAGTATCTCATATCTTGTGCCATAATATCTTCCAAAGTGGGAGAAGGAGAGGGAGAGGGACAAAAAAGATTCTCATGACTCTCCATGAGTGGATCTTCTAACACAAAATATCTTCACAAATAGGAGAGATATTGGGAGAAGAAAAAATGTGATTATCATGATTATCTATGTTTGCATCCTTGTGTATCAAAACATCCTCAAAAATAGGATAAATATTAGGGGATGAATGAAGGATAGGAAAGGTGGTATTAAGGAATGTGTCAACAATGTCATTCTCTTGCACTAAGATACTCTCACCATTAAAACAACTACTATGATTATCATGAGTATCAATGATTTCCTTTGTTGGAAGGTTAGAAAATTTAGTGGATGATAGTCCTCAAGGGCTTCATCTAACATGCCAAAGTCATCACAACTAAAGGGCTTGGTAAATATACAATGTACTTGTGGAAAGAGATCTAACATGACTAGATAACTATGCTTTCTCCAAGTGTTTTCATTTAATTTATGGTTTTTTTTTTGATGTTTTTAGGGTAGTTTTTGGTTTTCAATGATTGTAAAATGCATATTAATCTATCTAAACTATGAAATGATGTTGAAAATAAAGTAAATGTACATATATTTGAAACTATCCACAACTGAAACATGCAATTTTTTTCCCAATTTCTAATGCATAAACTAAATGGATGATTAGACTTAATGCATAAAACAAAAATTCCCAAAAATTGATAGACTGAAATAGTGGTTTACCAACAGATATGGGAAGTGTAGAAGACCACAAAAATGCTCACAAAATTTTGTTTTGATGGGCTCTCAAGGAATCATTTCCCAAGGGCAAATGGGTCCTTATATAGGGTTTTTAAAAATGAAAAATCCAAATTCTGAGTTAGTATTTGTGCTTTCTATTCTAGGTTGCAAACTATGGTTTCTATGACAATTTTTTTCAGGTTTTGGTGTCTAAATGAAAATGAAATTAGTGATAAAAAGTGAACAAATATGACACTTTTTTAATGTAAATTTGACTAAATTTTCTACTGTAAATGATTGAAATTACACTAATATGCAAGTACTATGCAAAATCAATGTGATTTGTATGCAATTTTTTTAAAAAATTTAGATTTTAAAATATGCAAAATGAAAGTTTAAAACCCCAAATGAGATGCAAACTAATGAAAATTTGAAAACCCTAAATAGAAAGAAAACTAATGCAATTTCAATGCACTTTAATGCAAATCCTAGATCTAGGGTTTTAATGAAATCCAAATCAGAAAGTTTATACTGCAAGAAAGTCAGGTTCACCAAAATGAAACATAGGGGAATGGGTGAGGTAGGTTTTGAATGGGGCAATTTTACCTATTTCCATATTTTCACTATGAAAAAGAGATCCCCTAGGGAAATATTTAATTTCAACCTTTAGGTGAGTCAATCTTAATGGAGATCTTACTATTTTCCTTATGATTGAGGACAAGGTAAATTAGCCTAAAATACACTTTTCATAGATAAATGAAAAATACCCGATGAACACAATTATGCAATGTAATACTTGAATCATCAATTTAAAACCTTAATCTAACAGAATCCACAAACTTTTGGAAAATTTGAGATGAGTAGGAATTTATGCACCTATCACCAAAAGCTAATGCTGAGTGTCCTCTTGGGACAAATTTTCCCTAGGGAGAATGAGTCTTTGTAGGGATTTTTTGCTCAACTTTTAGGGTCCTCTAGAGGTGGATCTAAGCTTTTTTTTCCCCCAAGTTTCACTTCCAAAAAGTAAGAAATAAATTCAGGATCTAAATTTCTGTGGCTTGATGAAAATATTGACAACTTTGAAAACTTTGCAAAATTGCACTTTTGATCAATCTTCAATCCTTCTTCACCTATAAATTTGCAAACACAAAGAGAGGGAAAAATTATTTATTTTTAGTGAATGGGGGTTATCCTTGGTCAAACCCCGTTTCGTTAATTAAGCCTTGAAATGAAATGGAACATGAATGGAAGGAATGATGAATGAAAAATTCCATGCTGCAACTCACCAAACCCTTGAATAGAGATCCTTAGAGGAGTAAAATATAACACATCTCTCCAAGGTCTTGACCTTGCACAAATGGCTTGATTGGATGCTTGATTTGATAGCTTGAATCTTGACTTGAATGCTTGAAACCTACATCACAATGTTAGCTCCAAAAACATGCATGAATGCAAATAACTTTGACATGATGATCTTGATCTTGATTGTTGTTGTAGATGATTGATAAATCTGATCTTCAATTCTCTTGAAAATAATATTTTCTCATATGAAACTTTCCTTCTTGCTAGACGTTTTGAATTGATAAAAAGACTGTATTTATAGATGATTTTCTAATTTCTCGCAATTAAAATTTAAAAGTTGACAATTGCAACTTGAATTGGGATCATAAAAATACCACCAAAAACATTCTAAATTGGGGTACTAAGTCTAAGGAGGACCCATTTTCCCTTGGGTGAATGGGTCTTGGGCCCTAAACCTAGGACACACATTTTTAAAGACACTTTAATTAATGTATTCAATTGTTTAATGCAAGTTCCCCTTTCAGAAAACAAGATTAATTAGGATTTTAAATGCATAATTGGGTTAATTAGAGGCTTAATGCAAACATAGTATGAAAATGTAAAGGTGCACATTTTTCTACACTACAACCTTAAACTTATCTAGAGCTTTTTATTTTTCTTTGAGAAAAGTAACCCAAGTAATTCTAGAATAATCATCAATTAGTAGCATGAAATACTTGTCACCTTGAAAAATTCTAATTTTGGCAGGTCCACAAAGATCTATATGCACTAACTCCAAAGGACTAGTATTAGATTGTTCTTTGAATTTGAAACTCTTTGTAGCTTTCTTCCCAATTTTACATTCCTTGTAGACAACATTGATAGGCTTTGTAATCTTTGACAAATCTCTCACAACTTGATTAGAACTAATCCTTACTAGGCTATCAAAATTGATGTGACACATTCTTCTATACCATAGCCAGCTTTCATTAATTTGGGTCATAAAGCATTGACCATTTGCACCCTTAAATTGATAAAAAATTTCCATATGTCCTTCTTGCTACAACAATAGTTCCAAAGCCTCTTTTGATCACTTAACCATTGTCTTGAAACAAAAGATTATATCCTTTGCTTCATATTTTTCCTACACTTAAAAGGTTATGTCGCAATCCCTTAACATAAAGAACATCATCTATATTGTGCTTGCCATAAAAACTAATTGAACCTTTTCCACATATCTTAGTAGATTTATCATCACCAAACTTAACTAAACCACCTTCAAACTTCTCAAGCTTACCAAAATTACTCTTATCATCTATCATGTGATTTGAACATCCACATCAATGATCTAGTTGTTCTTCTCCTCTCTAGCATGAAAAATATTCACCATTGCTCCTCCAATGCTATAGCCTTCTTCTAGAGCAACTTCATACATCTCTCAGAGTTAGCTGAATTAGTTCCAACATTTAGAACCATGAACAAGAATTCATCATCTTCATCTTAAATAATTAGATTCATCATCAAATATATTGGAATCTTCCTTAACATAATAACTTCTCCTAATTAATTTACATTTATTATCCTTAGGTCTTTATCTTGAAGCTTTGAAAGGACATATTAAAGCATAATGATCAATATTTCTACATTTAAAACATTTGAAAGGTAACTTAAATCTATATTTTCTAGTGATATTTTTCAATTTCCTCACAAAGTTTGCTTCTAACTCATCAAATTCATTTGAGTCAAATTCCTCATTCTTCTCTACTTTGCTAACTTTAAAAGCGGTCTCCCTTTTTACATCACTTGGACCAAACTCTCTCAATTTAAAAGTAGTTAATGCACCAAATAACTGATCTCTAGAATAATTATTCAAATTTTGAACTTCTTCAATAGTAGAAAATTTATGATTAGGATTTAGTAAGAGTTCTTAGTACCTTCTTTACCACCTCACCTTCATATAGATTTCCACCAAGACCTCTGATGGAATTGAAATCTTCATCCACTCTATGCATGTAGCTTGTAATATCTTCATATTTTGTCATCCTTAGGTTTTCAAATTTGATCTTCAGATTATGCATCTTTGCTTGCTTGACCTTATCATCTCCTTCATAGATAATTTCAAGCTTTTTCCAGATTTCACTAGGAGTTTTAAGACTCATAATTTTCACTAGTTCTAAATTAGAAAGAGAACTCAAATGAGAATAACTTGCTTTTCCATTGTTCTCATATGCCTTGATTTCATCATCAACACTCAGACCATTTTTAGGCATTGTATATTTTGTTTCAATAGATTTCCAAACTCTAAATCCTAGAGAAATAAGAAAACCTTCCATCCTTGTCTTCTAGAATGCATAATTAGATCCATCAAATAAAGGAGCCTCATTCTTGTGATCCATCCCATATCTACCTTAAGCGGTTAAGATTTCTTCTAAGGAACCTTGTTCTGATACCAATTGTTGAATGCATAAGACAATTGAGAAGGTGGTTAATCAATTGTACATTAAAATATCAAAAACCTTATTAACATTCATATTTTTATTAGTCCTTAAAACCCTTAACAACCATTAAACCCTTAACATGCATTAGCAGAATGAAAACATGAGAAGCAATAATGCAAACACATCCAAACACATTAGAACACCAAATTTACTTGGAAAACCTAAGAAGGGAAAAACCACAGTGAGGATTAGCTCAGAATATAAGGTAACTACAACACCAAATACAATAGGATCACTATCAGAGGGCTAACTACCATATTAGAAAGAAGGAAGAAAATTATTATAATGAGAAAGCCATCTCACAGCAATGGAAAATTTCCACCACTACTTCACTAGAACATTCACACTCTCTCTATAGAATGTAGACAACTTCTGCTCACTTCTTCGAGTAGTCTTAGGAATTAAAGCTCACACTACATTTCACACTTTCACACTTCACATCTAAAAACTTCACATTACACACTTCACATATATTTCCTCCATCAAATCAACACTCATATATACCATGTTCAAACTTGAAAATGATTCACAAGGTCGGCTATGCACCTCAAACGTGCAAGTTCAAATTAGGTCGACACCAAAACATTCCCATGATAGAAAGGAATGAAGGCATACCACAACATATCTTAACTCAGACCTAAATACAAATATACATGCCACACTATGCTTTCACAAACATCGAAGCATATCCACAATTAGTGTAAACACCCAAGGTCAGTTGAACCTATGTTAACACCATTAAACAATTAAGTACAAACTTCCTTTCATCCAAATATAACTCACGGATGACACAAAATAGTTCAACACAATTTGGCATATTCTATCAACACCTTAAAATCCAACAAATCCTTTGCAACATCATACATCAGAAGAACATATTCATCCTACACAACTAGTTAACCTTCCACACACTGCAACACCTAAATCCAACTTTATGGAGAACCAAGACACAAAAAACTCAGACTGATGATAGATATAAGCAATATAAGCATACTTCCAGATATGCAAGATTAGAAACCAAAGTGCGGTGAAATGCGGAGCAAAATCATTTCTCCCAAACAACACTACTTACACAGTTGACACACTTGTGAACACAACTTTCTTTGCACATCGATCTAGAACAAGAAAATCTAGATATAACACCTTTGAACACCTCTGAGCAACATATCCAAACCACAAAAATAGATATTCAGCCAAGAAGAAATGAAGACAAAATACTAAACATGGCTCTATTACATTGAACACTCTTCACCACAATGTTTCATCTTTTATTCAAATTTTCTCAAAATCACTTGGAAACCAAGCGCCATAAACACAAACTCAACATCTAAAACACCTTCTATAGCATCTCAACCACACAAGAGGTTGAACATCACCAACACATGCTCATGAAAGCAACACTAGAGGTTAAAATCAATGATACTACTAATGACAACATAATGCAACCAATCAAAGCATCTCCATAGGTTGAAATAAATGCAGCAAAAAAGGTTTGTTGAAATCAATGACAACAAAAACTTCCAACAAGTACCGCCTTCAGGAAAACGAACCCCTTATCTTACCATCTAAATTTCCTATGTAGAAACAACACTACTGAGTATGAGGATTTTATCGTAGGATTATGTGCAGCTGTATCCTTAGGTGTTCAAAAAATTCATATATTTAGAGACTCTGAATTGATCACTAAACAAATTAACGGTTTTTATCAAGTAAAACATGATAAGTTATTGAAATATAAAGACCTCACATTGACAATTTTGGAATGTTTCACATCGTACATCATTGACAATGTTCTGCAAAAAGGATAATCGACATGTAGATGCAATGGAAAGCATCACTTCCCTTGTTTCTCTCGAATATTATTCCATGGAATTCACATTTATTGTCCATACTCTCACAACACCATCAATAGATGAAAAGATAAAGGAAAAAATAATGACCAATATTGAAATCTCGAGTTAATGGTGTACACCGATACTTAAATATCTAAAATAAGTTACCTTTCATAAAGCAACCATGAAGAACACTAGAGCTTGTATTTGGAAACTTACAGATCAGTATATAATACTAGTGGAAGTTTTGTATAGGAGGTAGTTCAATGGACTTCTTCATAGGTTCTTTAAATATCTCTATAGCCCTTGAGGAAGCTCATGCGAGTGTTTGTGGGGGACACTTCAGAGGAAGATCTTTAGCTCAAAAATTAATTTGTATAGGGTATTATTGGAAAAATATGGAACAAGATTGTTTTAATCATGTTAAGAAATGTCCTAATGTCAAGAACATAGAAATTTGACTCATGCTCCTGCTTTAGAACTTCGTTCTCAAGTTGCTATTTGGCCATTTTTGATGTGGGGCTTGGATCTTATTGGAAATATTTCTCCCCCTTCATCTTCAAGATATACGTTTATAATAATTGTTATAGATTACTTCACAAAATGGGTAGAGGCAATCCCTCTTCACTCCACAATTTTTGATGTCATATGTAATTTTATTTAATAAAAAAACATTGCACGACTTGGCTTACCTTCTGCCTTAGTTTTGGATAATGGGAGACCATTTAAGAACAAGGTGTTAGAATCCAAGATCACCTGCATGCAAGATGGATACCTGTCACATGCAAAAGATATGAAGAACCGAAAAAGATGTTCTCTGTAAAACCTCTCAGTAAAAATGCATTAAGAGAATCAATGATTACAAAAGTGATCAATCCTTATGAAGGAGATCAACAAACCCTAAATTAAACCCTAGTGTGCACACTTAATAATTAATAATTAATTATTAATGTGCCTAAGTTTAGCTTAAGTAATAAAGAGGAATAAGTGACTTAATTAATTAATCAATGTGATGCAATTAATTAAGCATAATAACTTATTACTCTAACACCCCCCCTTAAGATGAACTTAGGAAGAAGCTAAAACACTAGAATAAGATGCATGAAAGCAAAGATGGGTCCCGACAACTAGGCCTGATCAGGTACCCATTTACAAATGCAATAAGGAGTAAGAGAAAGAAAAACCCAGTGGGACAAAACCCCCCTTACAATGAGATAACATGCTGCAAAGAAGCACTGGAAGAACTCTGTAGAGTAACAGTGGAACTTGATATAGGCAACCAAGGAAATATTCTTCTGTATACTACTAAAACCGGATGAGAGTCACTGATTGACTCAAGGAATCATGATAAAGCAATAGAAGACCCGATGCCACAGAACACTCAAAAACTCCAAACAGGAACAACTCTAGAATCTATGAAGCAGCAAGCAATTATTGAATGATGTATTACTGAAAATGAAGTGCAAAGATGCAAGATGCACTCTCCCAACTGCCAAAACATCCAAGTAATCACCAAACAACCCATCGGGCCAAATCTGGACTAAGTGATAAACTTGGGATAGATACAGAAAAAGTGCACGGACAGCAACATAGAGCTCCTCAATACCTTTCCAACGCTTCAAACGAGGTGAAAAATGGAGATCGTGGCAAAAAGTTATGAGCTCAGAAGCATAAAAAGTACATCTGACTTCAAACAGAAATAAATGTAGAAAAATAGTAAAATACTGAAAAATAAATAGGACTACTGGAAAGTGCTCGGAACCAGCTTTCCGGCGATATCTCGTTTGCCCGATTTCGATACCGTATGCCCAAGTTATGGCCAAAAGAAAAAAACTGCTTCTTTAGGGCAAACTGGGGTTAGGAGGGGGCATATGAGGGCCGTACGGACGCTGACGTCATGCTGATGTCAGCGGTTCACGAGCTTAAAATTGACGGTCGTCTGGCCGTCGCAACAAAAAATCTCCCCCCTGCAAAAAATATTGACGGCCGTCAGAAATGCTCCACTGCAGAGAATATGCCGACAGAATATTCTGTCGGCCGCCTGGAAAGTTGTTCCGGATGATTCGTTTGAATACAGGGAATATTCCCTAATTTTTTTCGCTGGTGAGGGTTGGAGACTGCCGATGTTTGGGAAGCTCACCAGAGTTTTTAGGAGGCTGCCGATGGAAGAGATGGCCGGCCGATCTGACAGCTGCCGTCGATGGATGATAATGCTGGTGAACAAAGCTCTGCCGGCGGATGATATGGTGGCCGGACGGAGGAAGCCGGAAGTAAATGCAGCAGTTGCAGACTGCGAAGGACGGGGCCCACAGGGACCTGCCATGTGCAGGTACCCTGCGTACCTTGCAAAAACCAAAAAATAGACCCCCAAAAAAACTTTTTCTATGGTTTTTTTAAAAAAACCAAAAACTTTTCAATATTTTTTTTTTAAAATTTTCTGACAAAAAATATAAAAGCCAGAAAAAATTAAAAAAAATTTACCACATAAATTTTTTTCTCGATCTGCGTGTAGACGGCCGAACAAAGGCCGTACGGACAAAAAAAATTTGCCTCACAGATCAACTTCATCAAAATGGACGATTTGACAAGCGTTTCTAGGGTTTTGGGACACTGCGAACGCGATGGCGACGTCCGTTTGAGCCCATAGTGTCCCGAAAAAATAGTTACCCCTAGATCTTGCAAAAAGGATGCCTGTGGAAACCCTTGCACTTGAAACTCACAGAGAGGCCATATCTTCAGATCATGAACAAGCAGCTGCAGGTCTGGAGCTCTGATACCATGTTAGAATCCAAGATCACCTGCATGCAAGATGGATACCTGTCACATGCAAAAGATATGAAGAACCGAAAAAGATATTCTCTTAATGCATTTTTACTGAGAGGTTTACACAGAACATCTTTTTCGGTTCTTCATATCTTTTGCATGTGACAGGTATCCATCTTGCATGCAGGTGATCTTGGATTCTAACACAAGGAAGTGAAGAAGTTTTTGGAAATATTTTACATTCAACATCACTTTTCTACAACTTATTACCCACAATCTAATGTCCAAGAGGAAGCAACGAAAAAAAAATTAAACAAATATTATGAAAAATAGTTAGAAAGCATAACAAAGATTGACACACTCAACTCTCTTATGCATTATGGGAAAACCACACAAGCATCCAAACATCTACATGAAATACACTATACAACCTTGTTTATGGTGCAGATGCAATAATACCCTTAGAGCTTGAAATTCCCTCTTTGAGAATCTCTTTTAGTGGCCTTATTAATGATAACGCATAGAGAAGAAAGATTACAATAGGTTGAAATGCTTGATGAACAACATATAAATACTCTCCAACATCTTCAAGCTTATTTTACAAGATGCAACACAAGTATAATGATAATTTCATTCCTTGTTCTTTCAACAAAGGGGATTTACTCTTGTATTAAAATTAGTGAAACACCAATGCTACTCCAGATGAGAAGGGAAAGTTTAGCCTATATTGGTTAGGACACTATATCATTGATGAAGACTATGGGTCTAGAGCATATGAAATTAAGGAAATAGATGGTACACCTCTCAAAGAACTTATAAATGTTGCACATTTGCATAGATACTACAATGAACAATTATTTTTAATGATATGTGTGATAAATCATGTTGTTAGATCAAGTAGATAGTTTCTATTTTATCTTACATTGCTTCATTCTTGACAAACATGTTTGTGTGTCATGAATTATTTTGAGTAATTTTTCATTTACTTGAATTATTACTTCTTTATGCATATCATTCAATCATGTGTAATATGTTAAATTAGATCATTATATGCATTTAATTTTATATTTAATTAGATCATAAGGGCATCTAATTTAACATGATTACACTTAACTAAAAATGTAGCATCTAAGTAGGCATAAGTGTTTAATTAGATCGTAAAGAAAATTATTAAATAATCTTATCAAAATTTCTTAATAGATCACATTGAAATATAATTTAAAATAATACACAAGAATGCATAACTCATAGAAATAGAAACATGCTAATATATAGATCATAAGGTTTATATACAACATAATCACCATGATAGAAAAATATGGTGTTTCATAATAAAATACATCTAAGTAGGCGTATGGCTACCAAACTCCTCAGGGTCTGGTGGTCGTGGTATTTGTCAAGAGACAGTGGATCAGGAGTGGCTCCTGGAATTCATTTGCTCTCGTAGGCCCTGTGCCTAGCCTATGGCTATGCCCTCATGTACGAGTGTTGCAATGTGCTCCTATTTGATCCAGTCCATTTTTTCCTGCACCCTGCTAAGTTCCACCCATAGGACAACCTGTGTCTCGCTCTTAGTAGGAACCCAGGTGGCTCTAAGCTCCTCATACATAGCTTTGAGCTCCTCATGTGTAGCTCTCACCCGCTCCTCTCTGGCTCTAAGCTCATCGTATGCAGCTCTCATATGCTCCTCTCTAGGTTGCATCTCCTCATTTTCAGCTCTAACCAAATCAATGGTCCTTATCACATTATTAAAGGATATCCTCCACCAAGATAGGGGCTTGGATAAATTAGCATGGTGCCTTGTGCTTAGTGGTGGACTATGCTCAACTCGTATTGGATGGTGTGAGGGCATTGGTGGAACCATGTGTGTAGTGATTTGGCTGAAAAGGCCAATCCAATCTTGTATACCAACTGTAACAAAGAAAACATGACATAAATCAGAATGAGGTAAACTACATAAAAATAGCTGAAAGCTAATCATAATTAAAAGATAAATAACATATCACCATTTGGATCTCTAACTCGCCAATCAAGATCTTGATAGGACATTATGGGTGCCATATCGAGACTCCCTTGATGGGTTGGTGGTGTGGTAGGAGCTATATGGATGCTCTATACACACTTGTTGGATTGGATGGCCTTTGTAGATGTAAGAAGTGCTTGTGTGACATGAGGATGAGATCTAGATCTCTCCTTGAGGGAATATTCAGCCTCTACGAGCTCCTCTCTTGTTGGATCACATCCTCCTCCTCCTCCAAATCCTCTACATCATCACCATGATCACCTAGCAAATCTCCATCCACATCCTCTTCCTCTCTTTCATCCCCTTGTTGATGTAGCCAAGGCCCAAAATTGGCTATGGGATGATCATCAGGGAAGAATCTCTTAGGTCATGCTATCATCCACCACCTATCATAAGTATCTATCATCAAATGTTGGATGTGCATCTCGTGTCTCATCCTATGAGTCACTAGGTGATCTATATAGGATCTAGGACAAATTGCTTACAGAATGCGTAACGTAAAAGATCACTTAATACAATGCTTAACGTAAATGATTACATAATAAAATGCTCAAATGAATAAATGAACATAAAATAAATGCCAAGATAATGAACTGAACAGAAAGAGAGAAGATAAGAGGAGACAAACACAATTGATAACGGAGTTCGTCCCTAAGGACTACGTCTCCGGGCCCCTCTCCAACGGAGTGACCGATCTGATTATACTCCAAAATCAGTTACAATTGCGACAACATCATTCCCTTCAAGCACATCGATATCATAGCATAACTTCGACGTACAGGAACAATTACAATCATCTCCCGAGCATTCTCTCGTTCTCACCACCTGGACTTGGAAAATCAAGGCCTACACCCCTCTTTTTATACATAAAATTTGCCTAATTAGGCTTAACCACCCAATTAAATGTATAACTCCCTTCATCAACTCGGATACAACTCCTTTTATAATTTAGGACACCTTTTGTTTCAGTAGTTTGGTGGGTTTTGTTTGTTTTGGCCCTATTTGGCCTTTTGTTAGGAATTCGACTTATTTTTCTTTATCAAAATATAACCAACTCCCCTTATATTTCGGGAATAGTTGGCAGTCTATCGGTGAGCATATATTTTATATCCCGCGTGGTCGGGGGTTCAAAACCCGCTGATCACATTTTTAAACCCAACTCCAACCGTTATCAACAACATAACAAAGTAGGGACATATACGTTATTGACCGCTGCGTTTGGTGCAACGGCTAACGGCCCGGCCGTTTGGGCTGAGATCACAGGTTCGAAACCCGTCAAACCTTTCTGTTAAAACAAACAGACGATCCAATGGCCACCAGATAGAAGAGATATGGAGGGCCACGTGTCGCACCAGGAGGGTGCCACATGGCGCGTTCTAATTCACTGATGACGCTGACTGTCTGCTGACTCACCCGATGACTGTGCTGATGACTCACTTGCTAGCTGTTGTATGAAACGTATGGATGGACACGTTTCACCCTCTGATTGGCCCATACAATCTGACTCAGCTGCCACGTGTCTTGGCCGAATTCATCTATGTAGATTCTGTATAGTACGGACTGACGTCAGCATGATGACGTCACCATGTGTACCCTCAAGTCAACCAAACTTTGACTGCTTGTAACTCGAGCATATGATGTCGGATTTTGATGAAATGAATGTCATCAGAATCATCTCGATGAGCTCTTCGCGATGATGCTAGTTCTGTTGATTTTTGAGATGATTGTTTTTCACCTTCTAGACGCCCCTGAAGCTAGTTTGACTGGCCGTAACTTGCACAAACAGAGTCCTTTTCACCCCGTTCAAGTTGCGTTGGAATCAGGACATTGTTCTCTTTCTGATGAAGCTAAAATATGGAGTATTGGGAACACTTCAATTTTCACTAAAAAATTGTCCCCCGGATCAGGCCTCCCCACTAGAGAGCTTTAGGACCTCCAAAAGCTTGATTACTTGGAAACTAAGTGAGGGTAAAGTTCCCTCACTTTACCAATCTCCACCCATCTTGCTTTGCTTGGATGCATCCCCTTCAGGCCCACTCTGAGGTACTCAACATCTCCTCTTCGTGAAGTTCTGACATTCCTGTCGAGAATAACATCTTCTGGCAACTCTGACATGTATTCTGGTGAAAGGTCATCAACTGATGGAACTTGAATGTCTGCGACTTCATCTAGGATCATTGGAGGCTCATACAGTTTCAAATTCTCAACATTGACAACCGAGTAAATATGCATGTATGGAGGAAGATTGAGGTGAAAGGCATTGGTACCAATCTTCTCAAGGATCTCAAAAGGGCCATACCTAATTGGCTTAAGCTTTTTACCTTCACCTTGCATCCTTTCCTTGCTGATATGTAACCAAACTCTGTCTCCAACCTGAAAATGATGATCAGTGCGATGCTTGTCATGGCGAACCTTGTATTTTGCTTGGCTCTGTTCCAACCGTGCTTCCACTGCCTGATGAATTGCTTGGACTTTCTGGATGAACTTCAAAGCCTTCTCTGCATCATGGTGTCCATCTTTAACATCATCTTTCCCAAAAGCAAAATCCATTGGTGTCTTGGGCACATAACCAAAGCATGTCTCAAAAGGAGACCTCTTAGTAGAAGAGTGTGCTGCATGGTTGTAGGCATGCTGCACATAATGAAGACTCTCATCCCACAACTTAGGATGCTTACTACAGTAACCTCGAGTAGATGCAATAACGTCTCTTTTACAACCTCGTTTGTCCATCCATCGTGGATGGAAGGCAGACTCTTCTTCAATCTGGTGTCCATGAGTCCCCACAAAGTTGACCAAAATTCCCCCAAGAATCGAGAATCTCGATCCGATACAATAGAAGTAGGTAACCCAAAATGAACCCATACAAATTGAAAGTACATATGAGCTGTCAGTTCAGCAGTGACTTGCTTTTTACATGGCATTAAAATACACATTTTGCTGAACCGATCAACTACTACATACAAATAATCATGTCCCTTCCTAGACATAGGTAACCCCCCAACAAAGTCCATTGACACACTTTCCCATGGATGAGAAGGTACAGGTAGAGGTGTGTACAAACCCAACTTCCTGTTACTAGGCTTACTAGTTGCACACATAACACAACCTCTAATATACTTAGTTACAATTTCTTGCATACGAGGCCAATAACAATATTTCTGCAGCTGAGTCAATGTTTTGTTTACCCCAAAGTGTCCTGCAATCAATGAGGTATGTGCTTCTCTAATAACCTGTGCTTGTTCATCCTTTGGAACACATAATTTACCCAAGTGATATAACAGTTTATCTTGCACATAATAATCTTTCTCTTCTACATGTTTACCATTCATTAAAGCAGCATAGATATCCTTAAAGTTCTCATCATTAGCATATTGTTCCTGAAAACTTTCATGAACCATAGAACTATTCTGAAGGATTATTAAAGCATTCATCATAGGAGGTCTAGAGAGCATGTCTGCTACTTTGTTATGGGTACCTTTCTTATACTTAATAACCAAATGAAACTGTTGCAAAAAACCCATCCACCGAAAGTGCCTACTTTGTTGCAGTTTAGTTTGTGAGTGCAAATATTGAAGTGGCTGGTGATCAGTGTGGATTACAGTTTCTTTCCCCATTATGTAATGTTTCCATTTTTTAACACTCTGAACTAAAGCATAGAGTTCTTTATCATAAGTGGGAT
Source organism: Sequoia sempervirens (assembly GCA_007258455.2). Lineage (NCBI taxonomy): Eukaryota > Viridiplantae > Streptophyta > Pinopsida > Cupressales > Cupressaceae > Sequoia > Sequoia sempervirens. The sequence continues at coordinate 273,285,259 of VDFB02105785.1, read as the reverse complement.
AGTTACTTACTGCTCCTGAAAAAGTTTCAGAGTGGTAGCAAACTGGTTTACCTCCTTGCATGAGTACTGCTCCCATGGCAAATCCACTTGCATCGGTCTCGATCTCAAATGGTTGATGTAGATCTGGTAAGGCCAAAACTAGTGCGGTGCTCAACTTTCCCTTCAAAGTGTCGAAAGCCTTCTGTTGGGACCTCCCCACTGAAAAGTTGCTCTTGTACTGGTTAATGCATGCAATGGTGATGCTATATAAGAGAAATTTGCAATAAACTTTCTCCAGTCTTGGCTGCACCTAGGAAACTTCTGACCTTGTGTACTTGGCTTAGGCCGGTTTACAATAGCTTCGACCTTCCAGGGTCTACTTTCAATTGACCATTCCCTACGACATAGCCTAAGTACACTAAGGATGTCTTAGCAAATTCACATTTAGACATCTTTACATACAATTTTTCTTTTCTCAATACATCAAAGACTTTCTTTACATGACTTACATGATCTTCCCAAGTTTGACTGAATACAAGAATATCATCTAGATAGACTATGGCAAAATCATCAATAAAAGGACAAAGACATCATTCATGACTCTCATAAAGGTAGCTGGTGCATTACAAAGCCCAAAAGGCATAACCAACCACTCAAATAGTCCCTGTTTTGTCTTAAATGCAGTCTTCCAAATATCATCTTCTGCAATTCTTATCTGATGATAACCACTTCGCAAATCTAACTTAGTGAAATAAACTGCATGTTTTAACTGATCAAGTAAATCATCAATTCTAGGAAGAGGATACCTGTTCTTTACCGTTATCTTGTTCAAGGCACGATAGTCGATGCACATCCTCCAAGTTCCATCTTTCTTTGGAACCAAGACAATTGGAGAACCACAAGGAGAAGTACTAGGACGAATAACTCCTTTTTCCACCAACTCTTGAACCTGTTTTTTGATTTCCTCATTCTGCATAACTGATAAAAGGTACATGCCGATATTAGGAAGTGGCACATCTTGCTGTAACTGGATTTCATGCTATATCTCTCTCTTGGGTGGCAACCCCTTCGATTCCTGAAACATGTCATCATAAGTGGAAATAATCTTGACCATTTCAGCGTTATGTTTTGGGTCACACCCCTTGAAGGCCTCAGATTTATCATCTTCTTTGGATTTTACAAGCATTAATACAAAGTTTTTACTTGAGTTGACCAACCTCTTCATTTGACGAGCATTAACTAAAGTAAGATTAGTCTTCACTTTATGTGCCCGCACAATGTATTCTACCCCATCTTTAAAAAGATGATACTTATTCTCCCCCCTATAAAAGATTGCTTTTCTGTCATAAAGATAAGGACTCCCTAACACAAGCCCACAAATATCCAAAGGGACCACATCTACTTCTACCTCATCTACAAAGTTTGCAGTGATAGCAAATCTCAATTTACATTGTTTAGTTACTTGTAGTTGAGCATCATTGCAAACCCATCCGAGTGGATATGGTTTCGGATGAGGTGTTGTAGTCAAATTAAGTTTCTTTACAACTTCTTCAGATATTAAGTTGACTTGTGAACCCGTATCAAACAGAGTATCAACCTTAGTGTGTTTTGTTACAACACGAATGTGAAACAATTCATTTCTTTGCTTATCAACCTTAGGAGAAGATTCTTTACTTGTACTTGCACTGCATTAGAAAAACTTGCATCGGATGAGAGAGATATACCTTTCCCTTTACCTTGGATTCCGGGTAGCAACAATCTTTGTCTCATCTCCGGAGTCAGAACCAAGATCCTGTTGAATCACTGCAGTAGTCTTTTGCTTGCCTTTATTACCTCCATATCTTTTCGGCCTCAACTCAGGATGAAGCTTCCAACATCTTGAATCATCATGCCCCTCTTTCTTGCAATGGGAGCATGTGGGTTTCTCACCCTCTTTCTTAGCTGTAGCTGTCTTCTTCCCTTTGCCTTTATCTTTGTCTTTTTCTTTCCCTTTAGACTTACCCTCGAACTTAGATGGCTTCTTGGAAAAGTTATCACTAAAAGTGTTCTTACCCCTTGACTCTATATGAGTAGCTTGAACAGACACCTGTCTAGATTGTTGGGACTCAACATCAAAATAGTGTGCCTAAGGTAATAATGTAAACCACCAATATACTTAAGTAATGTGTCTTGGGTATACAAGGGAACATTTAGAGCAATGGCCGTTTCCTAAACTCATGAGTATATACAGACTGCCCCTTACCTTGCCTAAAGGTTTGCCAATTCATGGTTAACTGTTGCATGTAACCTAAAGGATAGAATTTTTTCCTAAGGGCAGCAACAAACTCCATCCAAGACATATTAACTTGACCATGGCGAGCAATTTCTTCCCGAGTCTTACTCTCCCACCAGGTGAGAGCTGTACCTCCCAACCGGAGAGTGCTAATTGAATCCTAGAAGCATCTTCTACTAGGCCTTGAATCCTACAGTATACTTCTACTTGTTGGACCCAATCATCTAACTTCTCAGCATTTAACTTCCCACAGTATTTAGGTAACTCAAATTTTACATCAAGCTTAATTACAGGCTTAGACTTGCTCTTAAATGGATTTACATTAGAAGAAGGAGAAGGAGGAGGAGAAGAGGGAGGAGAAGAAGAGGGAGAAGATGGAGGAGAAGGAGTTTCTGGAGCTTTCTCCTTTGTGTCTTTTTGATCTTCCCGCTTCTCGTGCTTTGAAGAACCTCCCTTTTCGCTCTTCTTCTTTTCTGCATAAAGTTCGTCCACCATTGCCTTCATGTCAAGAAATAGCTTATGGAAATCCTTGACACTGAGCTCTGAACTTTGTCCACCTTCTTTCGCTTCCATCTGTGACGGTTGATTAGCTCTTCGTCTTCCGATTTCTGGATTATACTCTTCAAGTTCTCCTTCGCCTTGTTGTAACCTGGATCTCGTTAGCATTCAATTTATGCAATACTAGCCACACACAAAGCTCTGATACCAACTTGATCTATATAGGATCTAGGACAAATTGCTTACAGAATGCGTAACGTAAAAGATCACTTAATACAATGCTTAACGTAAATGATTACATAATAAAATGCTCAAATGAATAAATGAACATAAAATAAATGCCAAGACAATGAACTGAACAGAAAGAGAGACGATAAGAGGAGACAAACACAATTGATAACGGAGTTCATCCCTAAGGACTACGTCTCCGGGCCCCTCTCCAACGGAGTGACCGATCTGATTATACTCCAAAATCAGTTATAATTGCGACAACATCATTCTCTTCAAGCACATCGATATCACATCATAACTTTGATGTACAGGAACAATTACAATCATCTCCTGAGCATTCTCTCATTCTCACCACCTGGACTTGGAAAATCAAGGCCTACACCCCTCTTTTTATACATAAAATTTGCCTAATTAGGCTTAACCACCCAATTAAATGTATAACTCCCTTCATCAACTTGGATACAACTCCTTTTATAATTTAGGACACCTTTTGTTTCAGTAGTTTGGTGGGTTTTGTTTGTTTTGGCCCTATTTGGCTTTTTGTTAGGAATTCGGCTTATTTTTCTTTATCAAAATATAACCAACTCCCCTTATATTTCGGGAATAGTTGGCAGTCTATCGGTGATAATATATCTTATATCCCGCGTGGTCGGGGGTTCAAAACCCGCTGACCACATTTTTAAACCCAACTCCGACGGTTATCAACAACATAACAAAGCAGGGACATATACGTTATTGACTGCTGCATTTGGTGCAATGGCTAACGGCCCAGCCGTTTAGGCTGAGATCGCGGGTTCGAAACCCGTCAAATCTTTTTGTTAAAACAAACAGACGATCCAACGGCCGCCGGATAGAAGAGATATGGAGGGCCACGTGTCGCACCAGGAGGGTGCCATGTGGCGCGTTCTAATTCGCTGATGACGCTGACTGTCTGCTGACTCACCCGATGACTGTGCCGATGACTCACTTGTTGGCTGTTGTACGAAATGTACGGATGGACACGTGTCACCCTCTGATTGGCCCATACAATCTGACTCAGCTGCCACATGTCCTGGCCGAATTCATCTATGTAGATTATGTACAGTATGGACTGACGTCAGCATGATGACGTCACCATGTGTACCCTCAAGTCAACCAAACTTTGACTGCTTGTAACTCGAGCATATGATATCGAATTTCGATGAAATGAACGTAGTCAGAATCATCTCGACGAGCTCTTCGTGATGATGCTGGTTCCGTTGATTTTTGAGATGATTGTTTTTTCACCTTCTAGACGCCCCTGAAGCCAGTTTGACTGGCCGTAACTTGCACAAACAGAGTCCTTTTCACCCCGTTCAAGTTGCGTTGGAATCAAGACATTGTTCTCTTTCTGATGAAGCTGAAATATGGAGTATTGGGAACACTTCAATTTTCACTAAAAAATTGTCCCCCGGATCACTAGGGGTGATGTATGTGAGTGTGGGATGATGAATGTCCTATGACCTGGAGTCATTACATGTAAATATTAGAAATGTGGGCCATGAGATGGGTGTTGTTTGCAACTAACCAAATTGCCTCATCACATGATCATAATAGAAAGACATGATGATAGTCATGGAATCTAACTAGTAGTCTATCTTGTTGCATCTTGGCTAACTACCTTGTCAGACCTAGCCACTTCTGTAGAGTCCTATATGATCTCCATACAATGTCATCATCCTCCAAATCAAATCTGAATCTCGAGTGCAACACATCTCCACATTGCTAGGCTCATCTAAGTGTATAAAAAAATCCTTGTGGAGTCACAGGGTGTTGTCGTAGGAAATCCAATTGGTTTAGTAAATGTAATGTGCTCAAACTCCCACAGTTGAAGTAGTTTAGTATGATGCTTTGAGCCTTTCGATAGACAAAGCAACCAAGATCATAATGCAAATGTGCCAACATGCTCTCTCTCAAGTAATAGACTTTTTGATGCTCCATCATGTTGCAAGTATGTTGCTGGATTTGTCATTGATGTCAATAGTTAGTCATTGATGTCAAGCCCTAGTGTGGAGATTGTTGGTATTGTAGATGATGTAGTCATGATGAGAAGGTATTGTAGTGTTGTGAATTGATGTTGGTTTTAGAGAAGGGGGATTCACTACTCATGAGCTCTCTTCATTCATAGAGCCTCACGGGGTGAACTTCCCTAAACTACCTCAAGGAACAACACAAAAGTTCTAGAATTAGAAAGAGTAGGTCACAAAGATTCTCTGGAAAAATTGATGAGCCCTCGACCAGAGGATGTCAGCGTGGAATAAGGATGAAAAAATGACGCGTTGACATCTCAAAGGTGCCCTGGCATCTCGTATGAACCAAAAAGTGAGATTATCACATAAAATAGCTTAACGATTACTAACAATCAAATTACTAAGAAATTCTAGAATGTAGGAAAATGATATAATGTAACAAGACTAAAATAAAGAAGTATAAATGACAAAGTTAAAGAAGAGAAATAAAATGCTTACAACCATGCAAGTGATGAATCCTACAACATGTGAATATCTTCAATACCTGCATGCATAAGATCTGGAGAAAGTGTCAGGGCTGTATAGGGGTTTTCCTTAGTTAAACCCCTGTTTTGGTGTTCCCACCTCCATGATCAGCTAGATAGAAAGAGAGAGTGAATCAAAACAGATAAAGTGCATGGTGAAAGAAAAACCCACTTCTGGAGTAGAACCCGCAACACCAAGTATGAGTGATAAAAGCAAACCCCTCTCAAGGAGGAGAACCCGTATAAAAAAATGTGAGTGATAAAAGCAATCCCTGCTCGAGGAGGAGAACCCATATCACAAAATGTGAGTGATAAAAGAAATCCCCGCTCGAGGAGGAGAACTCGTATCATGAAGTATGAATGCGATTGATAGGGGATATGGAATCCCATGATGCTCAAAGGTGCAAAGCACAAGGTAGATATCACATGAAAGGCTTAGAAAGCCGAGGGAAACAAAGAGAGCTACAAGAACTAGAAATATTGTAGAGGGTGTTGTAATGGCTTAAGAATGCTATTGTGACAAGCTATATTAAGCTGTGAAAACAAAATAACAAGAGAAAATGCTAGAGCTAAGGCTGGAAAGCAGCTAGAAGTGAAGTTAGGGGATGGAATGAAGCTAGAGGCTCAAATGGATTGAAAAGATAACACTTAAGGAGAGAGGAGAAGCAAAAAGAAGCTTCCTATGTGGTTACAAGGAATCTCAATCCATTGCCACCGACAAAAGTAGATGACAAGTGGTAAACATGCACATAAATTGTCATTTGAATGTTGAAACACCGTAGGATGCTAGCGTGGCACACAAATGTCTATGTGATGTGCTAGTGTCTAGACACATCACGCTACAAAACAACGAGAATGGGAAAAGCACAAGGTTTAACGTGAAGTTGACATGCAAGGGTAGCTATTGAAAAGGGGTCTGGAGCATCCTAAGAAGGGTAAAAAGTTGATGCAAGGGCTAAAATGAGCCTACACAAGATGCTAAGGGAGCGGTCACTAAAGTGGATACAAAAATATATGTGAAATTGCAAGGGGTACAATTCTACGACATTACATTGATGTAGTTGGTTCACTTGGTTTCCAAGTGCTTTTGAGAAAATTTAATTAAAAGAGTGTGCAGTGTGATAGAGGTGTGTTCCGTGTTGTTCTCTGCATTTACTCATGATTGAAGATATGTTTGTACAGTTTGAATGTGATGATCAAATGTTTTTTGAGGTGTTATATCTAGAGTTTTTGGCTCTAGATCGTGTAGTAGTGGAAGAAGTATTTGACAGTGTGTTTTCCTGTGAAGAAAGTTTCCTGGGAGAAATGAAATTGATTTTCATTTCTCCACGTTGTTGTTTCATGTCTTGCGGATTTGGGAACATGCTTATATTTTTTGTATCTACCTTCCCTTGGAGATTTTGGTGTTGAGTTGCTCCACAAGTTTAGTTCTTATGTTGGGGTTTAGTGGTAGTGCATCCTGATGTGTAGGATGAGATTATTATTTATTTCAAGTGGTTGTGACAGTGTTGTAGTGTAGTATGTTGATGCTAGAATAATTTGGTAAGTTGTGTGAATGTTGTGGAGTGTTGTGTAGTTTGCTATTGTTTCTAGACCTAGATAAGCATGTATGTGGTCACTTGTTAGTGTTAGTGTAGGTTTGGTTGAACTGGTGTGCTAGTGCTAATTGCAAATGTTTTTTGTTGTGTGTGGAAGTGTGGTGATGCGTTTTGATGTAGATTCAGGTCCTAGTTAACCCTTCATATGGTCTTCCTTAATTTCTTTCCACCGTAGAGGTATTTGGTGCCGACCTATTTTGTGTTGCACATTTGAGGTGCATATGTTTCATTAAGGCCAACCTAATTAAGGTTGTTTAGCTTGCATATGGTATAAATGCAAGATGGATTTTGTGTTGAGGTGTTTTGCAAGTGGATGATTCAAATGTGATCAAGTGTGGTGATCTGAGTGTGAGCTGAATGCCTATGAATCTAGATATAGTGAAAAAAATGTGTCTACATTTTTAGTGTGCTTGAAGTTGCTAGAGGTAGTGAGAAAAAGGTTGTGGATGGTGAAAAGTTGTAGTGGTGGATTTTCCTGTTGCTCTGAGATAGTGAATCTCTTTGTAATAGTTTCTTCTACTCTTTTTTCTTGGTAGTGAGCCACCCGAGAGTGAGCCCTTAGTAGTGAGCCTAATTGTATTTGATATTGTTATTCATATATATGTGAGTCAATCCTTAGTGTGGTTTTTCCCTACTTAAGGTTTTCCATATAAATCTAGTGTTCTCTTGTGTATGGTTGTGTTTGTATTGTTGTTTCACATGTTTACATTCTGCTAATGTTTAATGAGGGTTTAAATTTTGATAAGTGTTTGAGTTTTAATGATGGATTGAATTTTTTATTGTACAAATGATTCACCCCCCACTCTTATTTGTCTTGTGCCTATAACAATTGGTATCAAGGATGTGGTTCCTTGGAGAAAGCGTAATAGCTTAAGGTAGATCCTAATGGCACACAAGAAGGGTGTCAAAGCTCCTATGTTTGATGGAATGAATTATGCTTATTGAAAAGATAGGATGGAATCCTTTATGGTATCTCTTGGATTTGGTGTTTGGAAATTAATTGAAAAAGGATATACTACACTTGCTAATGGTTTAACAAGTGATGATGAGATCAACGAATATGAGAAAAATGGAAAAGAAAGAAATTCTATATTGAGTGGACTTTCTGATTCTGAGCTTGGGAAGGTGATAAGCCTCAAGACTACTACTAAAGCTATCCTGACAAAGTTGGAGAGAATTTATGAAGGAGATGATAAAGTCAAGCAAGAAAAGATGCAAAACTACAAAACCAAATTTAAAACCCTAAGGATGTTTGAAGATGAAGACATTACAACCCACATGCTCAGAGTGGATGAAGTTGTCAATGCCATCAATAGTCTTGGTGGTAAGTTGGAAGAAAGTGAAGTGAAAAATGTATTAAGAAATCTTCCTAAAGCTTATAGTTCCAAAGTTTTTGCTATTGAGGAAGCTCAAAATTTGGATACTTACTCTAGAGATCATATGTTTGGTGCTTTAATTTCTTATGAATTAAGAGAGTTTGGTCAAGATGCTACAAAGAAAGAAACTAGTTTTAAAGTTAGCAAGGCAGAGAAGGATGATGAATCAGATCTTGATGAAAATTTTGTAAGGATATTAAAAAAGGGCACTGGAAAATATAGAGGTAATTTACCCTTTAAATGTTTCCATTATGGAAAGATAGGTCATTATGCTTCTAAATATTCAATCAAAGTTACAAATGACAGGCATAATGATCTTAAAGGAAAAATTGTCAAGAAGAGTTATTATGTTGAAAGAGATAATGGTGTATCTGATGATGAGGAATCATACTATCCTGATGATGATAGTGATGAATTCTTGTTCATGGCTCTAAATTTTGGATCTAATTCTACTAATTCTAAAAGGTGTATGAAGAAAAGTGCTCCAAAAATAGGTCACAACATTGAAGGAACTACGGTGACTGCTTTTCATGCAAGAGAGGAGAGGAATTACTGGATAATTGACAATGGATGCTCAAATCATATGATAGGTGATAAGATTAAGTTTGTTAAACTTCAGAAGCATGATGGTGGTCTTGTTAAGTTTGGTGATGATACATATGCTAAGATCTATGGAAAAGGTTCAATTAGTTTTTATGGCAAGCATAAAACAAATAATGTTCTTTATGTCAAGGGTCTCCGACATAATCTTCTTAGTGTAGGATAGATCTATAGTAGAGGATACAATCTTGTGTTTTTGGATGATGGTTGCAAAATCAGAAAAGGAAGATCTATAACCTTGGTTGTTGTAGGGACAAGGACAAAAAGTAATGTTTATTAGCTCAAAGGTAGTGGTGCTAAGTGCTTTGTCTCAAATTAATGAAATTTGGCTATGACATATAATAATGGGTCACATAAATTTATATAGCCTAGTGAAGATAAATTCTACTGATGCTATGAGAGATCTACCAAGAGTTACGAAGCCTATCAATGCAATTTGCAAGGAATTCCAATTTGGAAAGAAAACAAAGAAGGGGTTCAAGACTAAGGAATATTTTACTATAGGACCTTTGGAGTTGGTGCATACTAACCTATGTGGACCTACTAGAACAAGAAGCTCTCATGGTGACAATTATTTCATGTTATTAATTAATAATTATTCTAGAATGACTTGGGTGACATTTCTCAAAGAAAAATCAAAAGATCTAGATAAATTTAAAGCATTTAAATCTATGGAAAATAATGAAATGGATTTGAAAATCAAGTGCTTAAGGTTTGAGAGATGTGGTGAGTTCACTTCCAACGAGTTTAACATTTTTTGTGAAGACCATGGAATAAAAAGACATTTGTCAGCTCCTATAACACCTCAACAGAATGGAGTTGTGGAGACGAAGAATAGAATAGTTGAAGAAGTTGCAAGGACTATGGTGAAGGAATAAAATTTATCGAATGTCTATTCGAGAGAAGCTATTCATACTATTGTCTACATTCTTAATAGAGGTCAAGCGAGAGTGAACAATTCAAATACTCCCTATGAGTTATGGTATGGAAAAGCTCCTACTATGAAATACTTCAAAGTTTTTGGAAGCAAATGCTATATCAGAAGAGATGAAGAAAAATTAGGAAAGTTTGATGGAAGATCTGATGAAGGAATATTCCTTGAATACTCTACAAAGAGAAAAGCATACTAGTGCTATAATAAAATATTGAAGAAGGTATTATATGAAATCAAATAAGCTCCTAGAGCTTGGTATGCAAGGTTGGATAAGTACTTGTTGCAAAAAGGATTCAAAAAAGTTACTGTAGATAGCAACCTTTACTTCAAGGTTGAGGGAGAACAAATCCTAATTGTGGTAGTGTATGTTGATGAAATAATATTTGGAGGAGATGTCAATGTGTGGGGAGAGAAATTTCTTCCTTAGGCTACAAATCAGTTAATTAGAAAAGGAATTTTCATTTCTCAATCAAAGTATGTCAAGGAAATGTTGAAAAAGTTTGGAATGGAGGATTCTGGTTACTGGTTGCAAGTTGAGAAAAAAATGATGAATCTCCTAAGGTTGATCAAAGTAAGTGAGGATTGTTATACCTAACTACTACTAGACTGGATATCATGCATGCACTTTGACTTGTGGCAAGATTTCAAGAAGATCCTATAGAATCACATGTTGCAATAGTAAAAGTGATATTTAGATATTTGAAGGGAACTTGGGACTTTAGTTTATGGTATCTTAGGGATACTAATTTCTCTTTGAGTGCATATATAGATGTAGATTGGGATGGATGTACATCTAATAAAAGTACAAGTGGAGATGATTTCTTTCTTAGAAGAAGTTTGGTTTCTTTCTTGAGTAAGACGTAGGATTCTGTGTCATTATCTATTGCAGACGTAGAATATATTGTAGCAACAACATGTTGTACACAGGTGTTGTGGATGAAGAAGACATTGAAGGATATTAGAGTATAATATGATGAACCTATTTCTATCTTGTGTGATAATATAAGTGCTATAAATATTTCAAAGAATCTAGTGATGCATTCAATAATAAAACATATCTCTATCTAGTATCACTTTCTAAGAGAGAAGGTTGTGGAGAATGAGGTGAAGCTAGAGTATGTGCCTACAAAGGATCAAGTTACATATATTTTCACCAAGGATATTTTTGAAGATATATTTGAGTATCTTTGATAGAAGTTAGGGGTTACTACCCCTCCTTTCAACTAAATGTATACGTTGGTACATCTATCTAGGAAGCATTTCAAGATACATTCTTGGTCTTTTCTACTGATGTTGAAGGCTACGTCTCATGGGGAGTAGGTAGTTAGGGGTTACTACCCCTCCTTTCAACTAGATGTATAAGTTGGTACTTTAGACACGCAAAATTAGCATTATGCATTTGATCAAAATCACACTCATGCATTCATCAGGGTAAATTCATTAACTTAAATCAAATAAATCAAACTTGATCCTATCATCATCTCTTTGATTAAATAAATCAATCATTTATTTAATTAAATCTCAGATCATCATTCATATCCCTTTGATTTGATTTAAATCCCTAAATCAAGTCAAATTGGTCAAATCAGCCTAATCATCATCCTAGCTAATTAATCCTGATTAAATCTAATGCTAATCTCATCCCACTTGCATTCTCTAGATTTGGACACTTGCACATGAAATTACATTTAATTGATTTATCAAAATCTTTATTTTCAACTTGGCATAAAGGGAGAATATTCTCCAAGTTTGAATCTCCCCCCAAGTGGACATGTACACCCAATAGAGCATTTATGAGGCCTTACATGTCTCTTACATGTCCCCTTCCAAAGTCAAACTCAGCATTTATTGGAAAATTTGAATTCAAATTTCTCCCTCTCATGAGCACTCTTCCCAAATCTTGCACATACATCAACCAATCATCACTTGACAAGTGTCCTTCTTTCATTGGTCCAATCTTAGTCCCACATTGGTCCCTCTTCAACACTCAACATTTGAAAATCTTTAAATACAAGCTTCATCTTTGAGCAAATCCTCCACAATCTTTATTCAAAGTCACTCTCTTGGTTTGAGAACTAATTTTTTCCACTATCAATCCACAATCTTAACATTTCATCTCCAAGATCATGCAAGGTCACTCTCTTCATTTGAGAAATGATCTTGTCCATCATTATCATTAGCTTATCAATCAAGGATTGGGAAAGGGTCACTAGCACATGTGACACCAATCCAATATGAGATAGAGTTGGATTCTTGCTTCTTTGTGCTTTTACTTAGTTTAGTTGATATTTTGTTGTTTGGATTGCATTATGAAGTATGATTCAATATTTCATATGGATTCTATATCTTATTTGCTTGATTTAACTAACAATACTCACGTTTGTTTGTTTTTGAGCAAAATGCAGATTTAGGGTCTACATTATGGCGATAGAAGGAGGGCACCTCACACTAGCTTGTTTGTTATCTTAATAAATTTCACAATATCTCATTGCTTAAAATGCTATATCTTAGATGTTTTTAAATCACTGTTTTAAAAAGAAAAAAAAAATATATGCATTTGACTTCACTAATCAAGCTTTTTGCAAATTGATGTTCTTAGCATTCGCTAAATCTCACATTAATTTGAAATACCTTTTTGAAACTTATGCATGTCTTTCGTAATTTTAAAATTGTTTATGGATGTTGTGAATCTGCGTAAGCAAAGAAGCTTAACCTGAATATTGATCAATGCTGTACAAAAGCTGCAACTTTTTCTAACATGCTTGGTTTATTAGATCTCCTTCAGTAGGTTTATGCATTCATATGGACTGACTGTTTCTAGATCTCATGCCAAAAATTAGATCTTTCTTGAATAAGAAGTTTTTCAGAGTTGATAAATCTTTCATGTTCCTTTTTAGCACAATGCACAAGGTCAGTAATCCATCATTAGAGAATATTTTATCCTATTCATGCTAGGCGCATTTGAAAACTGCATGTTTTTCTCCAAAAGAAAAAGTTTGGCTGATGCATTGATAGAGGAAGACAACATTTGGTTGCGTGGCTGTCCCACAAAGACTTTAGACTGCGTTAATCTATGTTTTGTTCTTCAAAACATAACACCATATGCATGATATAGCTTCTATTACAAATCACTCTCATGAGCTAAAAAATTTATGGAATCTTCAAATAAACGTTGTTGTTGGCATCTGCTGCTCCTTTCACCTCCTTTATAACTCCCTGTGTCATTGAATGGTGCTTCTTTGCGTACTGACTGTGGTCCTTGAAGAATATGTGAACCTGTTTAAGTGTTGACAAAAATTGTGATTGGCAGAAAGGAGAAATATCATGATTGCTGCTCCTATCACCTTCACCATAACTCCAAGGGAGGACGCAATATTAATAAAACAGCTAGGAGGTGGTCAATACGTTAATCATACACAAATTCTAAGGGCCATAGTGTTTGGATTTATCTTTCACCTGTATTGAGAATAGGCATTTTACTGACATGATGGCTTGCTGTTGTTGACTGCTTTATGCAACGACCTATTAGTCTCACAATGACTTCTTTTTTTTCTGCTATAACACTTTGGGTATCACGCTATATCTCTTGGCACTTTGGTTAGCATATTTTTAAGTGTTCCCCACCCTGAAGTTTGCGTAGCCTCTTCCAATTCGCCCATGCCTAAAAAATGTGCACATGCCTTTTTCTTTTTGAAATCTGTATTGCCCTATGATTGGACTGTATGATGAACATCGACCAATCTCCAATAAGTTCAGTCAATGAATTAGGTTTGCATTTTGGGCCTGTCCAGCAAAATCATTAAATGCCTCTTAAATTGGCTTTAATATATCCAGCGCGCCAACTTGAAAACAATATTTTTTGTTATCTCAGCAATAAATTTTAACACTAGAGAATAAGTCTACTTGTCTGATTTTATTCTTGGGTGGCATTGTCATATAGTTCTCCATTCTAATCTACTAGGTGTGTGTGGCGTGGATATAGGGAGCACAGATGTAAATTTGGGTCCAAATCGTTCTTGAACTATGTCCGTGGTTTAGGTACCATCAAAAATTGGGATCTATTTATTGTTGGTGTGATAGTTCTGGTATAAGCATGTATGAAGTCCATTTTTTTGCTTCCTCGAGTTAAATGATCTTGTACTCACCACTGGCAGATAAGCTCACATAAGCCCAATTGTCACGCCTACCTAGGAAAGGAGGATTACAGCTGATAAAGTCTATGAGATTGCAATGTACACTAGTAGCTACTTCTCCTATGACTGATTGGAAACAATATCACCTGATTAAATGCATTATTCTTGACTTTGTTGTCTGGCTTGAATAAAATAATCTGATTGCATTAAGATTGCCGTATGGAGTAAATGGATAATGATTGATCTACATTTATTATGAGTGCTTCCATATGATGACCAATAAATAGAAGATGATGAGATTGCATTAGCTGATTAATCTACATTAAAGTTAATGCATACGTTGTCTGATTTTATGATTGCATTGATATATACATTTGTCTAATTTCAGCTTATCCTTATCCTTGTCATATGACAAAATATATTGACTAAAGGCTTTCAAATTGTGAAAAGAGTATGTGAAACAAGATACTTATTGAGGAATCATTTACTTATTTTTTTAAAATCATTAATCTTCTTAAAATCAATTGTTTTTATTTTTGAGGATAATGAATTTAATTAACTAACTTAATCCTCACATAAGTATCTTTTGCTTAATAGGTACCAAAAGCGAACAAAGGCAAGTGAACAAGGTACAAGAAAAGAAAAAAATCAACAAGAAGGAGGCTAGCAAACGAAGACGAAAGGAGGATGATTTTTATTTTTTTGAAAACACAATGTGTTTTTTAACACTTTAAGTGTTTGATCAACACTACTTCACGAAGTTGTTTATCTTTTCGTTTTAGAACACTAATTTTCATTTGGGTCTAAAACGAACAATTTGATTTTCATTGCAAAGGGCTTAAAATGAATCTTAGGACAAATGCACTAGATTTTGTTTGAGGTTAAGAATTGAACAATCAAAACTCACACTTCTTTTTGGTGCTTAAAATGAATTCACAATTGCTTTGAAGGCTATAAAATGAACAAGTGCTTGAACTATGTGATGTTGTCTTTTGAGTGCGTATCCTCTCCCCTTGCGCTTCGTGTGATCTAGGGTGCAAGAGAAACACTCAAAATACATTTTATTGCTTTGAAACACTTCAATTTGGGCTTAAAAATTGAACATCTTGTGCGAGTGTGAGTAGGGGCATTTTCACATACATTCTCTTTCTTTGTGCCATCAAAGATCAATCGAGTTATGGATTGTGTCTTTGCTCGCTTTTGTTTATCTTAGAGGGCCTGCCTTGGGGAAAAAGTACTCACCCAAGGGACGACTCAACCGGTAACACTCTAAAGCCAAGAGTATTTCCAGCCGGGATATAAATGAGGGTTTTTAAACGCCATAATCATGCAGTTGGCTCCGACAAGATGGATCCGAAAGGGGTCTCTTGCGTATGGGTCAATCTCCACCAACGAAAAGTCCTTACTAGAACCCATGTGCTAGAATTTTCCAAAATCCTTAATCTATTTGTTGGTGCAATAATGGTCATTCGACTGCCCCACACTCTTACGGTCTTCTAGTAGAGATGGAAAGCATGCCATGGGAGTTTCATGGGTGTTGATGCTTGGCTTGTTAATGAGGTCATGGAGGGGAGCCATTGGGGTCAAGCATCTAACCATCCGCTAGAGATAAGTGTAGCTGGACTTGTCCAAGTGGGAATCCAACAAATATTGTCTTACACATCCATAGGGCTTGTAATTGTTCTTGTTTGAAAATGTTGTATTCAAAACATTTGCAAACAAACATTCAACATGATTCTCAAAATTTCAAACCCTCTTGAAGACAAATATCATTGACTCAATCCATATGTTGCTTTCCCTACGGATTCACATCCGTAGAGGTTCCTAAGCATTGGATTATACCTCAATTTGTCTTCTTGAGTAAACAATAGGAAAACCCTTGCCTTAAGTTCATTGAATTTCCACATAAAATATCTTGTGGGGTTTAAAGAAATAAGACATTGACATCTTAGTTTGAAACTTTAATCAAAGAGAGTGTTTTTTGTAAAATAAACCATTAAGCAAAGATAACAAATTGGACCCCACACATGTGCTTGATATCTCTTGGTCATATTGGTCTTTTGATTGCTCTTAGAGAAAAGTGTGTTCTTCAATACCTTGGCCTAGTAAACAAAGTCTTTCTAAGTCTCTTAGGATCAAAATAAAACACTTCATCCACCTCAAACATTTATCAACATCATCCCACAAACAAACTTTAGAGCTTTGAAAACATCATTACCAAGACTTGGGTACATCCCTAAACCAAATCAAAATCATTTTTTTAGTTAGGTGTGTTTGGATGAATCCTTCCATGCACACTTAGTTAAATTATCACCTCTTTGAACAAGTTCATCCTAAGATAGCATTTAACATCTTAGGGTTTACAAGTTCATCATCCACATCAACCAATCAAAAACAAAAACCCTAAGTCTAGCATTGATCCAAAGTCCTAAATGTTCATCATCCATATCATTTACACCTTTCATCCTTCATCTCATCATTGATCCTAGAACACCTTAGAGGTCAACAAGGTCAAAACACAAGAAGAACATGGAATATAAACTTGATCCATACATCTTGGGTAATCCAAATTAGTTGAATCTTCAAAGCCTTGCAATGCCTATCAATTATCAAAGTCCATGTATAGGATCATTGCCTTCGACAAATGTCAATGGTACAACAAGTGTGAGTATGCCCAAGTCAAAGTTTGGAACACATTTCCCAATGATAAATCTAAGTCCAAACCTACAAATCCACCAATTGAATAATCAATGCATGAGCCTTGAAACGAACAACGTCATTCCACCAAATCCCTACAAACCAAATGTGGATGTACCAAGTGAAAGTTTTCAAAACATGAATCCTAACTCAAAAAACTTTGGAAAAATGATTCCCAATACCAACAATGTTCATCCTATCATGCCAAATCTGAACATCATCCCAAATCAGAACATTATCCAAAGTCAATTTTCCCATAAACCCATTCAAAAACCACAAGTAGGCCTCCCAAATCCGCTTAAACAAAATCCAAATCAACTATCTCAAGTGAGTAAAGATCAAAATCAAGAACAAATTTGGCGAGATCAAATTGCAGAACTTTCCAAAATAGTTGAGGCATTGCGCCAAGGGAAATCTCCACCACCATTACCTACATCATTCTTTGGTTTAGGGCTTCCCCCTTTACCTAACACCAATCACGCCATCCAAATCAATCCACCTAACATCAATCAAACCATCACGTCAAATCCTTCGAATATACCATCGACATCACACCAATGGATGGTATCTAATCAAACAACAACATTGATCCCAAATCGAAATACAGTCTCCCAAGGACCTATCACCTTGGTCATTCCAACCATCACTATTCCAACCACCACTATCATGCCCATCACATCTCAAACACTCACTATCACTCCAAGTGTATCTCAATGACTTGCCACTGCATCCAACACAATTCCAAATACACCACCACTACTGCCAAAACCAAGTGCAATAAGTCAATATCGTAGCATCGCACTAAAAGCACATCAAGCCTACCACCAAGGGCTTCAACAATCTCAAGCTACCCAACCAACACGAGCACAAACACAAAAGATGACAACTATTGAAAACAAGGACCAAGATCAATCCATCACTAAGCACACGTTTACTTCATCCAATGATCAAATCGACATATGTCAAGAGTCACTTTTGAATCTCAATCAAAATCCACCAACAAAACTTGACAATGAGCCAATTCAAGAAATATCAACATCACTTGATGCTATGGTCGAAGACATTCACAATCTCTCCACCGCAATTGTCGAAAACAATGATCAAAACCTCTCCATCGAGGAGCACATTGAGGATGTATCTACACAATCCGATGATCAACTCGCCATACATCAAGAGCCACTCTTTAGTGATCTATTTCAAGGAGTGTTAGGATTATTTGATCCAATTGACATAATGCATGATCCATTGACCAATGATCATATTGAAAATTTCTCTACATCGCCTTATGAGTTAGAGGACATATCTCAAGAAGTTATTCCAAAGCAAGATCAAAATATTTTACTAAGGTCTAGAAATGGTCATTTTCAAAACATGTTGATCCCCTTTGACCTTATGGTTACAGATGCTGAAGGAACCTTGAACTTGACCATGCCTAAGGTCAACATCCAAAAGTCCTTTGTAAGAAATCTATCCTTTGAAGCTGCCCCATGTCAAGAACTTGATCCAAAGCATGTCGAAAGCAACTCCGAGATTAATCAAGATCAAGAATTTGTATCTTCAAGATACTACAATAATCTAATGAACACTCTCTTATCCATGCAAGATGATAATATCCATGTAGCACATACTCCTCCATTTACCCATGAGATGCTTTCTATGGATGGACACGTAGATGATCTTCATCTAAAACAAGATTTTGTTACACAAAAAGAGCAGATTCTTAACTCCTACAATCAAATGGAGTTGTCAACATCACGATCAAATATGTCCCAAACTCAGATTGAGGACATCATGAATAAAGATATCCATCATTATCCGCCCAAGGAAACAAGTCAGATAGAACATCCAGAGTTAGCAGATCAACAAATTGAAATAATGTCATCTACAATGGTCATTTGTCAGAGCATGTTTATTGAACAAGATATCTCAAAATGAGTAGAATCAAAGCATGAATGTGATACTATCACCATACTGGGGGCAACTTTGTCTCAAGCAAATGTCAACATAGGGAGCATGAAGAATCCTTATGATGAAGCCAATGTCAATACTACAACTAGTCACGCCATGAATCCTCATCCACCCATTACCCCATCCATGAATTGGGACCAACGTCAAAAGAAAAAATTAAATCAAAGTACGAAGAATGTTATCAAATCAAAAGAAATTGAGAAGAATAATGGACAAATCAAATACATATGGATACCAAAAAATACAAAGAAAGATCATCCCTATCAAACTCCATCAGTCAAAGAAACTGTGGGGAAAACTAAAAGAGGGACAAGTATCCATCAAAGATGTCCACAAAAGCAAAAGCAGGCTTTTCAAGCAATGTACAAGGTACATCAAGCAGTTGGTCCTAATTCCACACACACTTTCATATCCACCCATCATTGCTCATCTTCCCAAGGTTGGAGAGTCAAAGGTTCCAAACTGTCAACCAATCCATCTCTTATCCCTAAGCACACTCCATCCACGTCTCCATGCATAATATCCAATTCTTACATTGACCGTGTATTGGCAACAACCCTTCATCATAAGGATTTAGAAGGCAATCTATCGCGATGTGCGCACAAAGACAAAGTTAACTCCAGTATCGACAAAGCAGATCAAGAATCCCAAAAATTGTATTCAAGTGCATGTATCTTGGAAAAGCAACTTCTTCAAGCAGGATATCGATGGCACATCATGACAGGGGCATTTACATCAACACCACTAGGTGGTTCAGCATAAATCTTTTAGAAAAATAAAAATAAAAAAATAAAAAAATAAAAAAAATCCAAAAAAATCAGAAAAAGGATTGAAAACAGTAAAGAAAAAAATTGTCCTCTAGTGAAAACCGCATGGGCAGCCCTTTGGGAAAAACCATGATGAAAACCTAGAAAATAGGCGTCATGTGTAGAATCAAGCATCTACGTGCGCCACTTTAGGTGAAAGCATCTCATCCCATCCGTAATAAATCGAGCATTCCATCCATCTTATCCATAATAAATCCACGCATCCATGAACCATTTATCCAATCCATTCACATCTATCTGCATCCGTCATCTTAATTATCTTGATCTTGGTAAAATTTTGGAGCACACTTTACGCTTGCTTATGGTAAACATCTTGACATGGGCTGTTTTCATTGATCCTATCCTATCCTATGTTATTTGAGCCATGAAGCATTATCCAAAGAGAATTCCTTTATCCGAACACCTTATCTTATTGCAAGATAGTCCTTTGCATGCTTTCCATATCCATCCATCCATACACCTATCCAAGCATCCATCCATCGCATTCCATACGTTGCTAGACATTGGGGGCAGATATTTAGATCTTGCTTCGGGAATAAATCTTGGTCTATATCCTCCAACTTATGTGGTGATCCGAACATTGGAAAAAATGATATAAAATTGGTCAAAACACTTGTGAATAAAAATTTGAGTCACTAGACCATGGCATATTTTGACAAAAAAATGTTCCTTTATCAAGCGTCATCTTTCATCGAACATCAATCCAAGAAATCACTATCAGTTGCATCTAAGTTGCATGCCAAACGCTACATCAAATCATTCGAAACAACTTTTGTTCCAAAATCAAGCTTCAACAATCATGATCAATCAAATCCAATCAAGAAATCATCAGGATATCCTTGTGTTGCTTAACACTATCCTTTCATTGTTGTGCATCCTCAACAATGATTATCATCACCAGTCTTGATCAAATCATCATCAATCCATCATCATCTTGGGGATATCATTCCCAATCATTGTATTGCTTAACACTATCCTTGCATTGTTGTGCATCCTCAACAATGTTATCATCGTCAATCTTGATCAAAATATCCTTGCATTGTTGTGTATCCTCAACAATGTTGTCATCATCATCAATCCATCGACCCGATCAATCAATGTTAGCTTGGTTTGTAGCTAAATCCATAAGCGAAGCACTGATATCATCACACACATCCATATCAAAATCGTCAAAATCATGCAAAAATCCAAAAAATCAAAAAATTAGAAAATCCAAAAAACATCCAAAACATATCAAAATCCAAAAACACCCAAAAAATTAGAAAAACATCAAAAACAATTGGAATCCGAACTACGTCGTCTCTAAGCTTAAACGTAGGCTAATCTTTGATCAGCCCCAGACATCAAAATCCAAAACATTAAAAAAACATCAAAATCCAAAACATTCGAAAAAAATCAAAATCCAAAAACATTCAAATCACATCAAAATCCAAAAACATCCAAAAACATCAAAATCCAAAACATAAGAAAACTCAAAATCAAAACATCGCAAAATCCAAAAACACCAAAAATAGCCTCAAAACATTCCAAAAACATTAAAACATCCAAATATTTGAAAAATCCACCCATCCCATTTCGCTTTCACTTAAATAATCAATCATCCATAATAAATTGATCATCACCTTCATCCTTTGGCAACACAAATAGAAACAATCACAACAAATCAGCAATAGCAAACTTCAATCGTAAAATCTAAATCGAAACAACAAACCGTTAAAACAAAAATCAAACTCTTGATCAGCAAACATGTCAGTCAACCTTGTATCAACAACCTATCAATCAACTTATCAAACCATCATCATCCTGTACAATGCATGTCCTAGGATATATCTTCGGACAATGGGCAGATTTTGGATATCCTTAGATTCTTATCCTATCAAAACACATCCCTTTGGCTAGAGGTATGAAGAACATTGGCTTGTTTGCGTACTTGATCTTTTCTTTTGATTTATCTTATTGCGCTCATTCCAAGGACCTCTCGATGATTCGAACAAAGGATTTAGAGAGATAGGAATGGGGCAACAATCATTATTATTTTGTCCGCTATGCTTGTTGGACGCTCTTGTAATATAATCGGCAAATACTTGCTTTGTTAGGTAATCCAAGCAAGGTTTCCGATGTCAAGTGTGAACAAGAATACTCCTATCTGCTTGTTGAGTCAAAGTCCATCACACTAAGTACAACTCCATCCTAGTCCTTCATACCTTGATGCATCGTACTTAGGCGTGTTATCAAAAATAAAGTGACCCTTTGAAAATCCCAATCCTTGATAAGCAAATCATCATCATCATCTATCATCATCATCTCTAATAAAGTCTCGACCAATCATGGACTTGTTGGATCCTCTTGTCATATCTGATTTCCATGCTAACATCATGCATCCATCTTGCATCTAAAAAACTATCAGCATACCACATATCATCCATATCATACATCATAGGAAACATTAATCATTTCACATGCATTGCATAATCATCATCATAAAATAGATCTGTTAGTCTAAGCATCTCATAAATCATCCATTTGCATAATCACAACATATCACATCATCAATCTCATCCATCTCATATCATATCATCATTTAAGTTGTTTAGAATAATACAGATTTGTTATTCTAAGCATCTTGAAATCATCTTTGCATCGTCATCCATAACCATCCATTTTGAACCTCTTTATCGTGAGATCGACCCTCAAATCGAATCTTTTCGCTCGATCTCTCGAGGGGGCAATGTAGCAGTGTACTTCTTTTCCGCTGGGGCATCCAAAAATCAATTTTTTGATTTTGATCATGGTGTTATTCTTTTGAACCAACGAATAAGTACATTGTTTCAAAGAGGGGCAAAATGTAGACACAAAATTAGCATTATGCATTTGATCAAAATCACACTCATCCATTCATCAGGGTAAATTCATCAACTTAAATCAAATAAATCAAACTTGATCCTATCATCATCTCTTTGATTAAATAAATCAATCATTTATTTAATTAAATCTCAGATCATCATTCATCTCCCTTTGATTTGATTTAAATCCCTAAATCAAGTCAAATTGGTCAAATCAGCCTAATCATCATCCTAGCTAATTAATCCTGATTAAATCTAATGCTAATCTCATCCCACTTGCATTCTCTAGATTTGGCCACTTGCACATGAAATTACATTTAATTGATTTATCAAAATCTTTATTTTCAACTTGGCATAAAGGGAGAATATTCTCCAAGTTTGAATCTCCCCCCAAGTGGACATGTACACCCAACAGAGCATTTATGAGGCCTTACATGTCTCTTACATGTCCCCTTCCAAAGTCAAACTCAACATTTATTGGAAAATTTGAATTCAAATTCTCCCTCTCATGGGAACTCTTCCCAAATCTTGCACATACATCAACCAATTATCACTTGACAAGTGTCCTTCTTTCATTGGTCCAATCTTAGTCCCACATTGGTCCCTCTTCAACTCTCAGCATTTGAAAATCTTTAAATACAAGCTTCATCTTTGAGCAAATCCTCCACAATATTTATTCAAAGTCACTCTCTTGGTTTGAGAACTAATTTTTTCCACTATCAATCCACAATCTTAACATTTCATCTCCAAGATCATGCAAGGTCACTCTCTTCATTTGAGAAATGATCTTGTCCATCATTATCATTAGCTTATCAATCAAGGATTGGGAAAGGGTCACTAGCACATGTGACACCAATCCAATATGAGATAGAGTTGGATTCTTGCTTCTTTGTGCTTTTACTTAGTTTAGTTGATATTTTGTTGTTTGGATTGCATTATGAAGCATGATTCAATATTTCATATGGATTCTATATCTTATTTGCTTGATTTAACTAACAATACTCACGTTTGTTTGTTTTTGAGCAAAATGCAGATTTAGGGTCTACAGGTACATCTATCTAGGAAGCATTTCAAGATACATTCTTGGTCTTGTCTACTGATGTTAAAGGCTACTTCTCATGGGGAGTAGGTAGTGATGTTTTTGTTAGTGGAGTTAGGAGGAGCATATCTTGTGTCCCTAAGGGGAGTGTGTATAAAAGAGTAAGCAGTAGAGGGAGTAGTGAAGAATGAGAAATGAAAAATTTATAATAGTGAGAATTGTATGAAGAAGAGTAGTGGAGACAGAGTAGTTGCTTGCTAGTGTTGCCTAAAGAGAATTGTGGAAGTAGTGTCAAAGTGATGTATGCAAATGTCAAAGGGGGAGAGAAGAATTTTTTTTTATGCAAGTGTTGTCAAAGGGAAAGATGTTTCCCTTTGCCATTGATGTCAAAGCGGGAGAGTAATATTTGAAGAAATCCTCAAGGGGGAGTGTTGCTTGATGAAAAGTTTATTTTATTGTTGATTTTTTTTTAGATCTAGTGCTGCCATCAATGACAAAGGGGGAAATTGTTGCAAGTATGTTGTTGGTTTTGTCATTGATGTCAACAACTGGTCATTGATGTCAAACCCTAGTGTGGAGATTGTTGGTATTGCAGATGATGTATTCATGATGAGATGATGTTGTATTATTGTGTTGGTGTTGCTGCTGCAAATAGTTCACTTGGTTTCCAAGAAATTTTGATTATAAAATTTAATGAAAATAGTGTGTAGTGTGATAGAGGTGTGTTCTACGTCATGGTTTGCATTTCTTCATGATTGAAGATATTCATGTGTATTTTGAATGTGATGATCAGAGGTGTTTATAGGTGTTATTTATAGAGTTTTAGGTTCTGGATTGTGCGGTAGTGGAAGATGTGTTGGACAGGGTGTTTTCCTGTGAAGAAGGTTGTCTCAGAGAAATAGAATTGCTCCACATTTCTCTGCATTGTTTGTTCCATGTATTACATATTTGGGAACATTATTATATTATCTATATCTACCTTCCCTTAGAGTTTTTGGTGTTGAGTTTATCTACAAGTTTAGTTCTTGTGTTAGAGTTCAGTGGTAGTACATCTTGATATGTAGGATGAAAGTATTCTTTGTTTCAGGTGGTTGCGATAGTGTTGCAATGTAGTATGTGGATGTTGGAATAATTTGGGATGTTGTGTGAATGTTGTGGAGTGTTGATATGTGTTTTGCATGTTGTTTTTGAACATGGAGAAGCATGTATGTGGTCACTTGTTAGTGTTAGTGTAGTTCAGGCCGACCTAGTGTGCTAACACTAATTGCAAAGGTTGTTTGTTGTTTGTGGAAGCATGGTGTTGCATTTGGACATAGATTTGGGTCCTAGTTAACAATTGGTGTGGTATTCCTTCACTTCTTTCCATTGTAGAGGTGTTTGGTGTCAAAATATTTGGTGTTGCACATTTGAGGTGCAGACATTGAACATTAAGGCCAACCTAATTAATGTTGTTTAGGTTGTGAGTGGTATAAATGCAAGATGGATTTTGTGTTGAGGTGTGTGGAAAGTGGATGATGTGAATGTGATCAAGTGTGGTGATCTGAGTGTGATCTTAATGCTTATGAATCTGAATGTAGTGAATAGAAGGTGTCTACATTTTTCAGTATGCTTGAAGTTGCTAGAGGTAGTAAGCAAAAGGTTGTGAATGGTGCAAAGTTGTAGAGGTGGATTTTCCTGTTGATCTGAGATAGTGAATCTCTTTGTAATAGTTTCTTCTATTCTTCTTTCTTCTTGGTAGTGAGCCACCCAATAGTGAGCCTTTCTTCTTTTCTAGGTAGTGAGCCTAATTGTATTTGGTGTTATTCATATATAGATGAGCTAGTCCTCACCATGGTTTTTCCCAACTTAAGGTTTTCCATGTAAATTTGGTGTTCTCTTGTGTATGGTTGTGTTTGCATTACTGTTTCACATGTTTACATTCTTCTAATGCTTAATGAGGGTCTAAATTTTGATAAGGGTTTGAATGTCAATAAGGGATTGGATATTTTAATGTAAAACTAATTCACCCCCCTCTTAGTTGTCCTATGCATCTAACCATCATGCGTATAGTATGAAACATGCCCCTATCAAGGTGTGTGCCTCATCCATCGGGCATAAGGGTCAAGGTGACGATAACACACATGATCCAAAAAACCAATGGAACATTAGCGTGAAGGATCCACTTAAGCTCAATGTGAGCTCTAGGGTTAGTAAGTGATATTCAGTGACCGGTGTAATACTATATGTCATCCCTCATCTATTGAGCAGTCCATAAATCATCAAAATGAATAGTAAGATGAAGTGTACATCCTCTAGTGTCACTGTCATCTCCCTCGTTGGGAGATGAAATGTGAAAGTGTCTATGTTCCACCACTCAACTAGTGCCATAAGTATAGCATCATGATACTTCATGGGTGGCATAAGGTATATTGAGTATAATCTAGTGGTGCATAAGATTTGCTTCTCCTGTGAAAGCCATGTGAAATGCTCCCAAAGTAATGAAAAAAATCACCCTCTAAAATGTTTTTAGGTGTGGGGAGGGACTTGTCAGGTGTGGGGAGGGACCTACAAAAAGAAAATATGAATCATCAGTTACATAGAAAAATCATTAACCAAAAAGTTAAAATAACAAAAAATCTGACTTAGGACATAGGCACCATTTTTGGATTGGGGTGCCATTCTAGGATTGGGGCACCATTCTGGGACAAGGTCACCCAAAGTTAACACAATCACCTAGTTTGGATAGGGATGCCATGAATTAAAAAAAAAATCAAAACGATACAAAATACTAAAGAAAATCACAAGGAAAAGGTATGAACAACTCACCGCTAGTGTAACCACACCTTCCACAACCTCTAATTGCAAGACCTCAAGCCTCAGGGGCTAGTATAGTTGTCAGCTTGACATCTTCATTCCTCTGCACAAAGCTATCTCTCTCAGAATCTTCAAATAGTATAGGGGAAAATGATGGCCAAAAAGTTCATTTTACTCACATATAGTACTAACATATATCACTCAATTCATCACAATGGGGGCTAGCAAACTCTTATTTCAATTTCACTTGTTGTGTTGGATTCGTAGTTCTATCCCCAATCATATCGTATGTTTTTTGATAGTTGGTGTTGTGATCTCATGACCCTATCACAAACACTTTTCATCACTAATTTTAGCAATTTTATGTGGTTAGATTGCTACTCTGATTCCACATCCATAAAGCAAGCAGAAGTAGGGGACATACATCTACCCTCAAATTTGGTTCTCCTTAGAAGTTAACATGATTTCTTGAAGGTACAAGATGATTTTAGACAACTAAAAAATTGGTTTTGTAGGATGTGGTTCCTAACATTGTGGTTTTGAAGATGACTACATTGGGGGCTTCATTCTTCTGTTCACAAAAGAATCATAATATCTATATGAGTATCCTTTTTATATAATACTTTCAATACTTTAGGTTGAATATGTAGGTAGTGTCATATGGCCACTAAAGTGGGGGCTAAATGTAGTGTAAAAAATTGTACTTCCTTGTAGATAATAGTATAATTTCACGCTTAGTTTGGACCTATCATAGTGACCTTTGCATTTATGCATTTTCATATCTCCTAACAAGGCCCTAATCTCCTAAAATATTCATTCTAAGGCCTATTTTACTAGATTTGATGACATGTTTCCTAGTGTTCTCCTCTTCAAGATTCATCCTATTTTCAACCTAAAGTAAGGTATCATTATATTTCATATTTCCTTGTACAAGGTTTTAAAAAATGAAAAATCCAAATTTTGAGTTATTATTTGTGCTTTCTATTCTAGGTTGCAAACTGTGGTTTCTATGACGATTTTTTTAAGATTCTGGTATCTAAATGCAAATGCAATTAGTGATAAAAAGTGAATACAGATGACATTTTTTTAATGCAAATTTGACTAAATTTTCTAATGTAAATGATTGAAAGTAGACTAATATGCAAGTACTATGCAAAATCAATGTGATTTGTATGCAATTTTTTTATTTTTTTAGATTTTAAATAATACAAAATGAAAATTTAAAACCCTAAATTAGTTGCAAACTGATTCAATTTTGACAACCCTAAATGGAATTCACACTAATGCAATTTCAATGCATCTTAATGCAAATCCTATATCTAGGGTTTTAATGAACTCCAAATTAGAAAGCTTATAGTGCAAGAACATTGGGTTCACCAAAAAGAAACATAGGGGAATGTGTGAGGTAGGTTTTGAATGGCGTAATGTACCTATTTCCCTATTTTCATTAGGAAAAATAGATACCCTAGGGAAAGATTGATTTTCAACCCTTAGGCGAGTCAATATTAATGGATATCTTGTTGTTTTCCTTATGATTGAGGACAGGGTAAATCAACCTGAAATGTACTTTTGAGAGATCAATGAAAAATACCTAATGAATTCAATTATGAAATGTAATACTTGAATCATCAATTTAAAACCTTAATCTCATAAATCCACAAAATTTTGAAAGATATGAGATGAGTAGTAATTTATGCAACTATCACCAAAAGGTTTTACTGAGTGTTCTCCTGGGAAAAATTTGACCTAGGGAAAATGAGCCTTTGTAGGGATCTTCTACTCAACTTCTAGGGTCCTCTAGATGTGGATCTAAGCTTCTGCTTGCCCTAGGTTTCACTGTCGAAAAGTTGGAAATAAATTCAGGATCTGAGTTTCTATGGCTTGATGACAATATTGATTACTTTGACAACTTTGCAAAATTACACTTTTGATCAATCTTCAATCCTTCTTCACCTATAAATCTACAAAAAAAAAAGAGAGGGATTTATTTTTGGTGAATGGGGGTTTTCCTTAGTCAAACCACATTTTGGTAATTAAAGCTTGAAATGAAAGAGAACATGAATGGAAGGAATGATGAATGAACAATGCTATGTTGCAACTCACCAAACCCTTGAATACAGATCCTTAGAGGACTGAAATATAACACATCTCTCCAAGATCTTGATCTTGCATGAATGGATTGATTGGATGCTTGATTTGATAACTTGAATCTTGACTTGAATGCTTGAAACCTACATCACAATGTTAGCTCCAAAAACATCCATGAATGCAAATAACTTGGAAATGATGATCTTGATCTTGATTTTTGTTGTAGATGATTGATAAATCTACTCTTAAATGCTCTTGACAATAATATTTTCTCATAGGAAAGTTCCCTCATGCTAGATGTTTTGAATTGATAAAAATACTATATTTATAGATGATTTTTTGATTTTTCGACAATTAAAATTTAAAATCCGACAATTGCAACTTGAATTGGGATCATAAAAATACCACCAAAAACATATTTTAAATGGGTCCTAAGTCTAAGGAGGACCCATTTTCCCTTG
The DNA here is from genome assembly GCA_007258455.2 of Sequoia sempervirens. Taxonomy (NCBI): domain Eukaryota; kingdom Viridiplantae; phylum Streptophyta; class Pinopsida; order Cupressales; family Cupressaceae; genus Sequoia; species Sequoia sempervirens. The sequence goes on along the minus strand of VDFB02105785.1, from coordinate 273,256,410 downwards.
GGTGAATGGGTCCTAGGCTCTAAACCTAGGACACATTTTTTAGGGCACTTTAATTAATGTTTGCAATTGTTTCATGCAAGTTCCCCTTTCAGAAAATGAGATTAATTAGGCTTTTAAATGTATAATTGGGTTAATTAGAGGCTTAATTAAGTCCAATTAATTAAGGGATCCAAACATATCATGAAAATTTAAAGGTGTACATTTTTCTACACTACAAACTTAACTTTATCTAGAGCTTCTGATTTTTCTTTGAGAAAAGTAACCCTTGTCATTCTAAAATAATCATCAATTAATAGCATGAAATACCTGTTAGCTTGAATTTTTTTTTATTCTAGTAGGTCCAAAAATATTTGAATGCACCAACTCCAAAGGACCGGTATTAGATTGTTCTTTGAATTTGAAACTCGTTCTAGCTTGCTTCCCAATTTGGCATTCCTTGTAGACAACATTGATAGGATTTGTAATCTCCAATAGATCTCTCACACCTTGATTTGAACTAATCCTTAGTAGGATATAAAAATTGATGTGACACATTCTTCTATACCATATCCAAATTTCATTAATTTGGGTCATAAAGCATTGACCATTTGCACCATTAAGTTGATAAACATTTCCATCTATCCTTCCTGTTGCAACCATAGTTCCAAAGCCTTTTATGATCACACAACCTCTGAGAAAGCATGGTCGTTGAGACTAGTGACATGTCTAGCCAACTAGCAGTAGTAACCTTGTTGAATCAGATTAGGTCGTTGTGACCTTGCAAGAGTCTCGCTGAACGATTTAACTTTGGAGCCTATCGCTGTGACAGTTTGTTCGTTGTAACCTCTCACCGATCATGGAGATCACTGGCCGACAGGCCATTCTATCAGATATCGGGGAGAGTCTTGGGTGTTCGTTATGAGCTCTCAGTGATGTGTTAATGTCTCGTTGAAAATGTTTGGTTTGAAGTCATCAGGGAAACTCTCGCCGGAAGGAGTACTATTGGTAAGAAGTCTTATCGATGAGGGAATGTCACACTGACTGTATTCTCTTGAGGAAACTCAAAGGGCTTCGGGAAGATGTCCCAGTGACCGATGAAGGTCTTGCTGATGGGGACACACTTGAAGGCATTGGGGTAACACTAAGGGTTCGCTAAGAGCTCTTAGTGATGGACAAAAGTCTTGCCGACCATTCAGTGCTTGATGAAACATAAGGATCTTAGAGTAAAGTATTAGCGAAGGATGTATGTCTTGGTGATAGATGAGCACTCCAGAGTAACATAAAAGAGTTCGATGAAACTCTTGGAAAAAGATGAATTTCTTGCTGACTTGTGTTTGGTGCTCGGTATGAATTGTGAGTATTTGGGGTAACGTCTCAGCGAAGGTGATGTCTTTCCGACTGTTGAATACTTCAGAGTAACTGTTGAACATCAATATAACCTCTTGGCGATAGCGATAAGTCTCATCATTTATTGGATGTTTTGGATTAACAATGAAGGCTCAATGGGACATCTCAGAGAAAGCGATATGTTTTGGCGACATGGCGAAAGCTGAGCGATAGCTCTCTGGACTCGATGAAACATCTTGCCAATAGGATGGAATCTTGGTGATATCAAATGTTGACTGTGTTGGCATCGGGGAGACATGGTCAGTGTCTCACCGATATGCCAACACAACTTGAAGCCGTTTGACTGAGTGAGACTTTCCTATGTGGCGTCTCGTGGACCAATTAGAGGAGCCGAATGGGAACTGTTGGAAGTTAGTTTGTTGTTACCGTTTTGAGAGGAAGCTTGATAGACAGAAATGAAATGAATATAGCTTGGAAAAGAAGATGATGCTTTGTTAGATTCTTGGACACATGTGATCGATAGAGTTAGGGCTAAGTGGCTGGCTAAAAGGCTGAGACCATGAGGCCGAAACAGAGGAAGTGAGAGGCAGGGTTATGCTACCGATTTCTCTCCTGATCAAGGATTGAATGCCATGGTTGATCTCTCATGTTGATCTGTACTGTATATTGTGTGAGGGTATTGCAATAGTATGAAGATTGTTGGTTTGAGTGGTTGATTAGGAAATGTACAGAGGGAGAGTTGGTTATCAGATTGTATCCAGAATGAACAAGATGTAATCTTTGAAAAGGCTAAGCTTGAATTGTATTGTAACCTTCAGTTGTTGAATAATACAATGGCTCAATCTTTGGAGTGTGGGGTTTTTTACCCGAAACGGTTTTCCCCACGTAAGTCTGTGTGTTCTAGTTTTCTGTCTTATCTTTCATCTGTGTTGGTTCTGCTTCTAGAATAAGTTATTGCATGATGTTGAATCTACATGTGCTTCTCTTAGAAGGATCAATGTGGGAAATGAACTGCCTGTTTCTGCTTCAGGACATAGTTGTTTGTGTCTTTGAGGTAATAATCAAAATTAAAGTTACCAAAGGCACCACTGTTCTTGGAGATTTATCTGAGATGCACTAAATTTCCCTAACAAGTGGTATCAGAGCCTTCTTTTGGTTGCTAGTTTTGGGTATTTCTCTTGTGAAGATTTATTAACTTGATAGGCTAGAAGAAATCTAGAGGAATGAACTGATTTATTGATCCTTTGGTGAGTGGAACTCTTGTGATATTTAGAGACATCATGGAGCTTGAAGGATGGTGGAGATGGAGAAGGGAGTTGATCATGTTGCTTTAATGTGATCTATGTCTCATGATTGGTAGTAGTATATCTTTGGTGTATGAGGTGGATTTCTTTGCTCTATGGCTGTGTAGCAGTAAAGCTTTCATATTGGGTGTCTGTTTGAGAGGCTACGTGATGATATGGAGAAGCCTAGTTTGTTTTTCAGCCATGGAAGAGAGTGCTTATGCTAGACTGTGGTGTTTCCTGGTGTTGGAAGGCATAGTTTCCTATTAACCTCAAATACATAAAGGATATGAAGTTAATCATTAGATGATTTGCAAATCTTTTGGAATATCCTTTTCTCTCTTTCTTGGATGCATGTACATGTTGGTGGGTTTAGGTTTGGCCTGAAAGGGGCTTGGATTTTCTTGAACTACTGATTCCTTTTTTAAGGATGTTTTGTATTTGCACGGCCCTGTGGTTTTGTAGGTTTTACACGGTTAAGCAAAACTTGTGGTTATGTGGAGCCGTTGATAAGCTATTTTCTAGAGCTTGACTTATGGGGTGTTCCTAGATGAGATAGTTGCATTTCTGCATGCATGCTTTGTGCATGATTTGAGAAGGTGTGATTTCTTCTTTGCATGGGAGTGTTGGTACGTGATTTGTCACTCAACATTCTTGTGGTGATGCTTGCGGGTTTCTTGATTTTGGTGCTTGTTGTGGACATGAATTGGAAAATTATATCTGGCATGATCTGGTGTTTGAGTCATGTTGTCTACATGGTTATTCTTTTTGAAATCTCAGTGTTGAAATTTCCAATGCGATGATGAGTTTGCATGTTTGATGTTTGTGATCTATGAGTTATGCAATTGGTGGATTAGCTACCCATTAGCTATAGTGAGATAAATTGGATGTGGACTATTTTTATCCACGAGATTGATTCATTACTGGTGCAAACTTGTTAGCTGGCCTTGTCTTTGGTCACTTGAGCATTGGTGTGATTGCTTTGAGATGAGAGGATGGATATTGTTGAGTACCTAAATAGTCGGTTATGGGAATCTGAAGCAGGTGGTCTTGATGCTTGGAGAGCTCAAATGTTATGTTTCAGTGGGAGCTTTAGCAGTAATTGTGGTTTCATCACATGGTGGTGAATGGTCTTCTTTAGTGTTGCAGATGTTTCAAGGGGGAGCTTGTAGATCCTGTTTCTGCAGAAGGGTTCTTTTACTTTTGCATGGACATTATTTGAAGATGTGCAACATATTGGATCCATGGAGGACGCTTGGAGTCTTTGGCTAAGGTGTTGGTGGTGCTTGATAGGTGATGTTGATTTTGAGTCTTTTTGCTTTATGTCATGGTATACTCTTGTGTGTGCATTGGAGTTTTGGCATTGTGCATTGTACTTGAGATAATGATGAAGTCACTTGGAGCATGGTATCTCCTATGGGGATGTGTAGATCATTGTGTCATGATAAGTTTCTAATTTAGATGGTTGGAGCTTTGCTTGATACTTCATGATAGTGCAGTAATGCAGTTGAAATTTAGCATGGATGATTGGTTGCTAGTACTCATGGATACATGAAGAATAAGGTGAGGCTGTTTTTCTCTTATGAGAGAAGTATTGCTGCTTGTTATTCTTGATGAAGTTTTTAGTAGAAAGTTAGAGAAGCCTACACCTTGGTTGAATGTGAGTTAAATTAGAAGACCTATGAGGAGATTGCTCTTGGATTAGTAATGATGGCTTATATATCTTGAAGGAGTATTCTTGTTCCCACTCTTGGTTTGCTTGGCAGTTTATCTAAGAGGTATGTGGCCCATTATATTTTTCAGATGTGGTTTTCTGTTCACTTTCATAATATGGATCTTGAATTGATATTTGATGGTTATGGAGGCTTCATAGTGGAATTTTTACAAATTTTTTATCTCCTTGAGCTTTTGTGTTATGTGTTTTACTAATGAGAATTGGTAGGAGATGATGTTTGGGCTGATTTCCTGAAATGGGAAATGAAGTAGATTGATCTTCTTTAAGAGGCTTACATCCATGTTGATTACATGATATTAGAAGTTGGTTTGATCTTGGTGATTGAATGGTTGGATGTTGTTAAGGCTTTTCTTTTTAGATGAGAAGGAGATCATTCTTGACATAGCTGGCTATTAGAAGTGTATATAGGAGGTTGTTCTATAGGGATATGGTGTGCAGAGTTTATCTCTTTGGTCTTGGTTTACTTCCTGGATGTATGGTTTCACATTTCATTGGTTTGAGGTTTGGTTGGAGCTATAGTGATCACTTTCTTGTGGTCATGTGTTTTCACTCATGTTCATGGGTGATGACATGGAGGTTCTTAATCATTTTTCTTTTGATTGCGTATGGAGAACTTGGGAGAACTGTGAAGACTTGTGGTGAGAGAAATGAATCTTGTAACGGTTTGTTGCAGGTTGTGCGTATCATTGTGGATATTGTTTTTTGGTACTACATGGTTACATTTTCTATGTGCTATTATTGGTAGACTTGGTATGTCTTTGATCTTTCAGTTTTGGAATTACTCAGGCAGTGGGAGTTCCTATTGTGTTTTGTCTTCTTCGACTAGTTGGCACTTGGAGCTTGTATTTGCTATTATTGAGTTGGTTATAGTTTGGCATGAGTTTACTAATGCTGATACCTTTGAGGTATGTGAGATTGGATGGAATAGCACGAGTTGTGGGTGCTATTTTTAGTCGTGTGGGTTTATCAGTTGGATGGAAGTAGTCTTTTTGATTGTTGTTCTAGCTAGTGTTTTTGTCTTGTTTCTAGAGAATGACTTCACGATTGTGTTCTATTTGAGGCTTTGAAGTTGATATTGCTTTTGTATAGCATTTGAGCATAGTGAAGTAGTAGCAGTGCCTTGTTGTAGATGTCACTGGGATCTCTTGCTTGTGTTCATTGGAATGGTGCCTTTTCGCCTTGGCTTGTATCTTTCTACCACATGTGCCATGTTGGAAGATGACAAGGATTGTTGGCTGAATGGTGGACATCTTAGATGTTGGAGCATAATTCTTGATGGAGCATGAGAGCATGTTTGAGGTCTATGAGGTTTCCTAGAAGGCTGTGATCTGTTGCATTTCAGTTGTTTTCTTGGATAGTGAGTTGCAGTTGGATGCCTGGTCTTTGTTGCAGATTTTCTGGTGGACTGTTATATATGAAATCTTGTTGATTGGGTATCTTGAGTATTGTGGGGTCTGAACTAGTGGAGCTAGTGTGATCTTAGTGTCTGGTTGCTTTGGAGGTGCCTGTGTGATCTTCTCCAAGTGGGGGATTGTTGGGGTATCTTGAGTATATGAAATCTTATTGATTGGGTATCTTGAGTATTGTGGGGTCTGAACTAGTGGAGCTAGTGTGATCTTAGTGTATGGTTGCTTTGGAGGTGCCTGTGTGATCTTCGCCAAGTGGGGGATTGTTGGAATTATTGCCTCAATCTCACAGGCTGAAACCTCTGAGAAAGCATGGTCGCTGAGACTGGTGACATGTCTGGTCGACTAGTAGTAGTAACCTTGTTGAATAAGATTAGGTTGTTGTGACCTTGTAGGAGTCTCACTGAATGCTTTTACTTTGGAGCCTATCGCTATGATAGTTTGTTCATTGTAACCTCTCACCGATCGTGGAGATCTTTGGCCAATAGGCCATTCTATTGGATATCGAGGAGAGTCTTGGATGTTCGCTATCTCAATGATGTGTTAATGTCTCGCCAACAACATTTGGTTTAAAGTCATTGGGGAAACTCTCGCCAGAAGGAGTACTATCGATAAGAAGTCTTACCGATGAGGGAATGTCACACCGACTGTATTCTCTCGAGGAAACTCAAAGGGCTTCGAGAAGATGTCCCAGTGACCGATGAAGGTCTTGCCGATGGGGACACGCTTGAAGGAATTGGGGTAACACTAAGGGTTCGCTAAGAACTCTTAGCGATGGACAAAAGTCTTGTTGGCCATTCGGTGCTCGATGAAACATAAGAATCTCAAAGTAAAGTATTAGCGAAGGACATATGTCTTGGTGATAGATGAGCACTCCGGAGTAACATAAAAGAGTTCGGTGAAACCTCTTGCCGACTGGTGTTTGGTGCTCGGTATGACTTGTGAGTATTCGGGGTAATGTCTTAGCGAAGGTGATGTCTTGCTGATTGTTGAATACTTCAGAGTAACTATTGAACATTGATATAACCTCCTGGCAATAGAGATAAGTCTCATCAACTGTTGGATGCTTCGGATTAACAATGAAGGCTCAATGTGACATCTCAGAGAAAGCGATATGTCTTGGTGACATGGCGAAAGCTGAGCGATAGCTCTCTGGACTCGATGAAATGTCTTGCCGATAGGATGGACTCTTGGTAATATCGAATGCTGACTGTGTTGGCATCAGGGAGACATGGTCAGTGTCTCACTGATATTCCAACACAACTTGAAGCTGTTTAACCGAGTGAGACTTTCTTATGTGGCATCTCGTGGACCAATCAGAGGAGCCGAATGGGAACCATTGGAAGTTAGTCTGTTGTTGCCATTCTGAGAGGAAGCTTGATAGACAAAAACAAAATGAATATAGCCTAGAAAAGTAGATGATGCTTTGTTGGATTCTTTGACACATGTGATCGATATAGTTAGGGCCGAGTGGCTAGCTGAAAGGCTGAGGCCATGAGGCCAAAATAGAGGAAGTGAGAGGTAGGGTTATGCTGCCAATTTCTCTCCTGATCAAGGATTGAATGCCATGGTTGATCTCTCATGTTGATCTGTACTGTATATTGTGTGAGGGTATTGCAATAGTATGAAGATTGTTTGATTTGAGAGGTTGATCAGGAAATGTATAGAGGGAGAGTTGGTTATTAGATTGTATCCAGAATGAACAAGATGTAATCTCTGAAAAGGCTATGAGCCTAAATTGTATTGTAACCTTTAGTTATTGAATAATACAATGGCTCGATCTTTGGAGTGTGGGGTTTTTTACCTGAAAGGGTTTTCCCCACATAAGTCTGCGTGTTCTGGTTTTTTGTCTTATCTTTCATCTGTGTTGGTTCTACTTCTAGAATATGTTATTGCATGATCTTGAATCTACATGTGCTTCTCTTAGAAGGATCAATGTGAGAAATGAACTGTGTCTATTTTCGCTTTAGGACATAGTTGTTTGTGTCTTTGAGGTAATAATCAAAATTCAAGTTACCAAAGGCACCACTGTTCTTGGAGATTTCTCTGAGATGCACTAAATTTCCCTAACACAAACTTCTCAAGCTTAACAAACTTACTCTTATCACCTGTCATGTGATTTGAGCATCCACTATCAATGAACCAGTTCTTCTTATCCTCTATGGTATGAAAAATAGTCACCATTGCTCCTCCAATGTTATGACCTTCTTCCAGAGAAAGTTCCTTCATGCATCTCTCAGAGTTAGCAAAATTAGTTCCAAAATTTAGAACCATGAACAAGCATTCATCATCTTCATCATCTAGATAATCAGATTCATTATTAGATATATTGGCATCTTCCTTAAAATATTAAATTTTCCTAATTAATTTACCTTTATTCTCCTTAGGTCTATCTCTTGAATCTTTGACATGCCATCTTGAAGCATAATTGCAAATATTTCTACATTTAAAACATTTGAAAGGTAACTTACTTCTATATTTTCTAGTGCCCTTTTCAATTTCCTCACAAAGTTTTCTTCTAACTCATCAAATTCATCCAAGGCAGATTCCTCATTCTTCTTTTCTTTGCTAACTTTAAAAGTAGTATCCATTTTTACAAACTTGGACCAAACTCTCTGAATTCAAAAGTAGTTAATGCACAAAACAACCGATCTCTAGAATAATTATTCAAATTTTGAACTTCTTCAATAGAAAGAACTTTAGGACTATAGGATTTAGTAAGAGTTATTAGTACCTTCTTTACCATCTCATCTTCACATAGATTTCCACCAAGACCTTTGATGGAATTGACAACTATTTCCACTCTATGCATGTAGCTTGTAATATCTTCATCTTCTGTCATCCTTAGATTTTCAAACTTGATCTTTAGATTATGCATCTTTGCTTGCTTGACCTTATCATCTCCTTCATAGATAATTTCAAGCTTTTTCCAGATTTCACCAATTATTTTAAGACTCACAACCTTCACAAGTTATAAATTATAAATACCACTTAAAAGGAATTCCTTTCTTTTCCATTGTTCTCATATGACTTGATTTCATCATTAGTACTCGAACCATTTGTAGGAATTGTATATCCGATTTCAATAGATTTCCAAACCCTAAATCCTAGAGAAATAAGAAAACCTTCCATCCTTGTCTTCTAGAATTCATAATTAGATCCATCAAACAAAGGAGCCTCGTTCTTGTGTGCCATCCCAAATGTACCTCAAGTGGTTAAGCTTTCTTCTAAAGAACCTGGCTATAATACCAATTGTTAAATGCATAAGAAAAATGAGAGGGGTGTGAACCAATTGTACATTAAAACATTACAACCTTCATTAACATTCATATTTTCATTAGTCCTTAAAACCCTTAACAATCATTAAACCATTAACATGCATTAGCAAAATGCAAACATGAGAAACAGTAATGCAAACACATCTAAACACATGAGCACACCAAATTAATGTAAAAAAAGAAGAAGGGAAAAACCACGGTGAGGATTAGCTCACAATATAAGGTAATTACAATATCGAATACAATAGGCTAACTATAAGAGGGCTCATTGCCTAAAGGAAAAGAAGGGATCACTATTAATGGCTCATTGCCAAATTAGAAAGAAGAAGGAAGAAGAATATTATAATGAGAAATCCATCTCAAAGCAATAGAAAATTTCCACCACTTCTTCACTAGAACATCCACACTCTCTTTGTAGAATGTAGACACCTTCTGCTCACTGCTTTGAGTAGTCTTAGGCATTAAAACTCACACTGAATTTCACACTTTCAAACTTCACATCTCAAAAATTCACATTACATGCTTCAAATATATTTCCTCCATCAAATCAACACTCATATATACCATCTTCAACCTTCAAAATAATTCACAAGTTGGCTAAGCACCTCAAATGTGCAAGTTTAAATTAGGTCGGTACCACAACATTATGATAGTGGAAAGGAATGAAGGTGGACCACAACATACCTTAACTTAGACCTAAGTACACACATACATGCCACACCACACTTTCACAAACACCGAAGCATATCAGTAATTAGTGTAAACACCCAAGGTCAGTCAAACCTGTGTTAAAACTAAAAGCGTAAAGATGAGGAAAACAAACGAATATGCATCTACACTTCTAAATAAGATATAATAGCAAAGATTCAAGAGAATTTAAACTAATTTAAATACAGGAACCTCTGAAGCTGTCCTATTGCTCTCTAACTCTAAAGATTTATTTAATCAACTTGCTCTTAGATTTTAGAAGCTAATTGATTGCTAAAATGACACTTAGAGAATGAGAAATTAAGCTAATTCTATTTCTATATGATTTAAATATGCAAATCTACTGTAATGTCAACCATGACTGTAAATGCTAAATGCTTGATGAATGCTGGATGAATGCTTGATGAATTGATCCTAAAATTGGATTGCTTGAATGCTTGATCACCTGGAATACTTGCAGAGTAAGATTACACAAATTAGGATTCTTTTCCTCTAGCCAGAAGCCTGTATTTATAGATTTCACGACACTCATTTGTGAAGGGGAAACACAACAGAGGTTGATATTCAATCTGGAGAATTGAATGGTATGAGATTTGAAGGTGGAGCTGATCATGGAGGATTGTTCCTCCCCATGAAAACACCAGGCAAGATGAGAGGAAAGATTGGAGGCAAAAAATTGAGAGGATTTCTGCAGGTTTGTGCCTGAGGCTCTTCCCGTGAATGACAGTTGAATTAATTAGATTTGAAAAATCTAATTTTATTGGTGAGTGAATAGAGGTATATGATTTATGCATTATTTAAATATTTTTGGTTTATTTAAATTTAGCAAAAGAGGAATTAAATAATTTAATAAAACAAACTATAGAAGTTGTTTATTAAATTAAAATAAAAGGAATATGATAATTAAATTAAAGATTCTAGGATATCTTTATTTAATTAAGAAGAAATGTGATGAGGTAATTAAATAACACAAATTATTGAAGCTGTGTATTTAATTTAAGATAGAATTAATAGATAAAGTATAGAAGAAATAATAATGATAATAATTAAATAAAACAAAGTATTTAATTTTATTTATTTAATTAAGAGGGAAATAATATGATAAAATAGAAGAATTAATAATGAACTTAATATAAATAAATATTTCTATTTATTTACTAAGTAGATGAATTTAAGATTAATTAATCAAATAAGTTGTATTTAATTAATTAGATTCTCCAAACCATTTTTAGGTGTCTACAAAAACCATTAAAAAATTAAGTACACACTTGCTTTGATACAAAGATGACTCATGAACCACACAAAAAACTTCAACACAATTTGGAATTTTCATCAACACCTTGAAATCCAATAAATACTTTGCAACATCATACACTAGAAGAACATATTCATCCTACAATTACCTTATATTGTGAACTTATCCTCACTTGGATACAAAGCACCATAAACACAAAATCAACATCTGAAACGCCTTCTATAGCATCTCAACCACACAAGAGGTTGGAAATCACCAACATATACTCATCAAAGCAACACTAAAGGTTGACATCAGTGGTACTACTAATGAAAACATAATGCAACCAATTAAAGCATCTCCATAGGTTGACATCAATGCACCAAAAGATGTTTGTTGACATCAATGACAACACAAACTTCCAACAAGTACCGCCTTCAGGAAATCCAATCCCCTTATCTTATCATCTAAACTTCCTATGTACAAAAAACATCACACAGTATGAGGCTCTTATCATAGGATTATGTGTAGACTTATTCTTAGGTGTTCAAAAAATTCATATATTTAGAGACTCTCAATTGATTACTAAACAAATTAACGAGTCCTATCAAGTAAAAAATGACAAGTTATCCAAATATAAAGACCTCACATTGACAATTTTGGAATGTTTCATATCGTACACCATTGACAATGTTCTATGAAAGGATAATCAACATGTAGATGCAATGGAAAGCATTTATTCCCTTTTTTCTCTCAAATATTCTTCCATGCATTTCACATTCATTTTCCATACTCTCACAACATCATCAATAGATGAAAAGATGAAGGAAACATTAGTGGAAAATATTGAAATCTCTACTGAATGGTATACACTGATATTCAAATATCTAAAAGAAGTTATCTTTCCTAAACCAACCACGAAGAATGCTAGAGCTCATATTTGGAAACTTGTAGACTGATATATAATCCTAGTGGATATGTTGTATAGGAGGTAATTCAATGGCCTTCTTTGTAGGTGCTTTAAACAATATGAAATCCCTGTAACTCTTGAGGAAGCTCATGCAGGTGTTTGCAGGGGGCATTTCAGAGGAAGATCATTAGTTCAAAAATTAATTTATATAGGGTATTATTGGTAAAATATGGAACAAGATTATTTTTCTCATGTTAAGAAATGTCCTAAATGTCAAGAACATAGCAATTTGATTCATGCTCCCACTTTAGAACTTCATGCTCAAGTTGCTATTTGGCATTTTTGACGTGGGGCTTGGATCTTAGTGGAATGATTTATCCCCCTTCATCTTCAGGACATACGTTTATAATCACTGTTATAGATTACTTCACAAAGTGGGTAGATGCAATCCCTCTTCATTCCACGACTACTGATGTCATATGTAATTTTATTTTAGAAAAATCATTGCACGATTTGGCTTACCTTCCACCTTAGTTTTAGATAATGGGAGACCATTTAAGAACAAGGAAGTGAAGAATTTTTGGAAATATTTCACATTCAACATCGCTTTTCTACACCTTATTACCCAAAATCTAATGGTCATGCGGAAGCAACAAACAAAACAATTGAACAAATCTTACGGAAAAATAGTTAGAAAACATAACAAGGATTGGAAAATTAAACTCTCTTATACGTTATGGGATTACAAAAGCATCCACACATCTATAAGAAATCCACTATACAATGTTGTTTATCCAGTGCAGCTGCAATAATACCCTTAGAGTTAGAAATTCCCTCTCTGAGAATCTCTCTTAGTGGCCTTATTAATCATAACACGTAGAGAAGAATGATTACAACAAATTGAAATGCTCGATGAAAAACATATAAATGCTCTCCAACATCTCCAAGCTTATTATAAAAGAATGCAACACAAGTATATTGATAATTTCATTCCTTGTTCTTTGAACAAAGGGTATTTGGTCTTGTATCAAAATCAGTTAAACATCAATGCTACTCTAGATGAGAATGGAATGTTTAGCCTATATTGGTTGGGACACTATATCATTGATGAAGACTATGGGTCTAGAGCATATAAAATTAAGGAAATAGATGATACACCTCTCAAAGAACCTATCAATGTTGCACATTTGAGTGGATACTACACTTAGTAATTCTTTTGAATGATATGTGTGATAAATCATGTTTTTAGATCAATTAGATAGTTTCTATTTTATCTTACATCGCTTCATTCTTGAAAAACATGTTTGTGTGTCTTGAATTATTTTGAGTAATTGTTCATTTACTTGAATTATTACTTATTTATGCATATCATTCAATCATATGTGTAATGTGTTAAATTAGATCATTATATGCATTTAATTTTATATTTAATTAGATCATAAGGGCATCTAATTTAACATGATTACACTTAACTAAAAATATAACATCTAAATATACATGAGTGTTTAATTAGATCAAATTCACATAACAAATTATATCATAGGAATGTAGCTTGACATGATTACACTTAACTAAAAATGTAGCATCGAAGTAGACATAAGTGTTTAATTAGATCATAAAGACATTTATTAAATAATCTTATCAAGACTTCTTAAGAGATGACATTGACATATAATTTAAAATAATACACAAGAATGCAGAACTCATAGAAATAGAAACATGCTGATACATAGATCATAAGGTTTATATACATCATAGTCACCAAGGTAAGAAAATGTGGTGTGTCATAATAAAATACATCTAAGTAGGCCTATGGCTACCAGACTCCTCAGTGCCTAGTGGTGGTGGTGCTTGTTGAGAGATAGTGGATCAGGAGTGGCTCTTGCAACTCATTCTCTCTCATAGGCCTTGTCTATGGCTATGCCCTCGCATACGAGTGTTGCAATGCGCTCCTGTTTGATCCGGACCATGTTCGCCTGCACCCTCTTAAGTTCCATCGATATGAAAACCTATGTCTCACTCTCAGTAGGAACCCAAGTGGCTCTAAGATCCTCATATATAGCTTTGAGATCCTCATATGTAGCTCTCACCTACTCCTCTCTAGCTCTATTATCCTTGTATGCATCACTTGCATGCTCCTCTCTAGCTTGTATCTCCTCATTTTTTAGCTCTAGCCAAATCAATGGTCCTCATTGCATAATCAAAGGATATCCTCCACCAAGATAGGGACTTGAATAAATTAGCATGGTGCCTTGCGCTCAGTGGCGGCCTATGCTCGAGCCATATTGGCTGGTGTGGGGGCATTGGTGGAATCATGTGTGTAGTGGTTTGACTAAAAAAACTGAGCCAATCTTGTCTACCAACTATAACAAAGACTATGGGCACCATATCAGGACTACCTTGATTGGTTGGTGGTGTGGCAAGAGTTTATATGGATGCTCTCTAAATGCTTGTAGGATTGGATGCCATTTGTAGATGTAGGAGGTGCTGGTGTGACATGAGGAAGAGATCTAGGTCTCTCCTCGGGGGCATCTTTGGCATCTATGGGCTCCTTAGGATCCTCTCCTACTAGCTACACATCCTCCTCCTCCTCCAAATCCTCTACATCATCACCATCATCAACTATCGAATCTCCATCCATGTGATTGTTCTCTCTCTCACCCCCTCATTGATGTAGTCAAGGCCCGAAATTGGTTGTGGGATGATCGTCAGGGAAGACTCACTTAGGTCATATTGTCATCCATCACCTATCATAAGTATCTATCATGCCAACATCATCCTTGTTAGATGTTGGACATGCATCTCATGTTCCATCCTCTGAGTCACTAGGGGTGACATCTATGAGTGTGGAATGAAAGATGTGTTGTGGCCTAACATCACTATGAGCAAATATTAGAAATATGGGCCGCAAGATGGGTGTTGTCTACAATTGACCAAACTTCCTCATCACATGATCATAATAGAATGACATGATGATATAGTCATGGCATCCAACTAGTAGTCCATCTCGTTCCATCCTAGCTAACTATCATGTTAGACTTGGCTACTCCTATAGAGTCCTACATGATCTCCATACAATGTCATCATCCTCCAGTTGATCAAATTTGACTCTTTAGTGTAATAGATCTCAACATTGCTATGCTCATCTAAGTGTATAAAAAAATCCTTGTGGATAGTCATAGGTTGTCATCATGGGAAATCCAATTGGTCTAGTACATGTAATGTGCTCAAACTATCATACCTGAAGAAGTGTACAAAGTATGATGGTCTAAGCCTCTCGATAGAAAAATCAACCAAGATCATAATACAAATGTTCCAACATGCTCCGTCCCCAATAATATACTGTTTGATGCTCCTCCATTGTGTTGCAAGTATGTTGATGGTGTTGTCATTGATGTGAAACTCTAGTGTGGAGATTGTTGGTATTGCAGATGATGTAGTCATGATGAGGTGTTGTAGTGTCATGTTAGTGTTTTTGATGCAGTTGGTTCACTTGGTTTCCAAGTGATTTTGAGAAAAAATGATTAAAAGAGTGTGTAGTGTGATAGAGGTGTGTTCCATGTTGTGCTCTGCATTTCTTCATGTTTGAAGATATTCTTGTGTGGTTTGAATGTGATGATCAAAGGTGATCAAAGGTGTTATATCTATAGTTTTAGGTTTTGGATTGTGTGGTAGTGGAAGATGTGTTTGGCAGTGTGTTTTGTTGTGAAGAAGGTTGTTTGGAAGAAATGGAATTGCTCCGCATTTCTCTATGTTGTTGTTTCATGTCTTACAAATTTGGGAACATGCTTGTATCTACCTTCCCTTGGAGATTATGGTGTTGATTTTCTCCACAATTTTGTATTGGATTTCAGTGGTAGTGCATCCTGATGTGTAGTATGAAATTATTCTTTGTTTCAAGTGGTTGTGGTAGTGTTGTAGTGTAGAATGTTGATGTTGGAATAATTTGGGATGTTGTGTGAATGTTGTGGAGTGTTGTTGTGCAGTCCACATGTTGTATTCAGACCTAGATAAGTGTGTATGTGGTCACTTGTTAGTGTTTGTGCAGGTTTAGTTGACCTGGTGTGCTAGTGCTAATTGTGGAGGCTTTTTGTTGTTTGTGGAAGTGTGTTGTTGAATTTTGGCATAGATTTGGGTCCTAGTTAACCCTTCATGTGGTCTTCCTTCAATTCTTTCCACCATAGAGGTCTTTGGTTCCGATCTATTTGGTGTTGCACGTTTGAGGTGCATACGTTTCATTAAGGCCAACCTAATTAAGGTTGTTTAGCTTGCAGATGGTATAAATGCGAGATGGAGTTTGTGTTGAGGTATGTGGCAAGTGGATGATGTGAATGTGATCAAGTGTGGTGATCTAAGTGCGATTTTAATGCCTATGAATTTGGATGTAGTGAATAGAAGGTGTACATTTTTAATGTGCTTGAAGTTGCTAAAGGCAGTGACCCAAAGGTTGTGAATGGTGAAAAGTTGTAGTGGTGGATTTTCCTATTGCTATGAGATAGTGAATCTCTCTATAATAGTTTCTTCTTTTCTTCTTTCTTCATTGTAGTGAGTCACTCGATAGTGAGCCTTTCTTCTTTTCTGGGTAGTGAGCCCTTGGAACTGAGCCTAATTGTATTTAGTGTTTCATATATATGTGATCTAATCCATATCATGGTTTTCCCTACTTAGGGTTTTCTATGTAAATTTGGTGTTCTCTTGTGTATGGTTGCATTTGCATTGTTGTTTCACATGTTTACATTCTGCTAATGCTTAATAAGGGTTTAAATTTTGAAAGGGTTTGAATGTCAATAAGGGATTGAATGTTTTAATGTAAAAATTATTCACCACCCTCTCAGTTGTCCTGTACATCTAACCATCATGTGTATAGTATGAATTGGGCCCTTATCAAGGTGTGTGCCTCATCCATCGGGCTTAAGAGATAATGTGACGATAACACACATGATCCGATGAACAAATGGAACAATAGAATGAAGGAGACACTTAAGCTAAATGTGAGCTCTAGGTTTAGTAATTGATATGCGACGACTGGTGTAATACTATATATCATCCCTCATCTATTGAGGAGTCTATAAATCATCAAAATGAATAGGCTCACCTTGAAAGAGTAATTTGAATATGCAATGAAATTCTCAAGTGTCACTGTCATCTCCCTTGTTGGGAAATGAAATGTGAAAGTGTCTATGTTCCACCACTAAACTAGTGCCATGAGTATAGCATCATGATACCACATGGGTGGCATAAGGTACATCCAATATAATCCAGTGGTGCATAAGATCCACTCCTCTTGTGAAATCCATGTGAAATGATCTCAAAGTAATGAAAGTAGTCACCCTCCTAAATGTTGTTAGGAATGGTGAGGGACCTACAAAAAGAAAAATAGGAATCATCAGTTACATAGAAAAATTAGTAACTAAATAGTTAAAATAAAAATAAATCTGACTCAGTACATAGGCACCATTTTGGGATTGGGGCGCCATTCTAGGATAAGGTCACCCAATTTGGGTAGGGATGCCATGAATCTTGAAAAAAACCATCAAAACAATACAAAATACTAAATAAAATCACAAGAAAAAGGTACAAAAAACTCACTAGAGTAACCACACCTTCTGCAACCTCTAAGCACAAGACATCAATCCTCGAGGACTAGTATGGTTATTGGATTGACATCTTCAGTTCTTTGCACAAAGGTATCTTTCTCAGAATATTCAAATAATATAAGTGAAAATGATGGCAAAAAAGTTCATTTTACTCTCACATATAGTACTAACATATATCACTCAATTCACCACAATGTGGGCTAGTGAACTCTGATTTTGATGTCATTTGTTGTGTTGGATTTGTAGTTTTGTCCCCGATCATATCCTATGTTTTTTGATAGTTGTTGTTGTGATCTCATGAACCTATAATAAACACTTTTCATCGCTAATCTTAGCAATTTGATGTGGTTAGATTTCTACCCTGATTCCACCTTCATAAAGCAAGTGAAATAAGGGGACATACATCTACTCTCGAATTTGGCTCTCCTTAGAAGTTAACATGATTGTTTGAAGGTACATGATGGTTTTGAACAACTAACAAATTGGTTTTGTAGGATGTGATTCCTAACATTGTGGTTTTGAAGATGACTACATTGGGGGCTTCGTTCTCCTGTTCACAAAATAATCATAATATCTATATGAGTATCCTTTTTATATAGCATGATTTACTTTCAATACTTTAGGTTGAATATGCATGTAGTGCCATATGGCTACTAAATTGGGGGCTGATTGTAGTGTTAAAAATTGTACTCCCTTGTAGATAATAGTATAGTTTCACGTTTAGTTTGGACCTATCTTAGTGACATTTTCATTTATGCATTTTCACATCTCCTAACAAGGCCCTAATCTCCTAAATTATGTATTCTAAGACCCATTTTATTATTTTTTGAGAAATTGCAAGCATTGAAAAAATGCAACTAGTTAATACTTTGCCCCTGATTCTTTGTGTCCTTGAGAATAGGGAGAGGACCCATTCACCCTAAGGTGTATGGGTCCCCCTATTTTTCTGGGGACCAATTTTTAATATGTCAGTGGTGGCATTTTAAAATTCAAAATTCAAATTTCAAATTTCAGCTTTCAGGATCTAATTTTTGAGAAATTAGAGAAATGCCTATAAATACCTAGCCTTTTCACCATTTCAAACTAGAGAGCAATAAGAAAATAAGAGAGAAGCAAGAGATCATTCCGCTACATTTTAATTTGTAGGTCTTCAAACTCATTTGCATATTTTGATCAAGTTTTATGTCATGATTGAAGATTGATGCCAATAGAAGAGCATGATGGATTCTAGGCTTGGGAGATTAATTTGGTCATTTCCTTTAACCCAATGACTTGTTTCCTAGTCTTCTCCTCTTCAAGATTCATCCTATTTGCAACCTAAAGTAAGGTATCATTATATTTCAAATTTCCTAAGGTTTTTTTGACTTTCTCTTAGGTGGATCTTGTCATTTTTATGTAGGAATCCTTCTCTAACACAATTAATGAGGGTTTTATGGATTTTTAGCTCACAAAAACCTTAGATACACTTAATGTTAGGGCACACACACTGTTATCAATCAATTTTACTAGCTATTATGGAGGTAGAAATACCAAAACAAGGGTTTGACTAAAGGAAACTCCTACATAACCACCCCATCTGTCTCTTTTACATTTTTATTGAAAGTCTAGATTTAAAGACAAAGGTGTATAGGGCATACATTAGAGAGTGCAAAGACAGCTACATGATCAAGTTTTGAGATTTAAACAAGGCCTACAAGGACCCATATTCACTTGGGAAACTAAGTCCCTCTATGCATCTTGAATCCATTTTTTATGATAGGTACGCATCATTCTACACTTCCCATATCTACCTACAATTCATTGTTTCCATTTATCAATCATCAGAATATGGTAAGTTTTCATTTTAGGGAACATAATTAAATTAGGTGAATAAAAAAAATCAACTCCAATCCATTTCTAAGGCTGAAAAGGATTAGTTCAAGTCCTGATTGACTCGCCTTTATGGTTGAAAGTCAATCATCACACCTTTTCAATTTGCATCCTAATGTACCTTTGAAAAAGGAAGAGATACATCCTAGGTTTGGACACTAAACTTAAGGTTCCCCTTTTCTTATGCTACATGGAGTAATAATGTTATATTGAAGACTAAAGATGTGGTGAGTTCTTTTCTTTTTCAAGAGATGAGGATGAAGGTATCCATTAGTGCCAAGGAGGCCCTAAATGTTTGTGGAAGAACTAAGGAAAAAAGGCAAGAATAATGAGAAGTGTAATAAATCCAAGTCCAATAAGAGATCAAAATCACCTGGAATGTCCAAATTTATTTGTTGGAACTGTGGTAAGCTTGGAAATATTTGTAAGGACTAAAAAGAAAAAAAGAAGAAAAAAAAGAATATATTTGATTATGATTCTAAGTCCGAGAAGGAAGATGGTGATGCATTCATTTTAGTTTTGGCAACTTGTGTAGGTAATGATGCATAGTTAATTGACTCAAGTGCATCTTTCCATATGACCTTTAATAGATATTGGATATCTAAATATGAATAATTTGATGGAGGTAAGGTGTACTTGGGTGATGATTCTTATTTAAATATTGTTGGCCATGGTAAAGTTAGAATAAAGTTTCCTGATGGTAGAATAAAAATGATTAATGGTGTGTTGCATATCCCTCGATGAGCACAATTTTTTTTATCTGTGAGCCAAATAATAGATGCAGGTGTGTAGGTAGTATTTTTGATGGAAGATGCAAGATGGTTAGAGGTGCTATGGTGATTTTTAGAGGTGCCAAATATGGCACATTGCATAAGCTTGATGCATGCATTGTTGAGTGCAATAGTACTTCTATGAAAAAGAAAGTCTATGGAAGAGGTGAGGGTTTCATATTTTGTAGATGTTCATGGATTCTAAGTACCTGAGTGTGCTCTTTCATCTAAATCAAAGTTACATGCAAAGAAAAATATGTTATGGACTAGAGACTTGACCACATTAGAGAAAAGGGTCCAAGGACCTTGAAAAATAAAAACCTTGTTGAAAGTTTGCTTGATTGTAATCTTGAATTTGATTTTTGTGAGCTATGGAAAAAAAATTGTGTTTAGTTTTACTCAAGTTCTCATAAATCTTGTGGTGTATTGGATCTTATTCATTATGATGTGCTTGGTCCCATAGATTTTTCTTCAATTGGAAATTCCACATATTATGTTTTATTTATTGATGGTTGTAGTAGAGGGACATGGGTATACTTTCTAAAGAGTAAATCTAAAGTTTTTAGTCAATTTAAAGAACTTAAAGCAATGGTTGAGTTGTAGACTAGAAATAAAATAAAATGTTTTGAGAATTGATAATGGCAATGAATTTTTCTATAAGGATTTTGATAGATTCTATAAATATTGTGGTATTCATAGACAGACAACTCCATATTCTACATAATAGAATGGAGTTGTAGAAAGAATGTATAGGACACTGATGGAGAAGGCTAGGAGTATGTTGAGTGGTGGTGGTCTAGAACAAAGGTTTTAGGATGAAGTTGTTTCCACTACCTATTACTTGATTAACATGTATTCTACATTAGATCTTGATGATAAGATGCCTATAGATGCATGGTTGGGTCACAAGCCTTCATCAATACATCTTATAGTTTTTGGTTGTGAGGCATATGCACATGTGCCAAAGGAGAAGTGAAAAAAGTTAGAGAACAAGGTTGTGAAATGTATCTTCATCGGATATAGTTATGGTGTGAAAAGATACAAGATTTGGGAAATTGTTGCACAAAAGGTAATACATAGTAGAAGTGTTATTTTTAGAGAAACTAAGCCTTCTTTTGTTACATTGCAAATGGAACAAAGTAAAAATGAAGATGTGATTCAATTTCCTTCTACACTTGAGAAAGTTGAATCGAGGTCCATGGATAGACAAGAAGTTGAGGAGAGCTCATCTAGCTTTGAATCTTTAGAAGAGGAGGAAGAACCTCCAACTCAGGTTGTTCATAGGTCTACAAGGCATAGACAACCACCTGAAAGGTCTTCACCTGATTATTGGAGATGTATTTTTTCTTTGAATACTAACATGGATGAACATAGATCAGTAGAAGAGGCATTAGGTATGAATGATGTAGAATCGTAGAAGATTGCTATGGATGAAGAAATGATAGCTTTGAAAAGGAATGATACATGGGATCTTGTACCTTTTCTTGAAGGAAGAAAACCTATTGGTTGCAAATGGGTATTCAAGAAAAATATTGGTTCAGATGGAGGTATTGAGAAGAACAAAGCAAGGTTAGTTGTAGAAGGTTACTCTCAAGTTGAGGGTGTTGATTATGGTGAGATAATTTATCCTATTGCAAAAATAACATCCATTAGATTTTTGCTTTCTATTGCTACTGCTTATGATTTAGAAGTCAAGCAAATGGATGTGAAAAATACTTTCCTTCATGGTGACTTGGAGGAGGATATTTATATGACACATCCAGAGCACTACATGGTGAAAGGTAAAAGTAAATTGGTGTGCAAATTGAAGAAATATTTTTATGGCCTAAAACAAAGTCCTAGGATGTGGTAACAAAAATTTGATACATATGTGTTTGGGATTTGAACATTCTAAATAAGATAATTGTGTTTATTATATAACTAATGGTGATCATTTCTTGTTTATTACATTATATGTTGATGATATGTTATTTATTGGTAAAGTGAAAGGTATGATTTCAAAACTGAAATCTCAACTTGTAGCTAAATTTAAAATGAAAGATCTTGGTGCAGTTGGACACATTCTTGGGATGGAAATTAGAAGAGATGGAGTGAATAGAAAGATATGGCTTGGCCAAAGTAAGTATGTCAATTCAATTTTATAAAGGTTTGACATATAGGATTGTAGACCATTGTGTGTTCCTTTTTCAGCTAGAACAAAGCTATCTATTTCAGATTGCCCAACATCCCCATTAGAGATGGAAGACATGAGTAGAGTTCCTTACCAGAGTGTAGTTGGAAGTTTGATGTATGCTATAGTTTGTACTAGACCAGACATTTCCCGAGCATAGGGAGTTCTTTCTAGATATATGTCTAATCCTGGTAGAGTTCATTGGGATGCACTTAAAAAATCCTTCATATATTTGTGCGGTACCTCAAAGTATTCCTTTTGCCATCATAATAATTTGAATAAAGAAAAACTTTTCCTTGATATTCATGGTTATGTGGATTCAGACTGGGTAGGTGATTTTGATAGTAGACGATCCACATGTGCTTATGTGTTTACTTTATTTGGTGGTGCAATTAGTTGGATGAGTAAGAGACAAGTTGTGGTTAGTTTGTCCAATACTAAAGCTGAGTAAATGGTAGCTACTCATGCTTATAAAGAATCCATTTGGCTTAAGAGACTGTTAAAATATTTGAATAAAACAAGGAGTAGTGACAATTTATTGTGACAGTCATAGTGTGATTTGTCTAGCTAGAAACCTAACATTTTATGCTAGGAACAAGCACATTGATGTACAATATCATTTTGTTAGAGATATGGTCAAATATGGTAGGGTGAAGCTAGTTAAGATAGATACTTTGATGAATGTTGTTGATTCTTTAACTAATCATATGAGTACAAATAAGTTTAGATGGTGTTGAAGTTTATGGGCCTTTTGGCCCCTAGCAATTAAGAGATGATGTTTATACTCCCTCCCATTTCTCTTGCAAGGTGTTCAAAAAGTAGGGGATCTATTGGGAAAATGTGTCTCAACCTTGCAATTATATACTTGGTATTGTTGATAGGTAAGCATGGAGGTGTAGGGGAGTAGCCCCTTATGAGGGATCCAGGGGGATCAGCCCCCTAATGGGGGTTTGGGGGTCACATGCACCAATAGAGGATTAAGGGTAGTGCCCCTAAAATCCAAAATTTATGTATATTTTATTATTGTAAATATAGACTGTTCATCATTAGGTCTTAGATCTGACGATCAATATTTTGTTGTCTTGAATTTCCCTAGAAGGCAACCCTATTTTATGAGGGTTGTATTACGGCTGTGTATAATGATGTATTATAAGAGTTTGATAGTGATTGTGTTGCTTCTAGATCTCTGGTTGGTTATACTGTTGTGAGAATCTTGCTCTGCAAGTATATTGTAATATTTATGATTTCTAAATAATATATTGGCTGTCTTTTGGAGTGTGGGATTTTTCTCCTAAATGGTTTTTCCCCATGTAAATCACCATGTTGTGGTATGCATGATATTTATGTTTAAGTTTCTGTAACTATTGTAAAGATCTATAAAATTTTGCATTATCCTCCTCTCAAGCTTAGTATAGGAAGTTGTTCCACTACCTTAGCTTCCTTAGATATATTGTGGCACCATAGATTGGATCACATTGGTGAAAAAGGTCATAATACCATTCTTAATAAAATAAATTGGTTGATGATATTTCTAATTATTCATTTGGAAAAGATGATTTATGCAAGCATTGCATGTTTTGTAAATAAAGTAGATGTGTAATGGTGCGAATTTTCACCCTAGATAAATTCCCCATTTAATTTCCCCTACCTTAGAAAATATAAATTTGATGATGCAAAATTCACTACCGCCACCTTGTCCCTTTCACTTGGGTGCGTCAATTTGCATTGGTGGAGGATTTTTTTGTCAAGGACGCGTGTGTGTTGCGTAGATGTCCATGTGTTGTGCTGCCATCCTAACAAGATTTTTTCCGTTGGGATCTATAGAGATGTTAAATTTTCCATTGGCCGTGAAGAGTAATGTTCCCTACCTCCCTTAACCAACAAAAATCAACCTCTTACCTCCATTTTATTCATTCAAAATCAATTCATTCTAACTTATTCACTCTAGCTTCATTTTGGCATGTTCTTTCTCACATTCTAACACTTCATTCTCCATTCTTTCACTCTTGATTCATTCTACACCATTGTTCCTCTTGTTGCAAGCTTCTCATTTGGCTCCAACGATGTAATCTTGTTGCAACACCACTCTCATTCTTCAACTAACAGAGGAGTAGACATAATTTTGAGAGTGTTCTTGAATTTGAGGATAGACAGACTTATATGGATAGACCGAACAATGCATTCGACTAGAAAATGAATTGGATCAATCCAAGAATAGTGAAGAGGAGCTTGAAAAACAACTTGATGATCTCAGAAATGAACTTGCTACAAAAAATGAGTATAAGGAGAAATTCAATGCAAGCTCAACCAAAATTGATGAACTAATCAAGGGATAGAGGACTAATGGTGACCGACGAGGTCTTGGATACGAAGAGGGAGAAAGCTCTGGATCTGGACAAAGGAGCTCTGGACAAAAGAATCATGGACAAGGAAAATTTAGACAAGGAAACCAGATGAAAGGACCCTGAAGGAATCTGGTAAGGCAACCTAATGCTCAAAGATTTAATGGCTATTGTTATACCTACAAAAAATTTGGTCATATGGCTTCTCAATGTAGGAGTAAGGTGAATGCAAGTGGACCATCATTCTCAAGTCAATGTTTTAATTGCTATAAGTATGGACATAAGTCAAGTGAATGCAAAATTATGATAAACAAATTTCACAGAGATGTTAGATGCTATGCATGCCATAGATTTAGGCATATTGCTAACCAATGCAGATCAAACAAAGTCAATGGAACAATTAGCCTAGATAAAGAAGTGTTGTGTGCTACAGCTGCAACAAATTTGGTCACACTTCTAGATTTTGTTGGAACAAAAGAGGACTGGTAAAACAAAATATGCAACCTTATGCTAAAGGAAAAGAGAAAGTCACTATTGATGAGATCAAGAAGCAAATTCAAAAGAAATAGGTAAAGAAGAATTCCTCTGTAGAAGAAAATGGATCCACACTAGAAGCTACTTCTAGTAATACTTCAGGAAATTGATCTCAGGACTCTTCCATAGGGGGAGCTATCAAGAAAAACTCCTAAACCCCCTAAAAATGATTGGTACTGGAATTTGGATGAGTCCTGTCGATACCTCTCAAACATTGTGAAATGAATCTACGACATTAGTGAAGAATATTGGAGATCTTCATAAGAATTATCTATCTTGAAACATAAAAGACAGTAAACCAGTTGAGTTAGGGAAAGGGAATTTATTGAAAAAGTAAAAATTTAGGTTCGAGGACAATAAAAGAATATCTTCCACCCTCATTTTCCATTCTACATTCAAAAGCAAGAGGTATGGAGAGCTCGAGGTGATTATTGTCAAATTGAGGAGAGATTCAAGCATAGAGGAGAATTTGCGATCGAATTCCATTTTCATCTTCAAAAGGTATTTATTGCAAAACCTATAAATTTGTGTTCTCACAATTATGTCTACTCCTCTGTTAGTTAAAGTTAAGGATAGGCCACATCCAAAATTCAAATGACATCCATATAAGTCTATAGATATAGAACCATTAGGTGCATTTTCATCAGTGTCATACGATGTTCTACGGATTGAAGACATTAGGGCATATGTGCATGCGAATATTGAAGATTTGGGTAGTTCACAGTTATTGGAATTGTATTCACAATACATAGTTCAAGAATATTTTATTGTGAAACAAGAAAATTCAAAACCCTAGTTGACAAGAAATTTGTGCAATACGTAAGATTTCCCATATTCAAAGAAGATGAGTGGGTTCGATATATTCTGAGCCATGTTCATGATGAATTTATGTGGTTAGATGTTCCTTTCAAAATATCCAAAGAAGCTATTTGTGCAGTTATAGGATTAAATTCCACCGATATACTTCTAGTTTTGAAATCGGTAAAGCATGATGAAGTTACAAAAGCTACTGGCTCTCATTGGGACAGAAGGGAAATGACTATTGATCATATTGCCAAAGTTGATGTAAAGTTTGCATCCATGGTCATGGGCTACAAGATTTATCATTCGAGCTGGGAAAATTTTGTATCTGAAACAACCATCTATACAACATATGAAATGATCAAATAAAATGTAGATTTTGATCTATGTGAGGTGCTCAGAGGTCAAATGTTGGAAAATATGAGAAAAATCAAGGACAAAAAGAATGTATTTAAATTCAGAAACCTGTTAATCTATCTGTATTTCTACTTCACTAGTGAAATGCCAAGAGTTGGTAAAGTTGAATGGCATAATGATATACCAGTAGCTATTCAAATCTGGGATATACTATGCGCACTTGGTGATCGAAAAACCCACAACACAATCCTATGGGGTCATTTTAAAAATTTCCAAAGCTTGATGCATGCCAGAGAGAATTCCTACCCCAATAGTGCAATAGTATAAAGACACTATATGCTTTATGATAGACATTGACCAATGTCACATGGAAGCTGCTGATCCTAGAACTATTTGGATCATGCCAATGGGGTATGAAGTAGATGGAAACATTCTGAGGATGTATGCTAAACATTTGCTAAATTAAACACTAGGCCCTAATGAAGAAAGGTTTGGTTCATATGTAGAGAAAATCCTATAATTTCATTCTGATTTGAGAAATCCCATGTCAATTAGAAAGGTAGGAAAGGAGACAAAAATATTTGCAGAGAAAATGGGTCTTCTAGTTGAAAAGGAGACAAAATATTTGCAAAGAAAATGGGTCTTCTAGTTGAAAAACTGGAAGAAATAAGGAGAAAAAGAGATGAAGCTGAAGCAGCCAAAAAGAAGGAAAAGGCAACATCAATTGGTCTAGGAACATCTTCTACTAGAAAAATCAGGAGTTCCCCTATAACACAGTCTAATCAAGCGGAAACCTCCGAAAGAAGGAAGAAGAATAAAAGCTCAAGAATTTACAAAGCTACATCGACAAATGAAGAGGAAGAAACTAACTCTAAAGTAGTAAGAGATTTAAAGGCTTCTGAGACTCATGCTACCAAACTTAACAAGAGAAAACCTTCCGAGAAAGGTAAAGAAGCAAAGAAAAGGACCAAAGTCGACAATCCCAACATGACTGTTGAGGAAGTTGAAGGTGCAGTAGTAAATGATGGAAATCTCATACCACTCTATGACCTGTATGAGACTTTTGATGATTTCGGTAAGAATATTCTTGAAGAAGCTACTATAAAGCACTTGAATGTTTTCAATAAAAATCTTGTTGAAATCATGTATGGCTTGCCTACAAGCCTATATAATGCATTGGAATCTAGGAGAGAGAGTGCCAGAACAGAGGAAGAAAAATCTGAGGAAAAGTGTTCTTGCTGATTTGTGCTTAGAAATGTCATTTGAAGAAATGGATTTATTTCTTCTAAAGGTCAAAATAAATTCAGCAGCAACTCTAGAGTAAATAAACTCATGATTGGTGACACTGATGCAACTATTAGTGAAACTAAGGCAATCTTGGAAGAATTCTTGTCAAGGGAAAAGTTAAATATTGAGGAGATCAATTCTAAACATGCTCAAGGAATTGAGGAAGTAAATGTGATAGAAGAAGGGAATGTGAATGAGGAAAACTTGAATGTGTCTGATCCTCCAGTGTTTGAGGATATTCTAACCTCTCAAAATGTAGAAAACTCAGAGACACCTATTGTATCTAAGGTCCAAACTGAGGCGGTTGATGAAGGAAAAGAGGCTTATACTGAAGAAACTAAAATGCCTAAAGCCAATCCTAAAGTAGAATCTCAAGTTGAAAAGAAAAAGGAGCAAGAAATTATGATAGAGGAAGTGAAGGAATATTTATTGGAGTATCAAGAAGAGCTAGATCTTGAGTTGATGAAAACACAATTAATCTTTCCACTTTGTCTCCAATTCAAATGATGAAGGTCGCCAAAATTTCCCAAGCCAAAGCTAGTGAAAAGATATTGAAATCTCACATTGAGGATAGTGAACTCTTAAAGCTTGCATTTGGAGTCCTATAGAAAATAATGCCTACTTATGCTATGGACCCATCAGGTTCCTCCTCTGGTGAGTTGAAAAAGTTAATAAGCTTTGTAGATTCTCATTTCAAATATTGTGAGAAATAGACTCTAGATAAGGTGAAGAAGGAGTTCAAGGAGAAGAGGATTTATAGCCT
The DNA here is from genome assembly GCA_007258455.2 of Sequoia sempervirens. NCBI lineage: Eukaryota > Viridiplantae > Streptophyta > Pinopsida > Cupressales > Cupressaceae > Sequoia > Sequoia sempervirens. The sequence goes on along the minus strand of VDFB02105785.1, from coordinate 273,228,040 downwards.
AAAAGAACTGATTGCCAAAGATAAAAATCTGTTAGGCTCCTGCATAAAGAATATTCAAAGTACTATATATGAAAGAGGAAAAGTGTACAAGTCCTGCTTAGCCTTGTCAAAATTCACTAAAGCAAATGAGAAGTAGGTGAAAGATATTGAGCAGCAGTTGCTTACTATTTCCAACACATTTGACCCATTGGCCGGCAGTATTTTTCATCAAGAAAGTTAGGTAATATCTTTGCTCAATCAAATAAAGAATCTGAAGGCTGAAAATGAAAGGATTATTGGCAGAGTAAGTGAACTTAGGGGGATAATAAGTCCAAAGATTGAGATGATGGAAAATGCTTTGAAAGAAGCTAAAAGTGCTATGACCACTCTTGATCCAGTGAATCTTGAAGCCGTTGAAACCTTGGCATATATTCTTTGTGGTAACATTACTATTTGGGAGAGTCTAAAAAGTGTGTGGGACTTAAAATTAAGTGGACTAAAGAATGTCTTAGCATACATCTTCAAATTTTTGTAAGTCTCTGGATATGGTTGTATAGTTTTGCAAATTTTGGGTGCCCCAATTTTTTCATTGATGTCAAAGGGGGAGAGAGTGAAGTGAAAAATGCTTTGATATTCTTAGGGGGAGCAGTATTTTGCATTTTGGCAGTGTACTTATCAGTCTCGACACTTAGTCATTTTTCACTAAGTGTTGCCATCAATTCCAAAGGGGGAGATTGTTGGAATATGGCTTCTAATGTTGTCATTGATGGCAACTGAAGTCATTCCCATGATCCAAAGTTTAGTATCCATTCATACCGACAAATAATGTGATACAATATATATTACTGACAAAATACTTGAGGAACAAGGTATCCGGTTAGACGACTTCATCGGATCAACTTTTTGTGTTGTGGATCTTTGGAATTGCTTGTTAAGCATGTGGATTATCTTATTATCAAGTTTTGTGATGTTGCATTTGTTGCAGTATGAGGTAGGAGGTCCGGTAGGACATTTTTCTATCTATTTGTCTATTGTATCCAACTTAGGGAATGTGGTGTGCTATGGATGTGTTAAATGGAATTATTCAAGATGTTTTCATGTTCAAATATTTAATTATTGGTCCTAGCTATGGACTAGCCGACTTTTTTGGATATGCATTAAATTTATTCATGATTTGGGCCGACAAGTTACAAATACTCTTACGTTTTATTGAGCTGACTTGTAGCGATTATATCCCCAATTGTAGATATATTTAGTTGTTCGATCACATCATTTTAAAGAGAGAAGAAGAGGTATTGGTGTATGTTGCGAACATCCAAGGAGCATTTGAGCGATATCATGCATAGTTTCACTTGCGTATAGGGGTTTTGTGTGCGAACTTGAGCAGAGCAAAGCAAAAGTTCAATATCAGTCAGAAGGATAGAAGTTCATCATCAGAGCTTAATTAGAACTGTAATCAAGCATTGGTAGATGCTATATTTTCAATTCATTCTCATTTGGATCTATTCCAAACTATTGTAAGGGTAGTGTGTCCATTTTTGGGTAGTGAGATCTCGGTAGTGATCCTGAATTCAAGTGCATTCCCATTTTGTAATATTTCTATTGAGTATACTTAGAACTTATTATGGATTTTCCATCCACTATGGTTTTTCCCCTAACAGGGTTTCCATGTAAAAATCCTTGTGTTATGGTTATGTGGTTTCTCACTTTCTATTTCTGCATACTACTTTTGATTAAATGTGCTAAGTGGATTAAAAGTTAGGATAATAAAGTTTTTGTAGTACATTGATTCACCCCACCTCTCAGTGTAGCTTGTTTCCAACACATACATGATGCCAACATGTCCCTGAGATGCCAATGTCCCATGTTGGAGTTTGAGATCCATGTCGTTGTCCTTAGATAGTGAGTTGTCTAGGCAATAGACCGAAACTTCTGTAGTCGACTCTTTTGATTCTGTGAACACCTAGTTTAGCAGAAGGAAAGTGGTGCATTACTTTCCCTTCTTGTTTAGCTTCAATATTTTTTCCTTTCAAACTCATCTAGTCAACCTAAGGTAGTTTAGGGTAGTTCGTTCCTTAGGAATCTTTCATGACCTAGAGTCCTGAGGGTGATAGATCCCCCTCTTCTACATTTTTGATGAACTTGATGTGAACATCTCTATTTCATTTCCTAGTATCGAGGAAAATTCTCTCGTGTCCTAGGTGTGTTGTATATTCATGTGTTACAAGGCATGTAGCCTTGTGACCCAATATACGACCCCTATTTTTGTAGGTAGAAGGGATCTTGGATATGTGGAAATAGAATTTAGTTACTTGTCACTATCTGATGTATCAATCCTCTGGGTCCTCTGAGTTCATCACATTAGGTTATGTGAACATGGTATCATTCTCGTGTATTCCTCCTACCTAGTCTATGAGTGCATCACTTGACATAACATTTACCTCACATGACTTACCTCTGAATAGGGAGCCTTCTTCCTTGTACATTCCTGCTCGTATCAATGGAAAAATTGTGAATGGTGTCCTAGTTGACCCTACGAGATGAGTGAATGTTATAACTAAGGAAGTTCTCTTTATAAACACTCTACATAGGGAGGAATATAAAGAATTGAAAGTTACTATTCATACACATTATGGACTTTCGGTCCCTTCTCTTGGCTCTATTTCTCTTTTGTTCTTGGTAGGACCCAAAGCGATTGATAATTCCTTTGTCATAATCTTGGAGTTGGACCTATTTAGGGTGAGGTTGGGTATCCCCTGACTAGTCTCCATGAATGGAATTGCTTCAGTGGTTAATAAGTGTCTCAAATTATTTCATGAGGGCTCTATGCACATAGTGCACAACATCGATTATAAACCACTGGTGTCATGTGGGGGTTTTTCATTAGATCATTTCTGGCCTGCTTTAGTTGGACCCCTCCCTCCCATGGGAGACTTGTTGTACCGTGCTTATGTCAATTATAATATTGGGGGAAATGTTCCAAAAATGAGGTATCCAACATCTCCCAACACTATTTCTATGAAAGGTTCCATGATTGTGTAGCAGCGAGTTGCCTACTCCTCCCAGCAAAATGGGAAGGGGAAGCTTGCTTGCACCCAAGGGCCTTCCTCTTCCATGTCCTTTGTTCCATCCAATTTTTCTTCTCGCCCTACTATGGTGCCCTCAAATCCTACTCCCATGCCTCACTTGGGAAGCCTAATGGTGGTTGCTTGGCAGAAAGCTAAGCATCAGGTTTTCAAACTTCCTTGCTTGCCCATAATTCCTAGGCCTGTTGTCTATGGTAAGGGAAAAGGTCCTCATGGGTCTACTCTTGTGTCTTGATCTCCTCAACCTCCTACTACTCTTCCTCCTGCCCCTCCAATGGTGAATGTGAAGGGGCATGTTGCTGAGGCACCTATTTCTGCTTCTCCACCAGTTGTCTTTTCTCTTGTGTGTTGGTGTAAATAAAGTCTTGTACCTAGTTAATTCATTACTACCTGGAATTTATTTACATGTTAAGTTTACTTAGGTCCTAGGAAGGAATCTTTCTAGAAGGTGTTAGTTGTCATTAGTTATTATCTTATATTTTGACTTGTAACACATGTTGGCAAGAGACACTACAAATATTTTCTAGTGTTGTCATTGATGGAAAACCTAGTCGGTGATTGGATCTGCACGTCATCATTTGCTCATACTGGCAGACAGATTGAAGACAGTCAAGGAAGAACAAAGAATCTAACAATTTTGTGTTCATCAATTCACATGTAGATTTTTTGTTGTTATTTTGAGTTGTGGATCTCATGGGAGGTTGATCAATGTATGTCTTGTGTTATCTGAAAATCTTAGTTCCTTTTATCAGTTGTGTGCAAGTTTGGAGATCCGGTTGGATATCTTTCTGTTCATCAGTGTTTGGTGGCCGACCCAGTTGATATAACATGTCATAGATATTCAAGGAGTGTTTACTCAAATGTTTTTGTGTTCGAGCATTTTGATTTGGGTCCAAGAAAAGTTGTGGCTGACCGTTGTGGATGCACATTGAATATTATTCATGATTTGAGCTGTCAGTTGTAAATATTTTTTAAGTTTTATTGAACCTGACATGTTGCAATTAAATTCTTTGTCGTGGATATATATAAATGATCAATTATATCATTTTGGTGTGTGAGTAAGGTGTGTCAATGTGTGTTGCAAATATTAGAAGGGTGATTGAGTGATTATGCATAGTTTCACTTGTGCATAACGATTTTGTGATGCGAGTTAGAGCAAAGTAGAGCAAAAGTGTAGCATCATTCAGAAGGATAAAAGATCGACTATTGAGCCTAACCGGAACTGTAATCAAGCATTTGAAGATGCTACTCTCTTAGTTCATTCTTTTGGATCTAATCAAAATCTTTGTAAGGCAATGCACCTTTCTATTTTGACCAATGAACTCTAGGCAGTGCACTTGAATGCAAGTGCATTCCCACACTGTAATCTTCCTTTTGAGTATACTCATATCATATTATGGATTGGCCATCCATTGTGGTTTTTCCCCTAACAGGGTATCCATGTAAAAATCCTTGTGTTATGGTGTTGTGGTTGTTTTTTTCTGTTCATGCATATTTCTTTTGGTTGAATGTTTTAAGTGGGTTAAAGATCAAAATAATAAATTTAATTTTTGCACAACACTGATTAATCCCCCCTCTTAGTGTTGCTTGTTTCCAACAATTGGTATCAAAGCTAGTTCCTTGAAAGAAATATAACAACTTGGGGAGATCTTGGAAAGTGTTTTCAATGGATACAAGTAGTCTTCAACAACAACTTTTGGTGGCCCTGGATGATCTTGACTAGTCAAAATATGAGAACCGGAAACTATAGGAAAGTCTTGAGAATGTCTAGAGAAATTCATTCAGTCATTGAAAGACAAAATCAATGAATCAAGGGAGAAAAGAAAGGAATTATGTGATCAACTTAAGTAGAAGAATAGAAGCATGGAAGATGAACAACTGAGTCATGCCTTGAAGGAGAAAATAGAAGAATGTGAAAATTTCTCTAGAGAAAATGTTGCCCTAAAGCGTGAGATGGAATCTATCATGATGAGAATGACCAAGGAGATTGAAGATAAAAGGAAGAATGAAGAAAAGCTTGCTCAATACTTGAAAGAAAAGTCTGAAGAATGCAATTGATTGGACAATGAATTGGAAAAATCTAAAAACAATGAGGAAGTTCTTGAAAAACAACTTGATGATCTGAGAAATGAACTTACTGCTACAAATGAGTACAAGGAGAAATTAAAAGCTAGCTTAGCCAAGCTTGATGAACTAATTAAAGGTCAGAGGATTGATGGTAACAAATGAGGTCTTGGCTATGAAGAAGGAGAAATTTCTAGATCTGGACAAGGGAGATTCAAGCAAGGAAATCAGATGAATGGAGCTAGAAGGAATCCGGTAAGACAACCAAATGCTTAAAGATTCAATGGTTACTATTTTACTTGCAATAAATTTGGTCATATGGCTTCTCAATGTAGAAGCACGATGAATCCAAGTGGACCATCATTCTCAGGTCAGTGCTTTAATTATAATAATTTTGGTCATAAGTCAAATGAATGTAGAAATGTGATGAACAACTTTCATAGAGATGTCAGATGCTATGCATGCAATAGAATTGGGCATATTGCTAACCAATGCAGATCAAGGAAAAAATAGTGGAACAATATGTCTGGAAAGAGAAATGTTGTGTGTTACAACTACAACAAATTTGGCCACACTACTAGCTTCTGTTGGAGTAGAAGAGGTCCGGTAAAACAAAACATACAGTAGGATGTTAAGGGAAAAGTTAAAGTCACTACAGATGTGATTAGGAGGAAAATGCAAGAGAAATGGGTGAAGAAGAATCCCTCTATTGAAGGAAATGTGCCAACACAAGAATTTTCTTCTGGTAATTCCTTCGGGAATTAGTTTTAGGCCTTTGGCCTAGGGGGAGTTGTCAAGAAAATCTCTTAACCCCCTTTCGGTAACTGACACTAGAATGTGGATAAGTCCAATAAGTGCATAGATACTTTTCAGACGTTGTTCAACCAATTGGAGAAAGTATTATACAATATTGGAGATCCATAAAAGAATTATCTATCACAGTGCATGGAAACAGGGTAACCAGATGAGTTAGGGTAAAAACATTTATTGCGATAAAAAGGGTTAGGTGTGTGAATGATAAAAGTTCATTTTTATCCTTCATTTGTCACTTTTCATTTTGAAAGTTTGGAGAGCTCTGGGGCGAACTTTACTGAATTGGGGCGAGATTCAAGTGTGAAGAAGATTCAACGATCAAACTCTGATCTGATGAAAAGGAATTTATCAGAAAAACCTGTGAATTTGTGAATTTGTAAAAATGACCACTCCATTGGTAGCTGAAATCAAGGATAGACCCCATCTGAAGTTCAAGTGGCATCCTTTTAAGTCTGTTGAGACCGAGCCCCTAGGTGCATTTTCGTCTATACCGTATGATGTCTTGCATACTGAAGACATTAGGGCTTACATTCATGCTTATATTGAAGAGTTAGGGATCTCACAAATGATGAATTTGTATTCCAACCATATAATTGGAGAGGACTTCACTGTTAAGCCAAAATACAAAACCCTAGAAGAGAAGTTCACATAGTTTGTGAAATTTTCCATATTTGAGGAAAGCGAATGGGTGCAATATATTTTGAGCCGAGTTCATGTGGTTGAATATACCTTTTAAGATTACGAAAGAGGCTACAAGTGCTGTCACAGGTCTAAATTCCTCCAATGGACTACCGATATTGAAATCTATAAAGAATCAAACGGTTATTGATGCAACAGGTGCAAAATTTGATAAAAGGGAAATGATAATCAGAGATATTGTTGAAGTGGATGTGAAATTTGCATCGATGGTCATTGGCTACAAGGTCTACCACTCCAGTCGACATAATTCAATATCTGGTATGACCATTTATGTAGCCTATCAGATGGTAAAAGAAAATGCAAATTATGACTTGTGTGAGCCTCTTAGAAGTCAGCTGATAGAGAATCTAGGTAAGATTAAGAAAGACAAGAACTCTTTTAAATATGGTAATTTGCTATTGTGTCTGTTCTTTTATTTCATGAGTGAGGTTCCAGGTGTTGGGAAAGTTCATTGGAAAAGTAATTAGCCTGTAGCTGTTCAAATAAGAGATATATTGTATGGAATTGGTGATAGTCAGACCACAAAAACTTCCCTCTGGGGGTACTTAATTTTTTTTCAAAGTATGATGCATGCAAGAGAAATAATTCCTACTTCAATTGTAGAGAAGTACATGTTGAAAAATGAGGTGTTTTCTTAGCTTAATCATCCACACAAAATTTATGTAACAAAGAAAAGACTTACTTAGAACAACAATATTAATGGAAATAGGATGCCATTTAATTGCAAATCCTAAACATTAATTATTTCATGTATCTCCTAGATTCTTGGAATGTGTTCAACAACACTAAGATTAGGATGAGATTAATATTTGGATGAAATAAATCATGAAATTGACATTTGTATTTATTCCTAAATAATAGGAGCATGTGGGTGCACACATGGTAAGGTGAAACTCACCTTGTGTCCAGTTAACTATACGAGTAACAGTTAACACTTCGAATGCATGTTGATCCTAGAAGTTAGGATTTGATGTTTGCATGCTTGAAGTTCATTAAGTTTAGTTTAGATCAGTTCATTCATTAAGTTAAGTTCAGTTAAGTTAAGTTCATTCGAGAATCAGTTGATTCGATTCAGTTGAAGTTCAATTATCTTGAGTTGCATGCAAGTGCATGTTGCATGCATGTTGGTTATTTTGAGTTGCATGTAGTTAGCTTTAGTTAACTTGTAATGCATGGCTAATAACATTGAGTTGTATGATAGATAATAGGGACTACTTCCAGTTAACAAGGGATGACCATTCTTTGGGAATGGTGTTGAGTAAATGTTTCAGTTAACAAGAAATCACTTGGAGCCAACTTGGGCACCCAAGATGCTTTCTTGGAATTAACTCCAATGCATGATAAGATATTTTTGAAGGCTCTGTTAAGTGGGACGAGTTGTAGCTTTAGTTTGGGACGCCCAAATGGGTAAAGCACATGTTCTAAGCTTTGGTCTTCACGGTAGAACTCAACTTGAAGCAATATCACCGAAGTGAAGGATGAGTTGTAGCTTTAGTTTTTTAATTCTTTTGGGCGCCATCTTTGAGGAAGAGCTTTGTAATTATCACCGAAGTGAAGGATGAGTTGTAGCTTTAGTTTGGGATGCCCAAATGGGTAAAGCACATGTTCTAAGCTTTGGTCTTCACGGTAGAACTCAACTTGAAGCAATATGGTGTACCTTTTCAAGGGCTTGAGCTTGTGCATTGTAATTATCACCATTTGGAGATTACAAGGTTGCATATTGTCTATTTATCTCAAGCAAGTTGAATAGAGTTTTGAGAGAGTTGGTTATTGCAGGTGTGAAGAAGATTGGTAAAGACAGAAGAAGCATTCTCAAGCAAGAATTGGAGCTATTGTAATTCAGAGTTTGAATAATAGAATAATTCTTGGTGGAGTTTTTTCCCGAAAGGGTTTCTCCACGGTATATCTTGTGTGATCCTTCTAATATCCTATCTAGTTCTTCTATCAACTTCTCTCTTCATTCTACAACAGTAAAATGAATTAATCAAGATAATCACCCACAAAGAATATATGTAACAAAGAAAAGACTTACTTAGATCAGCAATATTAAAGTTTTACAGAGCATTAAGCTAAGAAAACACCTCATTTTTCAACAGTACAAAGATACAATCTGTTTCATGGTAGATATTGATCAATTCCTAATGGAAGCCGTTGATCCTAGAACGATATGGATTATACCTATGGGATATGAAGTCAAGGAGAAAATCTTGGAGATGTATGCAAAAAATTTGTTGAGCAAGCCTCTGGATTCGACAGGAGAGAGGTTTGGAACCTATGTTGAAAAAGATATGTAGGTGTATGAATAGCTGAAGAAGCCTAAGCTTGTTAGAAGAGTAAGAAAAGAAGTGAAAGTCATTGCAGAAAGAATGGGTATATTTGCATAAGCATTGAAAGAAGCCAGAAGGATGAGAGATGAAGTTGAAGTAGGAAAAGAGCTAGAAAGAACCGAATCTGCTATTCCAATAGCATCCTTTTTGGGTACTAGATCAACAAGGATTTCTCCATCCCTATCTGCTCCTGTAGACAAGCTAGTTCTTGTGCAAACTCAAGACAAGGCTTTCGGTAAGAGGAAGAAGAACAAAAGCACAAGAACCGATGAAGCTGTCTTAGAAGATGAGGAGACTGAGTCAGATGAAGGTGTGAAAGAAATAAAGGCTACCAACACTCAGGCTACAAAGGTAACCAAGAGTAAATATTCTGGTGAAGAAGAAAAGGAAAAGAAGGAAAAAATTGACAAACCGGGTATGATAGTTGAAGAAGTTGAGAATGTTGTTGTCAAGGATGGAAACCTCAAGCCCCTTTGCAAATGGTATGAAATTTTTGATGAATTAGGACAAAGAATTCTTGAGGAGGAAACAATAAAATATCTGAATATTTTTAATAAAGTTCTTGTTGAAATTATGTATGGTTTACCTAAGAGTTTGTATGAGGTTTTGGAGATGAGAAGAGTAAATACTAGGACAAAAGAAGAGCATATGAGAAAGATAATTCTTGCAGAATTATGTTTGGAAATGTCTATTGAGGAGATGAAGTCACTCCTGAGCAAAGGCAAGAATGAATTTAAAAGCAAAACAAGGGTGAACAAACTTATGATCGGTGAAACTGATGTTGTTGCTAATGAAACCAAGAAAATCATGGAAGCATTTCTATCAAAGAAAAAGATCAATGTTGAAGATGTTGTATCTGATCTAGTAAATGAGGAGGTGAATGTAGATACTGAGGATATTCAGATTCCTCCTGATGTGGATAATACAAAAGTACCTATGGAGACTGAAGCTCCTAAGGTTGTATTAGATGAAGGAAAGGAGATGCCAAATGAAGAAGTTGAAGCTCCTAAAGGCAATCAAGAAACAGTTAATGAAAAACTAGAAGTTGAAGAAGAAAAGGTTCAAGTTAAGGAAATTCCAATGGAAGCAAGAGACACTTCCGAGGTAGTGAAGAAATTTATGGTGGAAAAACAGGAAGAATTTGATCCTGAATTGGTTGAAGGCCCAATCGATCTATCCATCTTGTCCCCAATTCAGAAAATGAAAGTTGCATCTTTTTCCCAGGTAAAAGCCAAAGAAGAATTGCTGAAGTTCCACATTGAGGATAATGAACTTTTGGGTCTTGCATTTGGAGTTCTAGAGAAAATTATGCCAACTCATGTTAAGGATCCATCCAGTTCCTCTTTTGATGAACTGAAGAAGCTCATAAATTCTGTAAGTACTCATTTCAAGTCTCTTGAAAAATCAGCCATGGTTAAAGTGTAGAAGGAGTTTGATGGAAAAAGATTTAGTAGGTTGAAAGAAATGATTGCAAATGATAAAACTCTGTTAGCCACTTGTATGAATAATATTCAAGGTTCTCTATCTGAAGGTGGAAAGGCCTATAAGTCATTTTTAGTTTTGTCCAAATTTATTGAAGACAATGAGAAGAAGGTGAAGGATCTTGAAAAACAATTGGCTACCATTTCTAATTCTTTTGATCCATTAGCTGGTGATGTTGGTAAGCAAGAAGGTCAAGTAATATCTCTAATTGAAAAAATAAGGAGCTTGAAAGATGAAAATGACAGGATTGTAGAGAGAGCATGTGAGCTTAGAGGACTAATTGGTCCAAAGATTGAAATAATGGTGAGTGCATTAAAGGAAGCCAAAGATGCTATGGTAGTTAATGACCCAATGAATCTTGAGTTTGCAAAAACACAATATTATTTAGTTTGTGGGTACATAAAAATTCTTGAGAGTCTCAAAAGGGTTTTGGACACAAATTTAAGCATGTTGAAGAGAGAGTTTGCAGATGTTTTCAAATTTTTGTAAGTTACAAGATCATGCTTGTACAGTTTGAAATTTTGATTTTTGTTACGGTTTCCCCAGTTTTTCCATTGATGTCAAAGGGGGAGAGTTGTATAGTGAAAAATTTATATTCATCTAAGGGGGAGTTGTATTTATGAGTTGATATTGAAGATTCTTTTTGAAGTTTTGAAGTGGTAGTATAATTCATGTTGGTACTATTCTGACACTTAGTCATTTTTCACTAAGTGTTGCCATCAATGTCAAAGGGGGAGATTGTTGGCAAGAGACACTGCAAATGTTTTCTGGTGTTTTCATTGATGGAAATCTAGTCAGTGATTGGATCCACATGTCATCATTTGCTCATACCGACAGACAAATTGAAGATAGTTAAGGAAGAACAGAGCATCCGACAATTTTGTGTTCATTGATTCACATGAAAATTTTCTATTGTTATTTTGAGTTGTGGATATCATGGGAGGTCGATCAATGTATGTATTGTGTTATCCAAAAGTATCAATGCCTCATATCAAGTTGTGTGCAAGTCTGGAGATCTGGTTGTATATCTTTCTATTCATCAGTGTTTGGTGGCCGACTTAGTTGATATAACATGTCATGGATATTCGAGGAGTGTTTACTCAATTTTTTTTGTGTTCGAGCATTTTGATTTGGGTATGAGCTAAGTTGTCACTGACCGTTGTTGATGCACATTGAATATTATTCATGATTTGAGCTGTCAGTTGTAAATATTTTTAAGTTTTATTGAAGCTGACATGTTGCAATTAAATTCTTAGTTGCAAATATATATAAATGATCAATTATATCATTTTGGTGTGTGAGTAAGGTGTGTCGATGTGTGTTACAAATATCAGAAGGGTGATTGAGCGATTATGCATAGTTTCACTTGTGCATTAAAGATTTTGTGATGCGAGTTAAAGCAGAGTAGAGCAAAAGTGTAGAATTAGTCAGAAGGACAAAAGATTGACTACTGAGCCTAACCGAAACTGTAATCAAGAATTTGTAGATGTAACTCTCTCAGTTCATTCTTTTGGATCTAATCCAAATCTTTGTAAGGTAGCGTTCCTTTCTATTTTGAGCAGTGAGCTCTAGGTAGTGCGCCTTAATGCAAGTGCATTCCCACATTGTAATCTTTCTTTTGAGTATACTCAGATCATATTGTGGATTGGCCATCCACCGTGGTTTTCCCCCTAACAAGGTTTTCACATAAAAATCCTTGTGTTATGGTGTTGTGGTTGTTTGCTTTCTGTTCATGCATATTTCTTTTAGTTGAATTTTTTAAGTGGGTTAAAGATCAGAATAATAAATTTAGTTTTTGCACAACACTGATTCACCCCCCTCTCAGTGTTGCTTGTTTCCAACAACACATGTGACCTAGGTAGTTGTGATTATTTGTTTCATGTCATATGATTAAGACACTTGTCATAATCCTATGACATCTTGTCTTTCACTTTGGCTATATAACCAAGGGGTTTCTACTACATTTATCATATCATTGAATCATATTGATAAGAATATAGTTTATTCTTGTCACATTCCATTCTCTCTCTTTGCGCTTTCTATTTGGTGTCAAGATAAAGGTAGCCATAGCCAATTCTAACATTGTATCAAAGTGGGTTGGGTGCCTCTGGTTAGCCATTTTCTAAAGAGAGATGGTAAATCTTGAAAAGTTGAGTATGCTCTTCTCTTGCATCGTATGATGATTTGGAGAATAAAAAAACTTGATAAAAATACCAAATTTGGGGGGTTCCATTTTTGGCTCTTTTATTGTAGGTTCAAATAGGAGCTTGCTGGTGCAAATCTAAGCTCATCGTTGTGTGCAAAAGGTTTGAGAAATTCATTTTTTCCTTTTGTTTTGTCCAGATTGGACATACGAGGTCAAATCTATGAGGGTTTGAAGTTGAAGTGTGGTTACTAGATCTAGAAGGAAGTGCATTTTTTGAGCATTTTGGGTCAAATACGACCTTTCCATCGTGTCCAGAAGGGCCAAAAACCCTAAGATCAACTGTTAATTCATCCAAATCAGAGTAGTTCGCCAAGGCAATTTTTTTTTGCTTGGAGAGTCGTACGACCCCCCAAGCACCATTAATACAATGGTACAATTTTTTTTCTACAAAATATTTTAATATCGACAAAAAAAATTGATTCTTTTTTGTCAAAATATTGTATAGTCGATATAAATTTTTTAAAAGATTTGTATCAAAATAAAAGTCAAAAAAAGAAAAGCAAAAAAGATCTTTTCTGTAGACATAAGTATTATAGGCGCTAGCATCAGTACCTTGTAGGTACATGCAGTACCCACAACAGATAGGGACATGTCACATGGTGGGTAGGCATTCGCCCACATGGACCCACCACTAGGCGACCACTCCTAATCAAAACCGACAATGTTTTGTATTACATAAAATATTTTTGGAATATTCGACCTACTGGGAAGTCACAAAATATTCTGACTGAAAGGGAATATATTGGAGAGTTCAAATTATATTCTAGAAAAGGACGACGATAATGATGATGGATAAAAAACTATCAAATTTAATCATGCTACTTTCTAATGTCAACCTACATGAACACCATGTCAGCATTCCTGAAAAAAAATTCCACCCCTCACGGATGAGCTTTTCAGTTTTGCAATCCAACTATGAATCTTCATAACTTAGGCATACAACCTCCATTTTTTGAGATTTTTTTTTTTTGGCTAATTTTTCATGCTCTTCACAGCGGTGCAATTAGAGTTTCATTTTGGTGCTTGGTGTTTCCAAAATTTGTAGATTCTCACAGGTGTTGTTGCTTCATCCTCATTTTAGGAACTTTGAGAGCTCATATCTTGCTCCTACAGTAACATTTTTGGCTGAATTTTTAATTGAAAGTGCATATTTTTTGTATACTTTCCAGTGGTGTAATTAGTTTGATCTCATCTTCTGTAAAAAAAATTACTTTGAGCTTGTTGCATATTTTTGGCATTTGCATGTACCAAGATCAAAGACCACTTTGCTGTTTTTGGCAAGTGGGAACTATAAACACACTAAATATAAAGTGCCAAATCAAATATTGCTTTGGGGGGTTTCTTGATTGAGTGATTTGGGGGGGGTAATCTTGCAGTAGTTGCTTGCATTCTTTTTCTTGGTTTGTGTTCTTGCAATGGGGAAATCACAAATTGAACTCCTAAATCCACATAATTATGCTACATGGAGAAAATCAATATGGAACTATCTCATAGGAAAAGTTCTAATAGGCTATCTAAAGGAAACCATTTCTCAACCTATTGATTCTAAAGAATTGATAAGATGGGAGATTTATCATGAGAAAAAACTTGGATGCATATGTTCATTAGTGTCATTTTATTTTCAATTTCACATTGAATCATGTAAAACACCTAAAGAGGCTTGGGATGATTTTGAAAAATTGTATTGTAAAACATATAAGATTAGGGGATATCAGATTGATAATGATTTGATGAATCTTGATCGTAAATGTTTTGACCACATCCAAGACTACATCTCCAAAGTTAAGCAATTAAGAACACAGTTGAAAGAATGCAACATTGATAAAGAGGATTTACAGTTGATTCTAAATGTGTTATCCAAGCTTGGTCTTGAGTATTCAGTATTTGTTTCTCACTTTCATACCCATTGAATTTCTATGGGAGCATCATATGTTGATCCTAAGTTTGATGAATTTGAAAATATCCTAATCCAAGAGGAAGCTAAGTTAATGAACATGGGTCTAATCAAGTCTTCCAAATCACAAGCATTGTGGGCTAATGAGTCAAAGGTATAGAAAGAATCAAGGAATCTTGATAAGAAGTAAAAGAAGAAAAAGAACAAGCCACAAAAAGAATCAAAATTATCACCCTCTAAAGGAGAAACATCAAAGGAGAGGCCTTTTTGTGCATATTGCAAGAAGGATGGACATGAAGAACACTATTGTTATAAGAAGGATATTGATGAGTTGAATAATCTTCTCAAAAGGAATCACATTGATTTTCCTTCTAGAATTTCTTAATCGCCTCCTTCTTCTCAAAGCAGTCTAAAAAGGACAAAGGTCAACCATCTACATTAGGATATAAGGACAAACTCTTTGTGCTCTTTTAGGTCATGGATCAAGGAGATGGCTTCTAGATTTAGGAACATCTCACCATATGACATCTTCACAGTCTATATTCTCTTCTTTTCAGCCTTGTACTACGTCTCCTATTTTGATGAGAAAAAATACATACATGAGTGTAATTGGGAACGGATCTATTAGTTTTTGGGAAAACACTTTCCATGATGTTTTGTGTGTTCCTCATTTGATGAAAAATCTTCTTTCGATATATCAAATTACACATGGTGGAGATGGGAGAATTGTCAAGTTCAGAACTGATTTAGTCATCATTCGAGACTTAGAAAGTAAAGAGATCATTGCTAATGGAATGGTTGATCATTCATCTAGGTTGTATACCTTTACAAATTTTTCTTTTGATGATGACATTGTTCCTTTGACTGTTGACTACACTTCTAGTATGAGCCATGATTCAAAGGAGACATTTGGCTTCTTGAACTTGGGAGTCCTCACATAATATCCAATTATTGAGTTATTCATTTCATCTCCTCCATCTACTGTTGTAGTTGATGATACTTGTGCTTCCACAGTTTTGGATCCTTGTGATTCAGTGCAACAAGATATATATAGTCTTTTAGATTTGGCTACTTGTGATGGCTTCTTGATAGGTATTTTAGAATTTTTTGTGGAGTCTCATAGTTCAGATTTGGGGGACATCATTGATGACATTAATCTTCTCTTTGATGGATAAGACCATTCTTCAATTTTTGCAAGGGAACACTTTGATCGTCTTGTTCATTCTCTACATGATCATTATTTGTAGTTTGACATGACTGTGGATACTTTTGGATAGCATTTCGAGGAGGCTTATTTTTCTTTAGAGGGGATATCTTTGTCTTTGGATTATCTTCTACATTAATCTCTACTAGATTATGGATTTTCCTCTTCAGTAGTGTGGCCTAGAATTCGTATTTGGAGTGTGTCAGCTTTCAGGATCGACATGGAGACACTTGAACATTCTTCAGACACAACATACACCATCTATATTCCTGTCATCCTACATACATTCATGGTTTTGTTTCTTCCTAAGAGGAACATTTTTCGATGTTTTTGGATCATCCTAAACATTCAATGTTGATGCCTTGTCTCTCTTCTACTTCTCTCTTATGGGGGGTCTTTTTCCTCACATGGGTTTTTGGCCTTCTCATGCATCATTGCGATCATTTTTTTTTGTATTTCATCTCTCTTTTAGGGAGGATTTTTATCCCGATGGGTTTTCTCCTTTTCTCCATTTGTGAGATATTTCATTGCATTTTTACATGGGTACCTAACATGACCTAGTAGTCGAGACCCATCTTTGTGTCATTTGCATAATAATCTGCTACTCCCTAAGTTGCACTTAAGGCGGGGTGTTGGTGTAAATAAAGTCTTGTACCTAGTTAATTCATTACTAGGGGACTTATTTACATGTTAAGTTTACTTAGGTCCTAGGAAGGAATCTTTCTAGAAGGTATTAGTTGTCATTAGTTTTTATCTTTTGACTTGTAACACTTGTCATAATCCTCTGACATCTATTATCTCACCTTGGATATATAAAAAAGGGGTTTCTACTACATTTATCATATCATTGAATCATATTTGATATGAATATAGTTTATTCTTGTCACATTCCATTCTCTCTATTTTTTGTTTCCATTTGGTCTCAAGATCTTGGCATCCACAGCCAATTCTAACATTGTTCTCCCTGCTCCTGCTCATGTCCAGGAGGTTGTCCTTCCACTGCCCATGGTTGTAGAGGACACTCCTATGGAAAAACAAGAACCTTTGTCTCTTCTTAGGATGCAACTTCTAGTGCCTGAAGCTGACATAACTAGGTTGTGCATGAGTGCAAGTATAGGAGAAAATCTCTAGCTGTGGAACAAGCTTTCTTGCAAAAGATAGAGGGGGAGCCAGTAGCTCCTATTCCTGCATCATCTTCTATTGTGTCTCTTCTTTCTATTCCTTCTACCTTATTTCCAATTGACTCCATTCTGATTTCAGCTCCTCCAACAAATACTGATGATCCTCACCCAAAAAGGGTGCATGTATTCATTTCTCCTTCCGTAGAGCATCCTCTTTTGATGTCTCTCCCAGATATCCCTCCCTTTTCTCAGCCCATAGACATGTTGAGCGCAATGATGGTGTTTGTCATGACTCTGTCTTCTTTCTCCTCCACCTCTACTTCTTCTATAGGGATCCAACATCCTCTACTTAAGTGCAAGCCAGAGGATGACCTCACTTCAAGTGGTGGTCAGAAGAAGGGGTCACATTCTTCGAGAGCTAGTCTTTCTTTGGATTGCACCATCCTTGTGATAGAGGCATCCACTGCATCCCTTGAGTTTCTCAATGAGGTTGGCAGTGAATCTCAAGTTCCTCCTTCTTCTCCCACCCGGTTAACACATGGAAATCCAATGAAGTGCATGTTTAACTCGATGGATGATGTCCTATCTCTATCCATGATCTTTGTGAGATCGATGACCTTCACCTCACAAGAGCTCAACAAAGAAGACCTTGAGGGGCCTTCTTCCTTGGCCCTTGTTGTAGAAGATTCAAAGGGTACTATGATTTCTATCCCACCCTTGTAGGATTGTCCTCCCTCCCCCTATACTTATCTACATTTGGAGTAGGATGACCTATTGGTCGATGAGGAGTAGGGTGGTACCTATTCTTTATCTATAGATTAGATTTGTGTGTGTTTATGTTCCCTTGTGCTTGTTTTTTATGTTTTTGTTATCCTTCTTGGAGGCCCCTTTCTACCCTTGTAGGTGCTTAGATACAATCTTAGAAATTTTTTCATAAAATTCTTCTATGTGTATCATCATTCTTCTATATGTTGTAAATTCTCTTTTCGACAATTGGGGACGATGCAAAGTGTTGGGGGAATTTAGGACCTCTTCAATGTTGAACCAATTTTTATTTTTATTTTGTCTTCATGTGCTCTTCCTCATGATCTGGGAACTTTGGGGATTGATGATCTTTCATTCATACACCATGTGATCCCTATTTATATATGAACATATTTGACCCAAAACTCCCAAATCCCCTCTCTTGATTTTTTCATCTCTGCTTGTCTCTCATTTTATATGTCTTTATTTTTCTTTCTCTATTTGCTTAGTGATGTTGTGGTGCTTATGTTTTGTCCCTCATGTGCATGGAAACATTCCACATTTACATCTCGTGGGCCACAACATCTCTACATTTTCTTTCTCTCCTTAGGATGCTATGCGCTTCTTAGTGTAGCATGAACCATCCTAAGTAAGGGCTACCATGATTTTATGATTTTCAATAAGGTGAATTTGGTGGCAAATTAATCCCTTACTGAATTTTTTTCATTTTCCAAAAACAAAATCTTCAACAAGGACCCCTTAATGAAATTTTTCTTTCAAAAATGAATTCGTAACAAAAGAATCTAAAAAATTTCCTTCAAAAGGGAGTACTTTTTCTGATGAAGAAATATGAAAACTTTCCTTTGAGAAGGAGCATTCTTTCTACTAGATTCCTTGATGAAAGAGATATTTCAAAAGGATTCCTTGATGATAGAATCATTTGCAGAAAATGTCATGTCTTTCAAACTAGAGTGTCCCTTTGAGTGGACTCCTTGCTGTCTTGAAGGGTTCCTGAAGGGACCCCTTTGAAAACTTCTTCAATTGTATGCTCTATGATGCGTCTATTTATTTTTCTTTTTCACCTAACATCTTTTATCTACAACTTAACATGTTGCTTTGCAAGATTGAGCACTTGTAAAGTTCCTCTACAATCAAGCTTGCCTAGTAGGACTAAACACCTCATCAAGCTTGCCTTATAGGACCGAGAACCTATTAGGAACTTGCATATAAAATTTTGCAGGATTGAGAACCTGTAGAAGCCTTTCATGTTAATTCCCGTAGGACTGAGAACCTGTAGTGCTTCCTTTGCAGGATCAAGAACTTGTAAAGCCTATGTCAAACTCTGCAAGATTAAGTACCTGTGGAGCCATCTCTCTCTCTTTCACATCAAGGTTTCCCTATGAGATCGAGAACTTATGGAGTTTCCTCCTTTATGTCTAGGTTTTCCAAATCAAATATCTTCTTCCTTGACAGTTAAGGTATATTCTCTTCAATCTCTTTTTATTTTACCTTGCATCCACATTGACTTGTATTCTCACATAATTGGGGGAAAAATGTAATGGTGTGAATTTGCACCATTCAAAAATTCCCCATTTAATTTCCCCTACCTTAGAAAATATAAACTCGATGATGAAAAATACTCTACCACCACCTTGACCCTTCCACCTATCTGCATCATTTTGCATCAGTGGAGGAATTTTTATTAGGGACGCACACACTCTACATAGATTTCCTAACAAGATTCCTACCCTTCGGATTTGTAGAGATGTTATGTTTTCCATTGTTTGTGAAGAGTAACATTCCCTACCTCCCTTGATCAACAAAATTTGAACTCTTACCTCCATTTTTTTAATTCAAGCTCAACTCATTCCAACTTCTTCACTCTAGCTTCATTTTGGCATGTTCTCTCTCACATTCTAACACTTCATTCTCCATTCTCTCACTCTTTCTTTATTCTACAATGTTATTCTTCTTGCTACAAGCTTCTCATTTGACTCCAAAGGAGTACTCTCATTGCAACACCACTCTCATTGCAGGATCATCAAGCTTCATCTTCTCTACGTGGTGGTGTCACTCTATTTCATCTTCTATTAGCCTTGAGATCTCAGAGTTGGGAAGGTATCTTTGTATTTTTCTATTTGGATGCATCATCGTGCTTATTGAATAACATTTCAGCTATCTTTTCTTTCTATCTAGTTTTCCTACTTCCTTTCTATTTTCTTTATTAATTTCCATATCTTGTGGCATCTTGGCTGTCCACAGAGGCGGGAACACCAAAATGGGGGTTTGACTGAGATGAACCTCAAATACAACCCAACATTTTTCTCATTTATGTGTGTGTAGGCACATTAAAATGGAGGTAGTTGAAGAATCAAGTCGTGGGAAGCACAATACCTCTTTTCTATCCTCTCTTTGTCATTTCTATAATAGTTCATTTCAAATAGTTTCCTTTCAAGTACTTTTCTTTTTTGCATTTTTCATACTTTTTGTCAAATAGTAAAACATAATCAATTAGATAGTAGTTTAGGCTCACATTGTTTTCTTTCTACTTTTTGGACCTCTGTCCATACAAGATGTTAGTGCATCCTTGAGATGCCAATGTGCTTCACTGGAATTTGAGATCCACATTGTTGTCCTCAGACAGTGAGCTATTTGGGCAGCAAACTGAAACTTTTGTAGCTGGCTCTTTTGATTCTATAAACACTTGGTTTAGCAGAAGGAAAGTGGTGCATGACTTTCCCTTCCTTTAAAGCCTTAGTCTTTTGTCCTTTCAAACCCGTGTAGTAAACCCAAGGTAGTTTAAGGTAGTTTGTTCATTAGGATTCTTCCGTGACCTGGAGTCCCAAGGGTGATGGATCCCCCTCTTCTATAAGATCATCATTTCCTAATGGAACTAATAAGGAAAAGATATTGTTAGAGATAATTCATTCAAATGTATGTGGGGTAGTGGGTTTTGAATCTTTGAATAAATATTTGTATTATGTCTCTTTCATTGATGGTGTCTCAAGATACACATGGAATTATTTTATGCATTCAAAATCTAATTTTTTTGACTAAGTTTAAGGAATTCAAGGCCTTAGTTGAGAAACAATAAAATTATAATTTAAAGTATTGAGATCTAACAATGGGGTGAATATTTCTCCAAATAATTTGATGAATTTGTAAGCATGCAAATCTTATTTAGTAGAAGACTACTCCTTACACTCCCCAAAAAAAATGGTAGCAAAAAGAATGAACCGAACCTTGATGGAAAGAGGTAGGAGCATGTTGAGTGGTGCTAATCTTGATAGATGATTTTGGGTATAAGTTGAAGGTGATACTTTTTATTTAATTAATAGATATCCTTATTCAACTCTTATTGATAAAACTCATGATGTGTGGATAGGTAGAAACAAATTTATTTCACTCTTAAGGGTCTTTGGTTGTGAGGCTTTTGTTCATGTGCCTCAAGAGAAGCTATCTAAATTGGATCCAAAAGTATAGAAATGCATCTTTTTTGGCTATGGTGAGAATGTAAAAAGTTATAATCTTTTGAATCCTCTAACCTATAAAATAATATTTTCTAGAGATGTTATTTTTAGGGATTTTAGAGCTTACTCAGGAGAAGAAGAAACAAAGGAGAACAATGTGATAAAAATAGTGCACTTCACGACAAATATTAACAAGTGAAAGAACAATCAGATGGATTTGAGGGTGAAGAAGAAGAAGAGGGTTCAAAAGGCTCAAAGGATGTGTAAGATGAGAACATAGAAGAAGAATAGGTAGATCTCATTTCTCCTACATTGAGGAGGTTCACAAGGAAACAAGATGATGGACTTAAATATTTGTGACAAAAGGATCTTATTATTTTTTTAAAAGAAGGAAGCCTATTGGTTGCAAGTGGGTGTTTAAAAATAAATTTGGTGTAGACAATCAATTAGAGCAGTACAAGGCTAGATTGGTGGCCTAGGGATACTCCTAGAGAGAGGAAGATGATTTTGGTGAAATTTTCTCTCATGTTGCAAATTGAATTCTATTAGATTCCTATTATCTATTGTTATTGCTTGTGATTTTAAAATAGAGAAAATATATATCAAAATTGTTTTCTTGCATGGGGATCTTGAGGAGGAAATTTATATGTGACAACTTTATTTTTTTTGTGAAATAAAAAGAATACCTGGAATGTAGGTTAAGGAGATCTCTGTATGGCTTGAAATAATCACCTAGGATGTGGTACCAAAATTTTGATTCCTTTACATTGAATTTGGGTTATGTTAGGAGTGAGGAGGATCATTGTGTTTACATTAAGGTTATTGATGATCAAATACTAATTGTTGTCTTGTATGTTGATGTCGTGTTATTCATTGGTAATAGAAAGGCTATGCTTAAGGACCTAAAGGATAAATTTTTTGGTACATTTGATACAAAGGACTTGGGGGCTACAAAATATATCCTTGGGATGGAGATTAGCAAAGATCAGTTTCATAGAGATCTTTGATTAAGTCAAAGTAATTATGGTGATACCATTTTGCAAAAAATTCAAATGAAGGACTATAAACCAATTAATATTTTATTTCTCGTTGGTACTAAGTTAAACTTAGACATGTCATAATTTTGGTGATGATTTTGATGAGATGTCTAAGGTTCCCTATTTTAGCATTTTTGGTAGTTTAATGTACATGCAATGGTTTGCACTAGATTAGATATAGCCCAAGTAGTGGGAGTTTTGAGAAAGTTTATGTCTAACCCTAGTAAAGAGAATTGGAATTTTGTTAAAAGGGTTTCTAGATATTTACAAGATACTTCTGATTATTTTTTTGTTTTTTATGGTATCCATGATGTAATCAAGTCATTGGACATACATGATTTTGTTGATGCATATTGGGTAGGTGACTTGGATAGTTAGAGGTCCACTAGTGGATATTGCTTACTTTTTGGATGATAAGTGAGTTGGATGAGTAAGATACAACCTACAGTTGCATTTTCCACAATTGAAGTAGAGTATATGGTTGCTACACATGCCTCTAAGGAGGCATTATGGTCATAGAGACCTGGTAATGGTATTGATTTTGATTACAATACAATGAGGATCAGATGTGACAGTCAAGGTGCTATTTGTTTGACCAAAAATCTCATGTATCATGATCATACTAAGCATGTTGATGTTCAGTATCACTTTGTGAAAGAAATGGTTAATAATGGTAAGGTATTGATTGAAAAAGTTGAAACTTTGGATAATGTTGGAAATCCTCTTACGAAGTCAATGCCCACAAATAAGTTCTCTTGTTGCAAGAAGGTGATGAACCTTGCTCACTATACTTGATTTTATTATTTGTATCTCTTGGATGTAATTGCAATGTATAATTCCAAGTGGGAGAATGTTAGGAAATGTGACATTAACTTTGAATTCTGATGTCATTCATGTGTCTCCACATTCCTTGGAAAGTGTTCTAGGAGACATGAAAGGAAAACAAATAATATTGAAAAATTGTAATTACATTTCTAAGAGGTGAACATGTGTCAATGGTAGTTTTAGAGCATTATGGATAAAACATCCTTCATATTCATCCACTTGTGGAAGGTAAACAATCATGCTTTGGGCACCCAAGTGTTGAAGGTGTTTGGTTGTCCATTTGTGTGTCATCCAAGAGTTATATTTCATATTGGATATGGATTATGCACCCATGTGAGAAGCCATGTGAAAATAATTAATATTTTATCATGTCTATTGGCTTCCCACAGTAGATCAAGGTTAGAGTTTGGGGAATAAGCATGAATCAATAATAGAAACCACAAAACTACCTAATTCAAGCAATAAATACCCTAATCCAACAATGAAGAAAAAATAACAATAGAAATCACAATAATAAAGCAATAATACTCAATCTCTATGCCATAGTTGATTCACCTCCATTGCTCTTCTCCATTTTTCTTTGTTTGCTCTCAGATTTGTAGTATGCAATGTCTCACTAAGATTGATGTTGATGCAAGATAGCTCTTGATCTCAAGATAGAAAAACTTTGAAGACTGTCACTCTTCAACATGAATGATATGAGAAGCAACATATTAAAGATTGTGGTTGTCAGGCTGAAATGAAGGCGATGACTTACTTTTATAGAAATTCAATTCAAATGAAGGGCTAGGATTGAGAGATGATGTATGGTGATAAATGGATGAGATTAATTGAGAGGAAGAGAGATAAAGATAGGAAGAACGGACCACAATCCAAGAAATTGGAATAAGAGATAGGACTTAGCTAGAAAAAAGTAAATTAAATAATTAAAATAATTATTTAATTTAAGGAATGGTGAGATGAATAATTAAATAATAAAAGTTATTATTTAATAGATAGTGGATGAAAATGAGGAATAATTAAATAATAAAATAATTATTTAATTATAGAGGAAAATAAAAATAAATAATTAATAAATAGGAATTTATTTGATTATAAAGGGAAAATGATAATTAGTGACATAATTTAAATAATTTGATATTTATTTAAATTAATCAAGGAGGAATAAGGATAAAGTGAATTAATTAATTAATAGAAGAATTATGACATTAGGGGATAATTAAATAATTATTTAATTTTGCAAGGAAGAAGGCAAATTAATGATAAAATATTGCTTATAGGCTTGGGACATTTTTTTAGTGTCTACATTTAACCCCTCTAACATATTGTGATTTCGAGTGTTGTGTCAAAGAATAATCAAGAAAATTTGGCCCAAGAGATGCCCTAGTGGATGTAGGATAGGATGATTCCCCCTCAAGAAAATGGACAAATTTTAAAAAAAATCCAATTTTTTTTGGAAAATTTATCGATAAGCTAATTTGATAGGCATAAATGCATTAGCGATGGAAAACTAGGCTCAAAATTCAATCTAGGGATGAATGGATGGGATGTTAGTATGGAAGAAAAAGAGTGATGAGGAACAAAATGAAATAAAATAGATGAATTGGGACTTGCTATCTTGAGATATTGCTAACAGATGATCAAGATCTTATTTGATTGCATAATCATCATCATAGAACTTATTTTGGTAATGGATGATGAACAACAAGATATGACATAGACCAAGGTGTGATATGTTATCCCTTGCAAAAACACGTGGCAGACAAGGAGTGTCATGACGCAAACTAGTAACCATAGAACCTTGTCGGAATATGTGGGGAAGTAATTGTTATCTCCTAATAATGCACCCCTACTAAGTTGCAAAACTTAGCATATTGGAGAAACATGGGAAATTTTCTAAGGATGTGGGTCACCTAAAGTAGAAAAGAACCTCCAAAGAAAGCTGGCTCTTAAGGTACTCACATAAAACTATTCTAATGATTTGCAAGGGAAAGTGTAAGAGGGAAACATAAACTGAAAACTAGAAAACTTAAGGTGATGCACCTCAAAATTAACTAAAACCTACAAACAACTTGCATACACAGTTAATCAACTACAAGCTTGATATACACAACTCAACATTGATATGCCTTTGCATCAATACTTTGTAAGGAGGCTAAATTGCACAATCCTAGAAGGAAAGAAACTTTCACAACTTGAATCACCCGCAACACAACACAACTTACAACTTGCAACTACATATAGTTTCTATTCAAAGATGCCACTAATGAGACACAAAAACTAGGAATGAGAAAATTTCACAAGTCATCGCATCAAATCATCCAAATGCATATAGTAAAACAAAAAAATGAGAAGGTCAAATTGCTTATCTCTATTGATCTTTAAGGTATGAACTTCTATACATGTTCAAAGAGTTACAAAATATAGTTTTTTTTTTAATTTTCTGTAGAGGACTCCAAAAGTCACAAAGTAGACAAAAGATAATAATCCAAACTAACTTTACAAATGAATAATGAAGCCACTATATGCTTCCCCAAGAGATTCCACCAAAATAGGAACCCAAAACCCTTTGGTCATGCATAACCAAAAAGCCTAGAAAATAGCTCTCAAACTCCCTCCAAAATGACTCCAAAGTGAAGAAAAGGTCAAACTATGACCTTACCCACCATAAAAGCTCCCAAAATTTCTCCAAACTGAGTCAAAACAGCCCTATATTCCCTCCAAATGTTGGTTAACCTCCCCCAACCTCCCCTATATGCTCGGCATAAACAATAAACCTCCAACCATAATTCCCCTTTGACTCATACTTAGAAACAAACACATTATCTCCTTTTGCACAATAAATAACATTGATTAAAATGGTTTATTAATTACCATTTCAACAATGTTTTACATTATATTTTGGTGCAAAATACAAAGGCACATGACTCAACCAACATGGGATTCAATGCAAAAAATACAAGTCCAAAAGGACCCTTACACACTTAAAACAAATACAAAGGGGAATTAAAATTTTAACACAAAAGTTAAAAAGAAGGCAAAAATGCCTTAGGTTGGAGGCCAAACTTTTAGGGAAAAAAGAAACCCTAAAGAAAAACATGGCTAAACATTACAAAGCATTTTCATTTTCACTTGCAATGCACTCTTTTTGTGCCACCATGGAAGTCTAGGGTTTTGCTGGAGAGTTCTCTGAGACTAGCAGATTTTGTGTAAAAGTTATTGAAGCCAAGCTGGGGTAAGCTTCTATTTGTAAAAAATTGCATTTCCTTTCAATATCTATAAAAAATATGCTGATTCAAGCTTACATTGTATAGGCAATGGTGAAAATGTTTGATTTATGTGTATTTCCTTCATCGTTTTTCTCATGGCTTATGATGAAAGCTTTTATTTCTTTGCATCTTGTACTGGCATGAAGTATTTTGAGTTTATTTTGTTTTACACTTTCCCTTGTTCATGGTTACTGGAAACACGTCATGGCTTTCTCTTGATTTGTAACCCCTGTCACCTTCATGAATATGGTTGTCTCCGCTAGAAATAATGCAACCCGTGTCTTTCTTTTTTTGGGTTTCATTTTGTATGCAAATTTCAAGTGTTTTGGTCTTAAAAGCAGGTCATGGCTTTGTTTGTCTCCTCTCGGCCTTTGAGAACAACATGGGTTCTATGTTTTTGGCTATTTTGGGTCATCTTTCTTTTGTTTTAGTTGGTCGAGCCTTGACTATTTCACTTTCTTTAGTGTTATCCATTCAAAATTTCCCTCTAATGCTAAGGCTTGATCTTAGTCTCATAGGAATTATGTAGAAATAACTAGCTGACAAAGTCACTATCCACTACACTTTGCAACACACAAAACCCTTGATGGTTACATATCTTCAATATGCAAACCTATATTCTCTAGAAAACACTTTTTCATAAGAAAAAATGTCCACTCTTTCATCTACCACAAGTGATTTTCCTTTGTTACAGACCAACTTTCATAATAAGCTTATGGATATGCTTTTATCTTATGAAAGAAAAAGAGATCTTGTGAAACATGATTACTATAACATATAGAAGACATGAATAACCAACCTATGACACTGTATTGCCACTTATAGGTACTATGAGAGTTTGAGTATTGAACCCTAGCAATCTACTTTTATGAAGGTTGTTGTGATGGCTCCTTAATGTTTTCCATATGTGAAGATTTATGCTTTTGGATACTTGCATTTTGAGTTTAAAACTTCAAGAGTTTTCATTGCACCTCAATTTTTTCCTTGAATTGAAAAAAATATTGACTCAACACTACTCGTTCCTGATATTTTTCTTCTATCCATGATATGATGATTTTAACAGTATTTAGCTCACTGTTTTCAGTACTTGAAGTTCTACTTGGAAATATTATGCTTGTATTTATTGTTTGTGAAGCTAGAACTAAGAGTTCTATAGGAACAAAACAAAAGTTCATCATAGATGCTTATTTAAATGAATCCTTTTCTTTGATATAGTCTTTTGGCTATGCACTCATGATGTTAATATTTCTTTCCAATGCTTTCACATCTAAATCACAATCATTGCATACTAGTTGCAAACTCTTCAAAGAATGTAAAATGACTTAAAACATCATGTTTTTGACACATGTTTTTCATAGCATATAACTTACAAGTAGACATTTTCTTTGCATATTGATTTCCATCTTCATATTCAGTGTAGATTTGAATTATTCCCACCAAAATACATCTATGTTGATAGCACTGCCCCTATGCATTGTTACAGTTTGATGTCCTCATGTGTACAAATGATCTATTCATAGTTTATCATTCACAATTAGAGTGAAGCATGGTCACTTATTCCTTCAATTTCCTCCGTGACATGACTATCATCTTCTTAACATGTTCCACTTTGGGCAAGTATATTGTCATTCATGAAAGTGAGGAAAACTTCACTATCATGGGTGATGAGATACATGTTCCAAGTTTGATATATGAATCTTTTACACTTCATCCCTCTTCAAAATAGAGGGAAACATGCTAGGATCAACCCTTGTGGGAGCCCATTTTAATCCACATGCTATGAAATCAAAAGAAATAGTCCAGCAATGAAAATCTCACCTATACCTACACAGTGAACAAACATAGATAAAAATAGTGAAACTCGGAATATCATGGATATTGATGATAATCCTCTACTCTTTCTTTGATCTCTGTGATATTGCAAAACTCATTTCAATTCCTTATGAGTGTAAATTATATATTTGTTGATGTATATTGTGACATAGATTTTGGGACCCAAGATACTAGCTCTTACACTTCTAGGGTTTTGACCTAAAAGAAGAGAGATCTAGGTCCAAAATGCTTATGTAACACTCAAATTAGGATGTATGCAATATGATATGATGCTAATGAAATTGAATGATTAAAATGAACTAAAATGAATGCAAATCTAAGAATTATGCCTTGTTTGAAAACACATGATATGCAAAAAGATTGAAAATGATGAATGAAATGCAATTTTTCACTAAAAAGACGGTTATTTATTAGAATGTGTGCACCTGGAAGACTGTAGAGGACTGAGAGACAATCTGAAATGCTGATAAAATCTAAAATTAGGCTGACTAGTACTCATTCGCCACCTTGGGTGAATTAGTCCTAGATCAGAACTTTTATGCTCGGAACCTATTTTCTGACATCCGGGGATCTGAAATAGCATCTAACTCAATTCTGCACCTTAGGTGGGACTCATTTTCCAAGCATGGTGAATCAATCATCTTTCTAATTTTTGTAAACTCAAAACTCAAATTTGTACCTTGACACCTGCACAACAAATTTTGACAGAAACCTGATTCTAGATCTTAGAAAACTCTTGCAAAACAACTTAAAAGAGTTGATCTAATGGGGGTTTTGCCTTAGTCAAAAATATAGGTAGGTAATTAAACCTTGAATAGAGAAAGATATGCATAAACTCTAGCCTTAAATGTGTTAAAGACTAGGAAAATCTGAATCATGACAAAAAACCCTATTCTATTGCTCTAGAATAAGACATGCAATAATGATTAAAAGGATGCAATATCTCTACCCTAGAAACTTTACAACACATGAAACATGGATAAGAAATGACATACAAATGATAAATAAGCACAATGCAAACATTAGTATGAAGATTGAGTAACATTGGAAGATGGAATCAATAGGAAACCAAGTCCTTAGGCATGATTTGGTGGCTAGTTGCACCTCCTCACCCTAGATTTCTTCATGATTCACCATAGGCATCCATCATCAACCCTTTGCAATGTTGGATCTTGACAAGATTAGTGAGCTTCAAGACCTACAAAAACCCTAGTTTGTTGTCCTAAAACTTCAACTTTTGCTTATGAACTTTGTTGTAGAATGCTTTTTGCTCTTGAGATGATAAAAAGTGATAAAAGAATGTTGTGTAAAATGAAATAAAATGTGTATTTATAGGAAACAACATCTTATTTTCCTATTAGTTAGACCTAAGAGGCTGACATTCACCAAAAATAAAAGTTAAATTGATTAAATTCCCGCTTAATTTTGAACTTTCCCTCAAAGGGGACTTATTTGCCACCCTTGGTGAATGAGTCCCACCAGAGGGAACTCATTCGCCCAAGGTGGCGAATGGGTCCCACTACTGCTGTTTGAAAGTGGGTTGTCAGGGTATGATGCTATTAAATGTTGTTTGTCAGGTTTTATGTGATTTCACATGTGAAATGAGCCTCTAGATCAAAATTAATAGGTCTAACGGACCTCTAAATGTTGTTTTGAAGGGGAAATGATGTGAAGGGGTCAAAAGTGGGTCTAATTATGTGTGAAATTGTCTCTTTTCTCAAGAGGGTCCAATTTTCTATGGCACATTTAGTGCCCACTTTAGTGCCCATTTGACTCTATGTTCATATGTAAGCTAAAGGACTCTAAACGATGCACCTTACTATATAAAAGGATACTCATTCAGAAGACTGGAGAACGAAGTCCCCATTGTAGTTATCTACAAACCACAACATCAGGAACCACATCCTGCAACACACATTCGTTAATTTTCCAAAAATTATTTTATCTAACTCTTAGGAATCCAATTCAAGGGTAGATGTATGCCCCCCTTGATTCTACTTGCTTTACGGAGGTGGAATCAAGGTAGCAATCTAGCCACATCGAAGAAGATACACCATACCGTTTGGCATTTCCAAGTACCATGCCACATAACGATAGGTAAATGATGATGTTAGGTGCAGAATCATGATTCCAATGCATCAAATGACATCGAAAATGGATTACCCTAGCGCTTGTTATGTGAAGTTTAAGAAAGATTATAGTAGAAATTTGTTAAAAAATATTATAGCATTACGTTAAAATGTGAGAGTAAAAAGAGATGAAAAGTAAGTAAAAGAAAGGAATGAAAGTAATTTGTCACTTACTATTCATTTTACCTTCATTGTAGCTTGAGAGTGACAACTAGGAGAAGAAGATGCCAAGCAAACAAGATTACACACCTTCGCGGCTAGACGATCTTCATGAGCAAGTAGCACGCGGTGAGAAGTATCATGAGGTGAGTCAATTTTGCAACTTTCGCCATGTGATTTGATGATTTTGTAATGATATTTATGCAAGGATAGGTTAATTTAGGGTTCTTGGAATTTTTTTTGAAAAGTGTACCCTTTTTTTGCAAAGTGTCCCATTTGTTCGCAAAGTGTCCCTTTTGTTCACAAAGTGTCTCGTTTCTTATCAAAGTGTCCGATTTCTTCTTGAAGTGACCTTGTTTCTTTGAAAAATGGTCAAAAAGGGTTCTAAAGTGTCTAGGGCCATTAGAATAGCACACTCGATTGACTTTAGCACACTTGCTTGATGAATAATTTGAAAATTGAAGAGACTAGATGAAATTTTAGAGCATTTTATGATGATTTGGATAGGTTCCCACTCGGTCATGGCAACGGCTAGTGGGAAGACAACTATCATTTTTGAGAGATCAATCACCAGTGCTATTAGCAGCGTAGATAGGGCATCTATAGTCAGTGGGTATCTATTGGGAATACATGATGCCACCTATGAGATACCATGACGCCATGCTTATGGCTTTGTGCGAGTGTTGGGATGCAGATACTTGTACCTTTCATCTTCCCACCGGGGAAATGACGATCACACTCGAGGACGTACATTGTATTCTTTGAGTTCCTATTCGGGGAGCACGAGTATATTTATGGGGGGATCAATCATTTCGTGAGAAGAAGAGTATGCGGTACTGCCTAGGAGGACCTATACATGACGAGAGGGTTAGAGCACAAATTAAGCTACCTATGTTGCTATACTCACAAGCTCTTGTGGTGAGACAGATTATGATGCACATAGTGGCACTAGTACTCAATCCAAATGGACGAGTGACACACTTGGATGGTGGATTGGTACACTTGGTATGAGGTATGTATGATCAACGAACAATCTATGCATGGGGTCACTGCATTCTGACACATTTGTACTATGATTTGGGGAAATCTGTATACTAAGAGATCAAAAATATGGTCCATTGTATGCTTCTACAGGTGTGGTTCCTTGAGCATATCACATGTACCAGGCCTATCGGATATCCACGTACTATAGGGATAGAGTACCCACGAGCATTCGACTACCCTTTGCGACAATTAGGTAGTATGGAGATTTATAGTTTTGGAGGGTGAGATTCAACTGGCTTGAGGAGGATGAGATCCTATGGAGACCTTACCTACTTACTCTTCAATGGCTAGATCCCATTGGGAAATTATGGAGGATGCAGATGGATAGATTTTTAGCAGGGAGACATGACTACATCATACGACCATGCTATGATGGATGAGTCATGTGGAAATTTTGAAAAATTCAAACACCACCTAGGGTGTGCCACTTCATTAGATGATTAGTGCAGAGTGCTTGGAGGCAAGGGGTTACTGTTCGGCTAACTATAGATCATGTTCATGAGAGTGATTCTAATGATTCATATCACGACCAGCCACCAGTCTCTGACACTAATGATATTGGTAGCACATATGAGTTCGAGGAGTGGTGGGCATACACACGACCAACTCTTGTGTTTCCCATGGATTTCCCCCTAGGTGATGTAGGGGCAACAATAGATGAGGGTGATGAGCCAGAGGAAAGAGCATAGGAGGTACAATATAGGGTAGTAGATATTTTTACAGATGTGATCGATGAGGAGTACCAGTCCGATGTTGATCATGACTATGAGGACTAGGATAGAGGAGAGGATGATGAGGAGGAGGAGGATTATGAGGAGGAATATTATTACAAAGAGGAGCCACCCCTCAGTGAGGGTGATGAGGTAGCTATTGAGGATCAGTACTAGTATGGAGAGTTTTCACATACTTATAGGACCAGATCATGAGTAGTAGCTACAACAGACATCAACATGAAAAGTTAGAGGGAGGCTAGCACATCCACCATGCCCCCAGAGATGAGGAGGTGGACATTCCTCATGCGTCTGGAGACATAGGTGATAACATTTTATTTTATGCATGTACTTTAGTGATTTATGCTTAATTTGTGTATATATATCATGATGATGTGTTACTGATTGTGTACATAATCTATCTTGCAAGAGCGATGAGAGCTTAGTGAGAGTTCTATCATCAAACAACCACAAAAATAGTGCTAGCATCCCTTGAGGATGAGATAGATACTGACTACATGCCCCCACCGATCATGGAGGAGGATCCAAAGTCACTCAGACCATGCGTGAGGCTGCGAGCAGCGTACAAGAGTGTTAGGAGGAAACTTCGCCAGGTTGAGAGTGCACTACAATCAACATAGACCTTGGCAGAGGTAGGGAGACTATGTGTAGAGCTAGCTCAGGCATGAGTGGAGAGAGACCAGATGGCAGATGAGTGGCTTATAGCTGTTGGACGAATACAGGGTTTGGGGTATGCACTGAGACTTGACAGTTCATGATCATGGTCACACACAACCATCTCACGACGTCTAGGGATTGGATCATGAGTGCCAGATCCTGAGGGGTCTAGCTCTCATAGACCATTATGATGTGATTCTAATATGTATATGAAACTTTAATAGATGTATAGAGACATGTACCTTTGATATTATGATGATGTAACTTTTGTTTTGAAATGAATGTTAAATGCTATGTGATTAATTAAATGACTTATGGTGAAATTATTTAATTAATGGCTACATGATTTAACATAATCTATGTGATCTAATGTAAAACATATTGTAGTTTTAGCATAGATACAACATTGGTGATGAGAAAAAGGATATGTTAAATTAAATACACTAATAAGGATCTAACTTAACATAAGAGGATTGTGAATAGTATGAAATCTAAAGTAATTACAAAATGAACATAAATAATTACTTTAGTGTTCAAGACAAACATAAATCTAGTTGTCAAGAACAAAGCAATGTGAAAGCTATTTAGAATATCATCAAATAACTCTAAACAACACTGCTATACCAAACATACTATTCAAAAGAGATTAGAGATAATACCGACACAAATGCACGAAATTAATAGGTTCCCTAAGGGGTGTTCCATCAATCTGCTTTAAAGATAAGCACTAGACCCATAACTAGTATCGACTATATAAGGCCCCAGCCAATTAGGGATAAACTTATCCTTTTCTTCGTTATCAACACTAACAGTTCTTTTATTTTAAATAAGAAAAAAATCTCCCTTAGAAAATGAGCGAGGAACAACATGAATGTTGTGTTTTCATTGTAATTGTTTGATGTGAGCTTGCAGATGTTCGAGAGTGTTAATGCATTGTTCATCGAGCATCTCAAGTTGATGTAATCACTGAGCTTTATAAGTGTCATCATCAAAAAGATCTCGGAGAGCAACTCTCAAAGTAGGAATTTCTAACTCTAGGGGCATAATCGCATCAGTACCATAAATAAGGCTATAAGTGGTAGTGCCAATGGATGAATGAACACTAGTTCTATAAGCCCAAAGTGCATAAGGGAGTTGCATATGTCAATCTTTATGATTATTGTTAATGGTTTTCTTAAGTATTTGCTGAAGAATTTTATTAGTATACTTAGCTTTTCCATTGGATTCCAGATAGTATGGTGTAGAAAAGTGGTGTTAGATGTTGAAGGCTTGGAGAAATTGTTGAACTTCATTATTTTTAAAGGGTGTTCCATTATCTAAAACAATCGCGGAAGGATGTCCAAAGTGAGAAATTATGTGTTCCACAAGGAAACGACAAATTACTTTAGCAGTTGTTGAACGAGGAGGGATAGCTTTGATCCATTTTGTAAAATAATCGGTCGCGGTTATGATAAATGTGTATCCAACTGAAGAAAGAGGTGAAATTTTTCCAATAAGATCCAATCCCCATACTAAAAACAACCAAATGGGAACATGGGAACGAAGTTCAACAATAGGAGCATGAATTAGATTGCTATGTTCTTAGCATTTGTGACATTGCTTAACATAAGCAAAGCAATCCTTCTCCATATGTCTCCAATAATAACTCATACAAATAAGTTTTTGCACTAACGAATGACCTTTGAAATGACCTCCACAGTCACCAGCATGAACCTGTTCAAGTGCTAAGGGGATTTCAGAATCCTTAAGATAATGGAGTAAGAGACCATTAAAAGATCTTCTATACAATGCATCTACAAGAATCACATATTTAGTTACGAGTTTTTGTAAGCGCTTTTGAGTATTCATTGTGGTAGGTTCGAGAATGGTACCATCCTTTAAATAATTGTATATTGTATCATACCATTCACACGAAGGTGCTTGAGATATTGGTAAAATGTCTTCTAACAGAGCATCAATTGAAGGTTTCATGATGGTGTGAATAATGAATGTGAAGTCAGTATAAGGATCATGTGGGGATATAAGAGAAGTTGCACTAGCCATTGCATCCACATGTCAGTTGTCTTTTCATGGGATATTATCAATGGTGAATGAATCAAATTTGTCTAATAATTTCATGATAAGATATTTGTATTTTAATAAATTTCCATGTTTAGTTTGATATGCACCATTGATTTTTTTGATGACTAATTGTGAATCGCCAAAGATCTTAATATGTTGGGCTTGAAAGGATAAAGCAACTTGCAATCCCACAATCAATGCTTCATACTCAGCTATAATATTTGTACATAGGAAATTCAAACGATAGGACAAGGGAATAGGGTTACCGTCGGGTGGAATAAGGACCACTCTTGCACCGAAACTTGTTCGACACTTAGACCCATAAAAGAATAACTCCCATGGTTTAATATCAGCGGTTAAAACATGATCATAAGGAAAGGAATGGATGGTAGGGAAAGTGAAGGGAGAAGGAGCATCAACTAAGTGATCGATTAAGGCTTGACCTTTGATTGCTTTTTGTGAAAAAAATGTAAGGTCAAACTCAGTTAACAACATCACCCACTTAGCTAAGCGTCCAGAGAGATCGGTTTTGTTGAAAAGATATTTAAGAGGATAGAATTTTGTGACAACTTGTACTTCAAAATTTAGTAAATAGTGTCACAACTTACTAGTAGTGAATACAAGATCCAAACATTGTTTTTCAATTGGTGAATAGTGTGTTTCATAATCAATTAAGGTGTGGCTAATATAATAAACAAGGTGCTCTTTATCATGATTATCTTGTTGAGCCAACAATGCTGCAAGAGCATGGGTAGATGTGGTGATGTACAAAATAAATGGTCTATGTGGTACCGCCAATTGTAAAACAGGTGGAGTAGCTAAATATTCCTTTAGACTCTCAAAAGCTAGTTTACAATTGTCATCCCAATCAAAAGGAACACCCTTTTTAAGAAGACATGTGAAAGGTAATGTGCGACCAGCTAAAGATGTGACAAAACGTTAGATAGCTTGAATGCATCCTTGTAACATACGTAACCGAGAAATATTCTTTGGAGGTGGCATGTTAACAAGTGCATCAATTTTCTTTTGTGTCAACCTCAATTCATCTATGAAATATGATAAATCCTAAGAGTTTACCACTATCTACACCAAAGACACACTTTTTTGGATTCAATCACATGTTATATTGTTTTATTCGTTCAAAGATTTTGCGAAGAACATGTACATTTTCCTATTGAGTTAAAAATTTAGCAAGAATATCATCGACATAATCTTCCAAGATTTTGTGAATGTAATCATGAAATATTAATGTCATTGCACATTGATAAGTTGTGCCAACATTCTTGAAACCAAATGGCATCACAACCCAACAAAATGTTCCCCAAACAGTTGTAAAGGTAGTTGTGTATTGATCTCAAGGATTAATAAGGATTTGATTATAACTAGAAAATCCATCCATGAATGACAAAAAAGCATGTACAACAGTTGAATCCATGATAATGTCTATATTAGGAAGTGGAAAATCATCTTTTAAAGATGCTTTATTCAAATCTCAAAAATTGATCCATATCCTAATTTTATTATCAAGTTTTGCAATTGCAACAGTGTTTGAGATCCAAGGAGAATAATCAATAGGTCAAATGAATCCAACATTAATAAGTTTCTTAAGTTCTTCTTTAACTCGCAAGGTCACATTAGGGTGCATTTTACAGATCTTTTGACAAACAGGTTCAACATTGTTATCAAGGACAATATTATGCATCACAATTTTTGGGTCAATTCCTGGCATGTCAGAATATTTCCAAGCAAAAATTTCAAAAAAATCATGAAGTAAAGTAGTTGTATCTTCTTGTTCTTCATCATCAAGGCACTTCCCAATTTTAATAACTTTATCTTGATCTTTAATGTCTGTAGATACGTCAAACGTATCTCCTAAGGGGAGTGCATTGGATTTAGGACTTTTAGATTCCAACAATTCTTCATTGGTATCACTTGTTTCTTACACAGTAACATTTATAGTACAAGTAATGTGTTTAAGAGAAGCAAGTGAGGATGGGGTACCATAAATACCAAGTATGTGTTTTAAGGCCTCATCACTATCAACATACAACCATGAAGGTGGGAGAGTTGGATCAAGCAAGTCAGAATGAGTAATGGTAAGTTTGTGTTGCGGTTGACATGTGATCATATTAATGTTTAAGGATGGCTGTTGAGTAGCTTTAGTTGTTTGAGAAAAATAATATCCCAATCCTATTTTTGTTTCTTATGTATTAGGTTCAATAGGAACATGAATACCTTGTTCATGTTTTCCACATATTTTTCCAGTATAGCCCAATTGTTTCAGGGTTTTCATTGTGCTTTTGTGTGTGTATTCACCCATAAACGAGGGTGTGAATTCTAAGGATCCCCAATCATCACTAAATAATTTAGAGACCAATTTTATTTCATTATGTTCAATTTCAAGAGGATCAATGTGAGAGGTTGGGATCGATGTTTTCAAAGGACTTGTAACCCCTTTTTCAAGATGCAAGAAACTTTCAGGCTCAAGATCAATTTCAATTTGATATATGTGATTGTTATAAACATACTTCATGATACAATGAAGAGTTGAAGGCATTGCATTCATCTCATGAATCCAAGGTCGGCCTAAAAGAAGATTATATGAGAGATCATAAGGAATGACATGGATAGGAGTCTGCAAAGTAACCACTCCAACCATAATAGGTAAAGTAATTATCCCAAGCGGCTGCTTTGTTGTATTATCGAATCCTCAAATAGAAATGGAATTAGGTATTATTTGTGATCTATCCACTTCTAATTGATCAAGAAGACTCACACTACACACATTAAGGGCAAAACCATTATCAATGAGAGTGTGTTTGATACCTGTGCGATGAAATTAAGCAATGATCATAAAGGCATTATGTTGTTTTCGTAACTCCAAAGGAGGGAGATCATGTTGATGGAAATTAATATCAAGGCTATGCTTTTGAACAAGAGCTACCACATCACTCAGAGTGGTTCTAGGGGGGATTTTTATTTGCTTCAAAGTAGTTTGAAGAATGGTGTTATAACTTGGTGAAGTTTGAAGCAATTCCCAAAGAGAGATCTTGGCAAGAGTATTCTTTAATTGTTCAACAAGATCATACTCCTTTGTGGACGGGTTATAGTGAGGAGCACTAGGCGGGTTAGGTAAAGGTAGTGATGGTGGAATGATTTGTGATGGTTGTGGGTTATTTTGTGTGTTATATGTATGAGAAACAATATCATTACTAGATTTTTGTGATACATTAGAGGGATGAAGGGTATGTGAGGGCGGGTATAGGATAAGTTTAGGTTTATTGGAAGGATAGAGCAGATGTGAAGGTGGATAAAGGATAAGTTTCAGTTGAACTACATGAACGTCCTTAATGTTAGAGGTGTCACTACAAACCATAGTGGATGGATTAGATGAGATAGAGTCTTGAAAAGGCTCATCTAACAAAGGAAAATCATCACTCCCAAAAGGTTGTAAAGGTGAACGATCATCAACTTGTTTAGGATGTTCAAGGAAAGCATTAAAGGTATGAGCATTTGTTATTGCAAGGTGATTACCACAAACCTTAGTGGATGGCTTATGTGAGATGAATTCTTGGAGGGCTTCATATAACAAATCAAAGTCATCACAATCAAAGGGTTTGAGGGAGGGTGTTTCGGTAGGGGTTTTAGGTTTCTCATTACAAACATTAGAGGATGAAGTGAGTGAGTAGACACCCTTAAGGGTTTCATCTAACTGATCAACATCATCACTACTAAGTGGTTTGGATGAGATGTTATTATGAATTTGAATCATATATTTAATTGGATCATTTGATGTATTATTTGATTGGTTTTGGAGATTTGCTATATTTTCCTCAATGTAAGCTTATCTAAAAGGACTATGAAAGATAACCGAAAATAGAACTTTTAAAATTCTAAGACTATCCATTAATGCCATGAAAAGAGATGAAGGCTATGCTAAGAAAACAGAGAAATCTTAAACTGAAATAGAAAGGAAATGACATAAAACATAAAGATGCATTGCAAGAAATTAAAATCAGGAAATTCTGATAAAAAACTGGAAAGGGATTGATTCACCCTAGGTGGTGGAGTCCCATAAGAGGACTTTTTTTGATATTTTTTTCTGTAAAAAATTAAACTTTGTACAATGCAAATACAAAAATGAAAAGGAATGCAATAATTTAAAGGAAAGAATGCTTTTACAAATGCAATGTTTCTAAGAATCCTAAAATAATGCAAGAGCCTATAATAATGAAGACCTAAGATGCAATTGGGAAGGGAAATTAGAATGTTATTGTGTTCAAATGTCGAGTTCACCAAAATGTGACAGATTTGGGACCCAAGATATTTGCTCTTACACTTCTAGGGTTTTCACCTAAAAGGAGAGAGATCTAGGTCCAAAATGCTTATGTAACACTCAAAATTAGGATGTATGCAATATGATATGATGCAAATGAACTTAGATAAATGCAATTGACTTATTAAAATGAACTAAAATGAATGCAAAGCTAAGATTTATGCCTTGTTTGAAAACACAATGTGATATGCAAAAAGATTGAAAATGATGAATGAAATGCAATTTTTCACTAAATAGAATGTTATTTCTCAGAATGTGTGCACCTAGAAGACTATAGAGGACTGAGAGACAATTTGAAATGCTGATGAAATTTGACTTGGGCTGATTGGGACTCATTTGCCACCTTGGGCGAATCTGTCCCAGATCAGGACTTTTCTGCTCGGAACCTATTTTCTGGCAGTTGGGGTTCTAAAACAACATCTAACTCAATTCTGCACCTTAGGTGGGACTCATTAGCCAAGCATGGTGAATTATTCCTCTTTCTAATTTCTGTAAACTCAAAACTCAAATTTGTACCTTGACACCTACACAACAAATTCTGACAGAAACCTGATTCCAGATCTTGAAAAATTCCTACAAAACAACTTAAAAGAGTTGATCTAATGGGGGGTTTTCCTTATTCAAACCCCTAGGTAGGTAAGTAAACCTTGAATAGAGAAAAATCTACATAAACCCTAGCCTTAAATGTTAAAGACTAGGAAAATTTGAATCATGACAAAAAACCCTATTCTATTGCTCTAGAATAGGACATGCAATATAAAAGGATGCAAGATATCTACCCTAGAAACCTTACAACACATGAAACATGGATAAGAAATGACATACAAATGATAAATAAACACAATGTAAACCTTAGTCTGAAGATAGAGTAACAATGGAAGATGGAATCAATAGGAAACCAAGTCCTTAGGCATGATTTGGTGGCTAGTTGCACCTCCTCACCCTAGATTTCTTCATGATTCACCATAGAAATCCATCATCAACCCTTTGCAATGTTGGATCTTGACAAGATTAGTGAGCTTCAAGACCTACAAAAACCCTAGTTTGTTGTCCTAAAACTTCAACTTTTGCTTATGAACTTTGTTGTAGAAGGATTTTTTCTCTTGAGATGATAAAAAGTGATAAAAAAAAAGGTTGTGTAAAATGAAATAAAATGTGTATTTATAGGCAACAACATCTTATTTTCCCATTAATTAGACCTAAGAGGCCGAAATTCACCAAAAATAAAAGTTAAATTGATTAAATTCCCGCTTAATTTTGAACTTTCCCTCAAAGGGGACCCATTTGCCACCCTTGGCGAATGGGTCCCACCAGAGGGGACTTATTCACCCAAGGTGGTGAATGGGTCCCACTACTATTGTTTGAAAGTGGGTTGTCAAGGTATGATGCTATTAAATGTTGTTTGTCGGGTTTTATGTTATTTCACATGTGAAACGAGCCTCTAGATCAAAATTAATAGGTCTAAGGGGCCTATAAATGCTATTTTGAAGGGGAAATGATGTGAAGGGGTCAAAATTGAGTCTAATTATGCATGAAATTGTCTCTTTTCTCAAGAGGGTCCAATTTTATACGACACATATATGAATTGAATATCGATCCCAAGCTCTAACACAACCTTTCTACTCTCTTGCATGCATTCTGGAGCAATGGAGCAACCTTCTAGATGAATTAGGAGTTGAAACAAGGATGCAACCACTCAACCTTGGGATTCATCATTCAAGCAGTGAAGAATCCCTATTCCCCTCATATGCTTTTACTTTCCTTCTTCAAATGTATAGTTTATTTCTTATATTGCATTGAAAGAGTTAATCCCATGGCTTGTGTGGGACACTATACATTTGTAATTATCAATAAAAGATAGTTTTTAAAGTAAGATATATTGATTTTTATTACTTCTTGTAAGCATTTGCATAATGAACTATAATTCCCTTGATAATACTTTTGTGCATATGAATACAACTTAGCATAATTGAATGTATACCTTTTTATCTTTTATTTGCAAACACAAACTCAGCTCTACCTAATTGAATTGGAAACAAAATTAGGTAACAGTAACCAAAAATCAAGTTATTCCTAATGCAAAAAATAATTAGATGACCTTTAGCTTGCATAGGATTTTTTGATTATGCTAAATGGAAATTCAATCACACACATGGAGCCAAGTTGCCCCAATCATATTGCCAAGACAAGCCGCAAACACAAATCAAAGAGAAAAAGGTCATGGTCCATCATTGCTCCTCTAAATCCTTCTTGGGACATCCTCAAGGTGTATAGTAACATGATCGAAGATAAATTGATAAAATGATAAAACAAACTGGACCAACAGAGTCGACAACCATTTAGATTGTTTTCCAATGATTGTTTGTATAAACAAGTTCTGGATAATGATAGTGTTTGGTTTCAAGAATGGTACACCTCGTATAAGACCAATAATGGATTGAGTTTGGTTTTGAGGGTGTAACAACCTGTATAAGGAAATTGATAGGTTGGATAGCTAAATTCTGGTTTTAGAGGCGACATTGTCGTATAAGATGTTTAGTATGGTTTTGACTATGCAACACTTCGTACAAGACTGTTTGATAACTGATAAGGATTACTAATTGTTTGTTGTTTGATGTTTGATGCTAATGTTTTTATAGGCACCGGTGTTTAGGAAATTGATCTATTTTTTGAAGATTGATTGGATAGTTTTCTTGTTGTTTCGCGATTTGGATAAGCTTAGTTCTCTTGTTTGATAATTGCTTGTGTCTACTCAAAATGTCAACCTTAGCAAGGGATAGTTTATTATGGGATGGATAATTGGGATCGATGAAGAACTTATTATGAAAATACCTAAGGGACTACCCTAATTCCTCAGGGGCTCATTGATGATGGCCTTGCCTATGTAAAGCATAGAGATGCAGTTCGACCAACCTTGACAATGGATAGTTTATTATGAAGATGCAAATATGGATGGAACTAATAATTTATTATGAAAAAAACTTAAAGGAATGGCCTAAGCCTCAAGGGCTCATTGATGATGGCCTTTCCTATGTAAAGTTGTAGAGGTGACATAGTTTGACCTCTTGGACTAACATAGACTCTATTTTTGGGAGCTTTTGACACTTTTCATTTTTTTTCAAATTTTGATGTTTTCTGATTTTTTGGATTTTGATGTTTTCTATTTTTTTTTTAATTTTCTGGTGTGTTTTGAAGTGTTGAACCATGTCTAGGATCCCATGTAAGATGCAATTCCAGGAATTTCCCCCAGTCACATGTAGGACCAACTTATATGGATTAAGAGATGGATGGATGAAAACTTATTATGGATATGAAAAGCACAAGATGCAAATTATTAATTATTCTCAAGCCATGAGAGGAATGAATAAGCTTTATTATGGGTGAGATGGAGAGGGTAGAG
The DNA here is from genome assembly GCA_007258455.2 of Sequoia sempervirens. Taxonomy (NCBI): domain Eukaryota; kingdom Viridiplantae; phylum Streptophyta; class Pinopsida; order Cupressales; family Cupressaceae; genus Sequoia; species Sequoia sempervirens. The sequence goes on along the minus strand of VDFB02105785.1, from coordinate 273,185,470 downwards.
TTTATTATGGAGTGGAATGTGCACAATAGACCATGGATGGAAGTGGAAAATTAGATAGAATGATAGTAGACAATGGAGCAAAGACCAACTACACATGTCACCTGTTTTCTAGGTTTTCACCACAGTACTTATCCAAAGCACCAACGAAGTAGTTTTCACTATTGGAAAGATTATTTTTCTTTACTATTTTTATTGATTTTTTATTTTTTTTGGTGTCACCAAGATGCTTGTTTTCTAGGTCTTCATCATGGTAACAATTTTTTTTGTTTTTTGTTTTTTATTTTATTTTATTTTTTGCATTTTCGATGGGGTTCTCTGAAAGCTAGGTATAGTACATGCAAAGGTGTATGCTATTAATAGGATTTGGTAATGGTTCACCCTTAGGATTAGTGAGTTGATAGGCATCAGATCCATATGTTGTCGTTATGATATAAGGACCCAACCAGTTAGGTGCATATCTAGATGACCATGTTGGATGAAAGGATATGATTTGAATGAAGGGTGTGAATGATGGATATAGAGGATGATTGATATGGTGAACGAAGGGAGCTAGGGTATGATTCCTAATGTGGACACTACATGGGTTGTTAAGCTTCACACAAAAAGGAGCTTGGGCAACCAATAAATTACAACACATGAAGGGGTTGTCCTCAAAGGTCCATTGAGAAAAATCACTGAGGGAGATGGAGTGATATGATGGGTGTGTGGATATGGGTGGATTTGGTAGAGTATATGGATTGGTTGAGGATGATGAAGATGGAGACTTGGGATCAACAAGATCATCTTTGACATTTTTCTTTGATAAATTCCTCTAGTTAATTTGGATGAAGAGGCATAATTGGAGATCAATTTTTGCTGACTTTCATTCTTGACTTTTACTTTTATCTTTGATTTTTCTAATAGTGTTTGATTTTGACTAAATAAATTTTCTTGATCTTTCTTTCTTTGTGTGCTTTCTTTTGATTTTGTATCTCTATTTGAAAAAAGGCACTTTCAATTTTGATTCTTGAGTTATATCCTTGTTATTTTATTGAGGTGATACTTGTTGATTCATGTCTATGAGGTGGATGAACATGGGTGAGATGGATGAGATAAATGAGGTGGAAAGAATGTGTGGTTCATAAAAAAGATTGGTGATGCACTCAATAGATTCTGCGTGGCTATCCTTTTCGGTGATGTTAACATCAAAGGAGGCTTGCACATCCTTAATGAGTTGGCAAGAAGGCTTAGAAAAGGCAACAATATGGGATGCATACCCTAACTCAAGATGGTCGAAATGGAAGGTTTATAGCTCAACAGATGGAATAGGGGGAAGAGGATCATGAGATGGAAAGGGATTATCTTAAATATCCTCAATGGGATCATGATAAAAGAGTGGATTATCATAGGCCTGAAAGGATTGGGATGGAGTAGATATGGTAAGGACTAAAGAATCTTCAAGTTCCCAAAATTTTTCAATCCCATCAAAGTCATTTATTTTCATACTCACAAAGATTTAGAGTTGACTTAATATATTCCTTAGGGGTATGGATATTCTTAGCAACATTAACATCTTCAATTGCAAGCTTAGGTGATGCAGATAGCTTCCCAATATAAAATAATCTCTCAATGTAGTATTCACCACTATTGGAATATGGCTTCTAATGTTGTCATTGATGGCAACCTAAGTCATTATTTTGGTCTGCAGATCAGGATTTGTTCATACTAGCAGGCAAAGTAAAGAATAGAGTATTACCAGAAGAGAGAATGAAGAACAAGGTATCCAGTTAGTATGTCAATCTAGATTATCTCTCATCCAGATTATCAACCAGACATTTGAGAACAACAACTTGATCTTAATCATTGGGATTTCAGTAGAAGCTCAGAGGAAATTTCTTCTGGAAATGAAAGATAAGTACAAGATAATTTTCTGACTCAAGTAGCAGTTGTATTTCTTCAATTTTTGAATTAGCAAGGGGGGAGATCTAAAATATGTTTTTCATTGATGTCAAAGGGGGAGAGAGAGTAGTGAAAAATGCCTTATAATTCTAGGGGGGAGTTGTGTTTTGAAATTTTGAACTTTGGCAGTGTAATCATATTGGTTCTGACACTTAGTCATTTTTCACTAAGTGTTGCCATCAATGCCAAAGGGGGAGATTGTTGGAATATGGCTTATAGTGTTGTCATTGATGGAAACCTAAGTCATTATTCCAGTCCATAGATCAAGATTTGTTCATACTGGCAGGCAAAGTAAAGAATAGAGTATTACCAGAAGAGAGAATGAAGAACAGGGTATTCGGTTAGTATGTCGATTTGTATGCTTCACCGGATTATCATTTTGAGTTGTGGATCTCAAGGAAGGTTGTTAAGTATCTATATTATCTTATTGTAAGTTTTGTGATGTCACATTAATCGATGTATAAGTTAGGAGATCCAACAACATGATTTTCTATTTATTAGCTCATGGTGGCCAACTGAGTGAATATGGCATGTCGCGGATATTCGAGATATAATTAATTAAGGTATCCTATGCTTGAAGATTTTTTTTGGGGTCCTAGCTATGTCGTGGCCAACTTTGATGGGTATGCATCGAATATTAAATGTGGATTGAGCCGACTATTGGAAAATATTTTTATTTTGCTGAAGCTGACATGAAGCGACTAAATCTTTGATAATGAATATATATATAAGAGATCGGTTAATTCATTTTGTAGAGCGAGAGTGCGTATGTTTGAAGTGTGTGAATAGAAGAAGGGTTGTTGAGAGATTTGGCATAGTTTCACTTGTGCAGAAGAGGATTTTTGTGAAGTGAATTAAGGCAGAACAAAGTGAAGTGCAGAATCAGACAGAAGGTCCAAAATCTGATCAATGAGCCTCACCGGAACTAAAACCAAGCATTTGTAGATGCTCCTTTCTTAGTTAAAATCTTTGTTGTAATCCAAATATGTTGTAAGGAAGTGAGCCTTCCTATTTTTGAGCAATGAGCTCTAGGAAGTGTGCCTGAATGCATGTGCATTCCCCTTTTTCTTCATACTTTTAACATAGTATAAATTGTGGATTAACCTCCACCATGGTTTTTCCCCTAATAGGGTTTCCATGTAAAAATCTTGGTGTTATGGTGTTTTGATTTTTTCCTTCATGTGCTTGCATCTTTACTTTTGTTTAAATGTTGTAAATGGTTTAAGATCTGGATTGTAATTTAAATATTGTTGAACACTGATTCACCCCCCACTTCTTAGTGTTCCTTGAGTCCAAAAAATGGTATTAGAGAAAAGTTCCTCTGCAAAAGTTTAATAGCTTGAGGTGGATCTTGGAATACAATGGAATCTGGTGGTCTTCAACAATATATTTTGGTGGCACTTGATGATCTTGATCAGTCTAAAGCAGAATTCCTGGAATTAAAAGAAAATCTTGAGGATGCTAAAAAATTCATTCAATCATTGAAGGATAAAATCAATGAGTCAAGAGAAAAGAGGAAGGATCTATGTGATCAGCTGAAGTAGAAAGAAAGTAAATTCTTGGAAGATGTTCACCTGAATTAGACCCTAAAAGAAATAACTGAAGAATGTGAAAAGCTTGCTAGAGACAATGCTACTCTAAATCTTTAGATGGAATCTATGGTGATAAAGCTAACTAAGGAGATTGAAGAAAGGAAGAAGAATGAGGAGAGTTTGGCTCAGTCCTTAAAAGAAAGATCTGAAGAATGCAACAAAGTTAATAGTGGATTCATTTAGCTGGAGATTGAACCACAAAAATCCAGAAATAATGAACAAGAGCTTGAAAGATAGATAGTTATTCTCAGAGATGAACTCACTACTGCAAATGAATACAAGGACAAGTTTAGGATCAGTTCTGCTAAGATTGATGAGTTGACTAAAGGATAGAAGGATGCAAATGACAAGTGAGGTCTTGGATATGAGAAGGGAGAAAGCTTTGGATCCGAATATAAGGATTTTAGACAAAGAAATCAGATGAACAAAGGAAAAATGTATCCGGTAAGACAACCCAATGCTCAAAAGTTTATTGGTCACTACCTTGCTTGCAATAAATTTTGTCATATGGCTTCTCAGTGTAGAAGTAGAATGAATTCAAGTAGTCCATCATTCTCTGGTTAGTGTTTCAGTTGCAATAAGTTTGGTCATAAGTCTATTGAATGCAGAAGTATGTCTGTTAGCGTAAGGAATGTTAAATGCTACACCTGTGGAAGATTTGGGCATATTGCCAATCAATGCAGATCAAGAGTAAATCAATGGAATGAATGGTCTTATGTGTTACAATTGCAACATATTTGGTCACATTACAAGACTCTGTAGATACAGAAACATGGATGGAAGAGGTTTGGTATACAAAGGAAAAATTTCATAGAAAGATGATAAAGGAAAAGGGAAAGTGTCTGTGGAAGAAATAAGAGATTAGATGAAGAAAACATGGGTAAGGAAGAGTGATTCCAATGAATAAAATGAGCCCGCACAAGAATTTGCTTTTGATAATTCCTTCAAAAATTGATCTTAGGCCATTGGCCTAGGGGGAGTTTTTCAAGAAAATTATTTGTCCCCCTATCAATAGTTGGCACCGAAATGCAGTAAATTATCAGTAGTTGTGCTAATAGTTTACAAATGTATCAGTGATCACTTGAGCAGAAATTTGAGAAGTAGAAGGTCCGTAGATGAATCCTTCTTTTGCTATCTGAGAAAATAGAGTATCTGAAACAAATAGGGAAAAACATTTAATGTGGTAAAATTTTTAGGTGTGTGAGTTATAAAAGGGTATTTGGAACCCTCATTTGTCACCTTGCATTGAAGAAGAATAGAAGGATAGCCTCTGCAACAAAATTTTGAAGGAGTAAAATTCAATTCGGCGGCGAATTCATCAGGTATTTCAGTTGCTTGTAGAATTCTCACTTAATTTGGTGCTTAGTAGAAACTTGTTCAATACAAAAAGGAAAATGAAGAAAATCAAAGGAATGGTGAATTTAGATGAATATAATAGTGAGAAGATTAGGGATGTGAGAAATATGTTTCCGACCGATGAATTGAAATGGCTTGAAGGTGTGAAACATAAAAGTTTGGACATTTAGAGTGAATTTCCCTATTTTGATAACGTGGAAGTCATTAGGTTTATCCTGAATAGATTAAATGATGACATTCTAACTATGGATAAACCCTATCTCATTTTGAAAGAGGTGAATAGGAATCTAACTAGATTATGCAATGTTGGGAATATACCAAAAAAGAAGTCGATTCAGAAAAAAAAGTTGAAACCCTAACCAGAGTAATTGGAGATCAAAGGGCTTTGATAATTTTGACAATCAAAGATCTGATAACAAGGTATATTGCACATGGAATCTCATACAAAATCCTTTTCAGAAACATGGAAGGCGCAACTTCGGAAGGTGCAGTTTACATCTCCCAGAAAATGATAATGGAGGATCAAGATTTTTACCTGTGTGGATTGCTAAAAGATCAATTGATGGAAAATGTGCAACTAACAAAGGAGGCAGATTACCCCTTCAGGTTTGGTACCTTGGTCATATGTATTGTGATGTATTTTCTAAAATGCTTGCCACAGATCAATAATGTTGTATGGAAAGAGAATGAACCGGTTTGTAAATAGATTTTTTAACATTCTAATACTTTGGAAAATTGTAAGCAAGAGTATGCAAATTTATTTAAAGAATTTCTAGGGAGTTTTGGAGCATTTAGCATTTCCATTCTAGTAATAGCACTTGAAGTTGGATCCTCTTCTGGTGAGATGGAGAGGAAGAAGTAAAGAGGACAAGAGATTGCTGATTACACTCCTCTGGCACACAAGACTCCAAAAATTAAAGGAAAAGGTAAAGAACAAGTGATTGTGGACATACCAGATGAGGAATTTGATGAGTACACTCAAAGGGAAGAATTGGAATCAGTTGAACTGGATTTAGTAATGGTAGAAGGAAGCGAAGAAGGTGTTTTATCCAAAGTAAAGTTACTATAGCTTGTTTAGGAGAAACATGGGATGCAAAAAATTGTTGACATATGGTCTAATAGACCTTCATATGGGCAGGACCTGATTGAGAGCACACTAAGTACTTATTTTGTGCACAATAACATTGATTTGGAGAGTTTTCAGAATGTGTTTCCTGAAGAGATGATTGAATTCATTAAGGAAGCCATGGTCTTTGAGTCCCAAGACAGGGAAGAGGGAGAAATAATTCTACATCTGAAGGAGTAGTTCATGCTATCTCTTACCAAACTAAAAAGGAAAATGAATGTGTTGAGGCAATGCATAAATACAACAAATAATATCTAAAATTATTTTCTTCGTTGGCCTCATGCAATTGCGAGATACAAAGATAAGGTGGGGAAGATTGAAACTAAGTTGAATAAGATTGGTCAAGATTATAACATGTTTCAGGATCAAGATGGTGTAGTCAAGAAAATGATTCAAGAGTTGTAGTCCGAGAATACAAAATTTCAATTCACCAAAAACAACCTTGTGGACACCTTTTGGAAAGTGAAGGATTTAACCGAATGCAGACTAGAGCAGTTAATTGAGGTTCTGACGAAAGGAGAGAAATTAGAAGAGGAAATCACAATTCTAGAATCTCTCATCCATATTATCAACCAGACATCTGAGAACAACAACTTGATCTTAATCATTGGGATTTCAGTAGAAGCTTGGAGGAAATTTCTTTCAGAAATGAAAGATAAGTACAAGATAATTTTTTAACTCAAGTAGTAGTTGTATTTCTTTAAATTTTGATCCAATTTTTGAATTAGCAAGGTAGGATATCCAAAATATTTTTGTCATTGATGTCAAAGGGGGAGAGGGAGCAGTGAAAATTTCCTTATCATTCTAAGGGGGAGTTGTGTTTTGAAATTTTGAACTCTGACAACGTAATCATATTGGTTTCGACACTTAGTCATTTTTCACTAAGTGTTGCCATCAATGACAAAGGGGGAGATTGTTGGAATATGGCTTCTAGTGTTGTCATTGATGGCAACCTAAGTCATTATTCTAGTTTGCAGATCAAGATTTGTTCATACCAATAGGGAGAGTAAAGAACAAAGTATTATCGGAAGAGAGAATGAAGAACAAGGTATTCGGTAAGTATGTCAATCTATATGCTTCACCGGATTATCATTTTGAGTTATGGATCTTGGGGAAGGTTGTTAAGTATCTATATTATCTTATTGTTAAGTTTTGTGATGTTGCATTAATCGGTGTATAAGTTAGGAGATCTGACAACATGATTTTTTGTTTATTAGCTCACAGTGGCTGACTTAGTGAATATGGCATGTTGCGGATATTCAAGGTATAATTAATTAAGGTATCCTATGCTTGAAGATTTTTTTTGGGTCCTAGCTATGTTGTGGCCGACTTTGATCGGTATGAATCAAATATTAAATGTGGATTGAGCTGACTATTGGAAAATATTTTTATTTTGCTGAAGCTGACATGAAGCGACTAAATCTTTGATAGCGGATATATATAAGAGATTGGTTAATTCATTTTGTAGAGTGAGAGTGTGTATGTTTGAAGTGTGTGAATAGCAGAAGGGTTGTTGAGTGATTTGGCACAATTTCACTTGTGCAAAAGAGGATTGTTGTGAAGCAAATTAAGGAAGAGCAGAGTGAAGTGCAGAATCAGACAAAAGGTCCAAATCTGATCTATGAGCCTCACCAAAATTGAAACCAGGAATTTGTAGATGCTACTTTCTCAGTTCAACTCTTTGTTGTAATCCAAATATGTTGTAAGGAAGTGAGCCTTCATATTTTTGAGCAATGAGCTCAAGGTAGTGTGCCTGAATGCATGTGCATTCCCCTTTCTCTTCATACTTTTAATAGAGTATAAATTGTGGATTAACCTCCACTGTGGTTTTTCCCCTAACAGGGTTTCCATGTAAAAATATTGATGTTATGGTGTTTTGATTGTTTACTTCATGTGCTTGCATCTTTTCTTTTATTTAAATGTTGTAAATGGTTTAAGATCTAGATTGTAATTTAAATATTGTTGAACATTGATTCACCCCCCCTCTCAGTGTTCCTTGAGTCCAACAACCACATCCCATGTCATGGATCTAGACCTTAGGTTTGGAAGGTGTGGTGGATGGAATGGTTGATTTCATGAGTGAAGAGGGATCAATGTAATATGATGAGGAAGAGGAAGAAGCTTCCCAATTGATAGGCACTTGATGTTCAGTGGTCACTTTCAAATTGTTGTAATATTGGAAGGGTTCGAGATCATCAGCTATAGTGATTTTAGTAGCATTGTATGGAAACATAATACATTGATGGTATGTGGAAGGAATGACCCTCATGGAATGAATCCATGGGCGACAGGGAAAAGGTTGTATGGTAGATCTAGATCCAAGAATTGGAATATCATGTTTTTAATAGCAGGCCCAACCCTCATGAGAAGTGTGATTATACCTTTGGATGAACACTAAACATCGTCATAAGCCTTGATAATGATTTTCTTAGAATCGTCTCTAAAAGCTTCATAGAATCCCAATGTCGTGACCAATTTTAGGGTGCATATATTCAAACCTACTCCACTGTCTACCAAGACTTGTTTGATTTTATGTTTATTAATGTATACCTCAAGGTACAATGGGTCATTATGGTTTGGTTTTTGTGCATGGAAATCTTGCTTGGAAAATGTGACATGATGGGTTGTAGCTAAGTATCTTACCATGGCCTTAATTTGGTTAAAATTTAGGTCAGTGGGATCAAATGTCTCTTGCAAAGCCTTGTCTAGAATGGCCTTATGCTCTAGGGATATACAAAGTAACTCAATAATGGATATTTGTGTGGGAGTCTTCCTAAATGGTCTAGGAGATTATAATGAGTCTTCAGTGGTGGATTAGAAGCAACCCCTTGAAAGGTCACTTTATCTCTACGAGTGGTAATGAAACATCTAAATTTTTATTGATGGTAATGGTAGCAACATGGTTATCAAAGGTCAGAATGTGATTGACAGTATAGTCATATGAGACATTAGTATAATTGGCATTGTTATTAGTATCGTTCTTTGAACTGGAGGCTTTTCCTTTCCCACAATCTTGTAGGGGAGTCTTGAATATGGTATGGTCAACATTTGTCTTTCCTTTATGAATTGTCCACTAATATGTCACCTTGTTCAATAAGGTCCTAGATATGATCTTTAAGTCTCCAACATGATGATGTTTTATGTCCTTTCATACGATGGTATTCACAAAATTCATTGTTAGTCCACAAAAATGGTTTGACTAGTGTTGGTTCGTATGGTTTGATATCTGGAGGTTGAATTATATTATATTGTAAGAGTTTCTTTAGGATTGATTCAATGGGTTCCCCTAAGGCTGTGTGTGTTCGTTTTGGCATTTTTTCTTGTGAGGGACCTTTAGGTTGTTGATTGTTTTGGAATATGTTTGTAGTTTTCTCATGAATTGGTGTTGGATTGTTTTATGTGGAAGGACCTCTAAGATGAATGGTGGGATGAACCTTGTTAACCATTTTAGCATCAACTACCCCATCATTGGTGACATTTTGTTTCTAGACCAAAATTTACCCTTGTCATTAGGAGCATTTTAGTTTTCTTTGAATATCTTGACTAGTCACTTTGCAACAAGAGATTTCTCATCAGAGAGTCCCTTTTCAATGACATCCTCAAATGTGTTGCAATAATGGATTTGAAATTCAATCATCAATTCTATGTTAAGGTTTTCTAAAAATATGGGGACCAACTATTTTTATGGTATGTGATAAGGAAATTTGCTATACACAGTTCACCACCTTTGATAAATTTGTGTAAGTGAACCCTCTTCCTTTTGTTTAGTTGTACATAATTTTGCTAGGTTCATGTCACTTTCAATGTTATAAGAAAAGTATGTGATAAAATTGTTAGCTAGTTTGTTCCATATTATTATCCCAGGAGGAAGATGTGAGAACCACTCTAGAGCTTTCCCTAAAAGGCTACATGGAAATAATCTCATCAAGTATGTAGGCTCAAAAGCAATGTTCATACATGTAGTATTAAACTCCTTTATGTGTTCACTAGATCTTGTTTCCTCTTATACTTGTTAAAGCTTGGAATGTTGAAGTGCGGTGGGAAAGGTGGCATATATATGCTTCTATCAAAGGGATAAGGACATAGTTCCTCCATTGAGTATGTTTTCTTTGTTGTGCTCACTTGCATGTTTTCCATTTGTTGTTGTGTCACTTAATTTTTTTGTATCAAAGTTTTCATGGGTGATGGTTGCATGTTTGATCAACTTTGCACAAGAGGGTTAGTGTTGGTGTTAAGTGTGATGAGATAGTTGTATAATGGATTTTGGTTTTGAAAGTTGGATGCAAATATTGGATTTTGAATACCTTTTTGGAAGTGATATGTGACCATGGTATTATTTTTGGTATTGGTTTGATGTTGTGATAGAGTTGGGTTGATATGTTGAGGTTGTGGTATAAAATTGGCATTTGGAGTGACATGTTGTTTTGATGGGGGTTGGTTGGTGTTCAAGTTTGACCCAAAAGAAATGTTGGTGTTTAGTGTAGTATTGGTCGTTTGGGTTTTCACACGTGATGTGACAATGTGAATCCTTCTTGTTTTGCTTGGTGGGTTTTGGTTTTGATTTATGTTTGTGTTGGTGGATGGTGGAATATTTTGGGTGGATGTTGTGCTAATTGGATTTGCAAAATTCATACCTATGGTACTAGAGGATGAAGCAAATGAATTACTAAATGTTAGAGTTTTTCCTTGAGATATTGCATGTGTTCTTTTGGTCCCAAATGTTGGAGGAGAGGGGATGTGTGTAGTTGTCACATTATGTGTTGTTCCCCCAAGTGGAAAACTAGTGTGCATTTGTTCTGAGGATGATTAAACTTGTGAAAATGTGTTGTGACCATGACCTTGAGTTTATTTTTCTACAATTGTGGAAGTATCAAAATCAAAGGGGAGCTTAGCACCTTTCCTGGAAAGTGCAAGAAAATATTTATTAGGATTTGAATTAACTAGTTCCTCGACAATTTACACTATCTTAGGATTTTTGGAAGCTTCTTCAATTTTCTTAGGTGTTAGATTTTGGTTAACCTCCTTCAATGTAAAATTCTCAAATGGATTCCTTGTTTCACTTTGTGTTGGTTGAGGTTGGTTTTATGCTGACCCAAAGTTCATGTTTCTAGTTGGATTGTGTAGACACTAAAAAATGTCCTAAATGATATCATACACTCAAATCAGATTTACTAACATCATTTCTTCTTTAAAACCATCCTCTTTTCACTTAATTAATTAAATTAACCTAGTTAATTTAATTAATGACATCATTTTTTTTCCATTAACCCAATTCATCAATTTAGGTTAATTCATTCCCCCTTCATGCTAACATTTCATCTCATTAAATTGAATAAATCAAAATATTTAATTTAATTCCCTTAGTCATCTTATTTAATTAAATAACCTTAAGTTATTTAAATTAAATATCATTTCATCTCTCCCCCATTCATTAATTTATTTTATTTAATGAATATCACTTTAATTCTTCAAATTCCCTAATTGCATGATTAAACCTTGTTTAATTAGCAATTAAACTAATTTTCCTCGTAAAGGGGAATATTCCCATGGAATATCCCTTATCTCCTTTTTTTCACAATTAAAACTTTCTTTTAATTTGTAAAATACCTTTATCCTCACCCATGAGAATATTCAAAAGAATATTCTCTTTCCTCCATTCAACTCACTTGGCTTCTTGAGCAAGCTAAACCTTTTACCTTTTGAACACGTTACCTTTAACTTGTGTGAGCAAGTCAAAATTGTGTTTGTTTGGAACAAGTGTGAGCCCTTGATTAATTCCCATCTTGCATTCTCATCCATTGATGAGAATCCATGATCCATGCCTTTTATTTCCTCCATATTGGACTATTGAATAATCTTTTCAATCTCAACCCTCAATTTCTCATTTGTTATCCTATAAATAGAACACTATTTCGAGACAAATGGATCCATATTTCAATTGCAAAGTCATGTTGTTGAATTCACTCACACTCACACTCTCAATTTACTCACTTTTAGATTAATTTAGTTCATTTGAGTTGCATAATAGCTTAATACATCCATTAATGGCTTCCATGAATCCATCTTAGTTTGTTTATAAATTAGGGTTTCTATCTTTTAGCTTAGAACTAGCTTAGATTAGCTTAGCAATTGCATAATTAGATCAATTTTAGCATAGAATCATCTTAATTTATCTTGCATCATGTTTAATTTAGCATAAATAAGGTTTTTATTCATTTATCACTATGGTTTCATCAATTGTCTTTCATAGAATTGATTAAAACAAGCTCACTAATCACGGGATTGGGAAAGGGTTGTTTTTCGACATCAACATGACACCAATTCCAAAATTGGATAAGTTTCAAATGGGTTAAAGTAGGAAATTAATTGTTTTCATAGTTTGTAACTTTTAGTTTCAATAAATGTTTATTTTAACTTTCAATTTGAATGATCTTGTTTGTGATTGAGGTGTAGTGGCCAAGTTATGCTTTGATTCATCATGGATCAAGTGTAATTGACCCACCTTGACAATCCTCGTCTCACATTCTGGTGCTAGGAGGGAAAATCATCAATTAATCAATTTTTAGCTTAAAACTCTATTCATTTTTCTTTTTGCAGGATACAGTGATGCCCAAATCACAAATAGTGACACGCTTTGAAGAGTGTCGCCATATAGTGAAACTATTGCAATTTGAAACAATGACGCTGATTAAATGCACTGGCACTGATTTAAGATATGGCGACACCAATTTAATATAGAGGTATCGAAGACTTCAAATAAAGATGGCCCCAAATCCATTAGAGCGATGCCCGACAAAATCTCGACGCTATCATGCTCTCTGTTTTTGTTGTAGAGTGATGCACATTTTCACCAGAGTGACGCCCATACTTCAAATTGGGGCGCTATCGTGTGCAGCGACGCCCAACCAGGGTAAGAAGTTTTATGATCTTTTTTTGACATGTGCTTTAATTTACTTGATTTATCAAATCACTAATACACTTCTAACTATGTTTTGGTTGTTAGACTAATACAGTTTTGTAGGTTTAATGACATGGAGCTAAAATGAAGAAAGCCTTTCTTATCTTAAAACTATGTGATTGTAACAAGCGTTTGATGCTTTGGGGCAATTATAAACCAAATTTTATGCTTTCTACTTTTTGCTTTAGGACACACACTAAATTTCTATTGGGTTTAAAACAAACTCTTAAACGGGATTAAAATTGAACCCTCATCTCATCATTGTCTTTTGGGTTTAAAATTGAACAAGACAACTTCATATTTCAGTTGGTGCTTAAAATGAACTCATCACTGCTTTGAGGGGCTAAAATTTACAACTGCTTGTTATGTTTTGTGATTTACAACATTATTATTGAATGTGTATGCACAATTCTCTCACGCCACTTGGTGACCTTGAGAAACAAAAAAATTCTTCAACACTTTGTATAATCATCTACATCTTTCAATTTGGATGAAAACTGAGTTCCCCCTTATGAGTGTGAGAAAAATGCATAGTATGCGTTCTTTCTTTGTTCATACGAATGAAGATGATCAAACTATGGATGTACTTCCTTGCTATTGTTTTATCTTTAGAGGTCCCACCTCCTTGCTTTGGAAGGAGGGAACGACCCAAGTGGCAACGAGCTAAAGCGAAGCTCTTCCAAATTGTGATATAAATGTGTGGTTGCAATGAAAATTGTGATCAATGAGAAGAGATACATGATAGCTCTCCCCCAATATCTTTATGATGCGTAAATCCCTTGTTCTAAGGGTTGGGAGACCTCTTGACAGAGTTTATCATTGCACCCCCTAAACTTGAAGCTACAAACCCTTGTTTAGAAGCCAAAAATCTTTAATATTTGTTCGTGCAAGAATGGTCATTTTGAAGCCACCCCACATTTATACTATTCAATTGTAGAAACATAAAAAATACTTTTGATCTCTAGATTTAAGGATTTTGAGATTTGGTGGTCTCAAGAAGTGTGTGCCATGGATGGGAGCTAGTGTCGCCAAATCTCTAACTATTCGCATTGTTTAGTGTTTGGAGAAATCCGAGTGGGGACTCAACAAGTATAGCCATTTCGAACCTAGGGTTGTAAATGATTGTGAGACAGTTTAATACTTTTCTTGGTTCCAAAATGATGCAAAAACAAACATTCAGTATCGTCCTCAAAATTTCAAACACTTTGGCCTAAATATGGATACCTCTTGAAAAATCCTTGATATTGTTGCTTGTCCTAAGGATTCTATCCTTAGAGATTTCTAAATATCTTGACTTATATCAAAATCCATATTTTCCAAAGAAAACATAGGCAATTATGGCTTCAACGTCATGATTCTCACAAAATGGACATTGTGAAAGTTATGGTGTTTTTGACATAAACATTTAGTTTGAAAACTTAATCTAGATAAGTCATTATGTCAAAAATAAACCCATTAAGCAAGATAAATTGACAAATGAACCTCACATGACTATTTGGAGATCGATTTCTCTTGTTGAACAACTTGATCTTCCACATGCTATAATTCAACCAAACTTTGAACTCATTAATGGAGAACAAACCGATCTCATTAGCAGTTTAAGAAGCTTCACTTTTGAAACAAAAGAAACAAATACCCAGTGGAGAAGCATATAAACCATCTTAGATGAAGCAGAGGAACAAGCTGATATTGAGGCTAGAAGGCCCACATTACCCCCACTCATGTGGCAATAAATATCTTTCTTTCTTCCATATACTTGAACTATTTCTACATGATCTCATGTAAATTCAAAATCCCTAAAGTAAGGTCTATTGATGGTGTTTTTTGCACAACAACTCAGACAAGATACAAGTATCCTATCTCTCTTGAAAGGTAAATCTCTATGAGCAAGCCTCAAGAAATAACCCCAAGGTCTCTAGTGTCAAGTCTTGACAATGCAAAAACAACTCAGATAATATGTGAAAATATTGGTAATCATAAGGGGCCTTACAAATGAACAATGCTAGAAGTGTACTTTCATCAGATGCAACAATATGGTGATGCTTTCAATCCTAAAACTAACCCAAATTCAAAATAAACAGCAAAAAAGATAAGGGTTGAGAGAGATTCAACTCTAAACTAACTCCTAAGATCAATCACAATAATGATGAATGCTGCAAATAAACAGATCTCCAATAAAACCATTCTCTGCTTGATCAAGGACAAGCCCACAACTCTGCATAAATGGTGCAATAATCTAAGGAAACTGAATATTTTTAGAATATGAATATTCATCCACATACCCAATAACTGACACAATGTAAACAAGCATCCACAATTGAACTTAGCACAAAATAAGGCCCAGACTAACTTTATACAACAAATTGCTAAAAATATGGATTGGAGATCGATCAACATCATTAACATTTCACCATCATTGCAAAAGAATTGAAATCTAACATCTAACATTGAGAATTGAGAACAAGGAACCATAAACTGTCAAATCAAAAATCCAATTGCATTAACTTCTCTAGCATTACATAACAATTTCAAGTCTTTCCTCTCCTACAGCTACTAACTTCTCCTAACTTGGCCAATTTTGGCTTTTATAGCTTCTAAAATCTAACTTCTTACAAATGAGAAGGCAATGGCCTTTTATATATTTTACATTATAATTTCAATGGCTAGGATTTGATTCATCCAATGACTACAATTGCACTTCTAGAAGCATCAAGCTGTTACATTTAACTTGGAAGCTCATGGTACATCATCATCCAATTGCATAAAAGCAGTTACATCATGGAACAATGAGAAAACAATATTATGCCAGCTTGTCATTAATGAAAATTATGATTGGATGATGAAATCAACTTCACATGTCCTCCAAAACCTCCTTCCAGTTGTAGACAGTTTGGGCACAGATTCTTATGCAGACCCCACTTTTAATATTTGAGTTGAACTTCCAAAATTTCCTTTTTGGCACGAATCCATATGCAAGTCCCCCTTTTTTATTTATTTAATCCTAAAAAACAAATATTATCATTAGTAGCTCACATGTTATAAAAAAAATCTCATCCAAATTAAAATAAAATTTTGGCCTTTTTAAAAAACTTTCCATTTTTGAAAATTTTCCATTTCGAATTTTTCCATTTTGGAAATTTTTATTTTCAATTTTTTCCATCTCAAGAATTTCATTTTCGAACATTTAAAATTTCAAGAAAAATTTCCATTTGGAAAAAAATTCATTTTGGAAAAAAATCCATTTTGGAAAATTTCAGGATTTTGAGGGGGGCTTGGAATTTTTCGAAAATGGAAATTTTGGGATTTTGAGCCCTTCGCGGAAATTAAGCCATGGAGGAAATTTGGGGATTTCCATCAAAGACGAAAATTAGCGATGATTTCATATGCATTCTCAGGAAAATGACAGGGTGATGGAAATTTCAAAGATTTCCTAGGGTGAGAGAATTTCGCGGGATGCTAAAATCTCTGAAATGCAACAATTATGGAAAATCAAGAGGCTGACGGAAATTTGGGGATTTCCGCATAGGGAGGAAATACTCGAATTCCCTGCAAGGTCAAAATCTCCTAAACTTGATAACTTTTTTTCTATAAGGAATTTTCAAAAATTTAAAAAGCAACCCCTAATTTTTCATCCTCTATCCATGGGTGCAAAAAGAAAATTTCCATTTTTGGAAAATTTCAGGATTTTGAGGGGTCTTGGAAATTTCCAAAATGAAAATTTGGGGATTTCCATTAGGGACGAAAATTCCCTATTTCCGGACAGGGTCAAAATCCCCTAAACTCCATAACTTTTTTTCTAGAAGGAATTTTCAAAAATTTCAAAAAGCAACCCGACTTATTTTTTTGTCCTCTATCCACAAGTGCAAAATAGATTTACATATAACATTGAAAATTTACTTCAAAATCCCCATTTTCAAATTCCAAGACAGGTGAATTTCCCCCAAAGCCTCAAAATATTGCCTCCATCAAACCCAGTCTAGATTTAATCCCAAAATAACCTCCCAAGAAGAGCAAAACCAAAATTTTTGACTAAGCTAGGATGCAGAAATGCAAAAGAAAAAAAAAAGAGGTTCCCCGCCTCCGGTGGGGCATGTGTGCAAAAACTGCACAAGGTCTACAGGTCATCATTTTAGACTTAGGCATCTTAGTCCAAAATCTCTCAAGAAACATTTTAACACTTCATAAGAATAGAGACAAGCTAGTAGCAAACTTTTACATGCACGTTTCAAGAAACAATCCAGAATTATATGCATTCTTTTGGAGTCAAAATCATGGTCTTTTTCATGATAATGAAATCCTCTAAATGATCCATTTCACAATCAAAATCCATAGGGGGAGATCTCTATCCCATCATTGCAAACATAGGTATCGTAGTTGACAATTTAGTAAGAAGTGGGCCTCAATACTTTATCACAATCGTTACTGCTTGTTAAGAAACTTTTATGCTCAAGCTAGGAGGAACTGAACAGGTCTAAACATCCCCATCCATCCTCTCATCTAAATCAACATTGGGTCTTTGGGATTTGAACATTTTAGAGGTCTAGCATCATTCTCACTACCTTGGTCTTGTCAAAACAAAGGTTCACTTTAAAGTCAACATTGGGTCACACATCTCACTCACCCCTTCATTAAAATTCATCTTTCACTTCATCCAACTTTGCAAAATTTTGAGTTCACCAACATCTTTTAACTTAAACATCAAATCAAACCAATCCCATAACTTGGCTATTTTGTATGTGAAATGCATCCTTTTCCATGCATTTAGACAAGTTAGTTATCATCCTTGAATTGTTTCATCTTGAAGGTCACAAGTCTACCCTAAAGACTTACAATTTCATCAACATCCTTTATCCTAACATCAAAACATCAAACTTAAGTTAAAAGTGGTGTTCCAAAATGTTTACAAAGATCACTCTCCACATCACAATTGTTCCCAAAATACTTAGAGCATCTCTTTTACCTAGATTTGAGTCAACTAGAGAGTTCAAACATCACATATCCCAACACAACTCTCCCAAAGGTGACACAATATTTATGGTAAAGACTAGATCACACCACAATAGAATCATGGAGAAAGCCATAGTTACATTTACCTCAAGTGATCCAAATCCTTTAGAATTTGATCTGAGAAGTCAAGTTACGCTATCACAACAACCTTCATCACCATCAGGACCATATGCGATAGAATATATCAAAAACAACCCATTTGAACTCACTAGGGAGGGAATTATGGAACATTAAGCCTTTAAAAATGTAGCTCCTATCTCCCTGATGTTTGTGGCATAAAATTTAACACAAAGTTTCACAACCCCATTTCTAGGGCTAAATCAAACCTACATTCCTAGTATTGCAACAAGCCTTGCTAAAGAATTTGGTCATGCTCTTCCATTTGAAAACAATACACTTGTGGGAACACTTGAAACCAATCCTCCATCTAACACAACCACTTGGACACCTATTTTTGGCACTCCTCTCATTCCTGAAGATCCTAAATAGATATACACACCTCTTGATCTTCATTACTCAACAATGAATTCGACATATCAAGGGCATCCCTCCTCATATATACCTATGAGTACCACAAGTGTTCCTACCATCACGCAAAGCAGTACAGATTAGGTATCTCAAAACAGTGCACAAGGGCATATCAATACCATACTATAGAGTCAAACCTTGAAGCAAATAGGGACATCCTTACCCAATCCTCCAATGGGTTCATCCATACCATTGGTTTCACAAAACATATCCACACCATCCATCATCAACCCATCTCAAAGCAAACCCTTGGTAACAAATCCTATCAACACAAGTAATACATCTCTAACACAAGGCAATCCTCAAGACATGGGACAAGGAAATATTTTCAACCAATGGACTCAAGGTCCTAGTGTGTCATTTCCATCGCATAATCTAATGGCACCATCCTCATCTTTTCCCACAATCCCCTTTACTATGCCAAATAAAGCAGGATCTCAAACATACATTCCTCCACCTCATTCTACCATCTTACAAGGAATATTGAACCAAGGCAATCCCCAACATTTCATCACCAATCCATTACCCACTCAAAACATGAATATCTATAATCCTCCACAGATGTCTCAACAACCACCTGATCCCACATTACAATTGCATGCCTTAGCCTTACAACAACTACAACAATCCTATCAACAAGCAGCCATAGCACAACAACAACAATAACAACAAGCAGCCTTAGTAACACAACAACAACAACAAAAACAAGTAGCCTTAACAACACAACAAGTAGCCTTAGCACAATAGCAACAACAACAACAAAAAGCCACCTTAGCAACACAACAAGCAGCCTTAGCAGTACAACAACAATATCATTCCCATCAAGAAACCTTAGTAGCATAACAAAAATAGTAGACCCAACAACAAGCCCTAGTGGCACAACAACAACAATCTCAACAACAAGCCTTACTAGCTCAACAGTATTCCCAACAACAACAACAACAAGGTTCCTATTATAATCCTCATCGAACATCGTCAATCTAAACATATTAGGAACATATACATCGATACCCCATTCAAGTCATCCATCACACCATATGTTCCTCCACCAAACCCCCAAGATAATCTAGCATCACAATTTAAAGTGCTCTCACAAGAAATGCAAGACCTTCACATGGGAAGGAAAAGAAGCCCCATACATAGAACTTATGTTCGTATCCATTTGATCGAAACATTGCAATGGTACCATCTGTCTTGGTTTTGAAATCCCCAAATTCAATAAATATAAAGGGAGAGGAAGTCTTGTGGACCATATCAAATAATTTAACGTCATGTGTATGGAGGTGGCCTACAATGATTCATATTTAATGTGCCTCTTCCCTTGAAGTTTGATAGGTCTTGCTATGGATTGATTTTCTCATCAGCCTCTTGGTATCAAAAAATTTCAAGAAATTACTGACAAATTCATTGATCACTTCTCCTCCAATATTGACATGGATGTCAGTCTAGAGGAATTATACACCCTTATACAAAAAAAAGGGGAAACTTTCACTAATTTCTTACAACGGTGGAGACAAAGAGCTAGTAAAAGCAAGTGGCCTCTTCCTGATGAACAATAGGTGGGAATCATCATAGCCAATCTAGACCCCGATCTATCTTTCCACTTGAAAATGCAGTGCATCACATCATATGATGAGCATTTCCCTAGATCCCTTAACATCGAGAGAGCTCTAATCTCATAGGGAAATACTCAAGCTTACAAAGACAATCACCCATCAACTAGTTCAAATGAGAAACCTCGTGTCTAGGTGAAGAACAAAAAAGTAACTAATGACAGTGTGGTAGATGCTAAGGTCATCCTAAGTGCACCTAGATTGAACAACAAGCAAGTTGCCAACATCCAACCACTAGTACAACAAAAAAAACCTCCTCAGAATAATCACATCAATAACACCGACATGCAAAAAAGGAAAACCGCTAACAGAAACAACTATCCCAAACATAAGTACACACAATTATTGGAACCTATCAAAACAATCATGAAGAAGTTGGTAGAGTCAAATTTGATAACACTTCCCAACTTTCAAAACTACCAAGAGCCACAAGAGAAACCATCTTGGTGTTGGAAGAATGAAGAAGATCTTATTATATAGCTTTTTATGTTGTCATTGATGTCACCATGTTGTATGAGTTGCAACTACAAGATTAAGTCATTGTTTGATCATGTATTCTGACTAGTATCTAGACCGGTATGCATTTATCATCCTTTGTGGTTCATTATTGTTGCTTGCAGTTTTGGGAAATAGTTTATGGATATTGGAAGCATGCATTCTCAAAATCTCACATGCATAGGTGCTCGTATGGCATATCAACATTATTCTAATGTTCCATTTTTTCTATTAGGTCTATCCCTGGCCGACCTAATATACTGTTGAAGTTGTAATGGATTAATTTTATGATGTAGATGTATGAGTGACCTATCTTAGGTCCATGTCGACATGATGTAGCATGTTATGCACTTGGATTGTTTTTGGAAATATTTTGTAAATGCTTAAAGCCGATATTTGATTTTTGGTGAATGAAAATTGCATCAATTAGGCTGACCTAATTGATGCTTGCTGATGAATTAGATATATATGTTGGACAGTTTTGATGATTGTGGTGTGTGGTGTGATGCGAAGTTGTGAGTGTGAAGAAGTGTGAAGATAACGAAGTGTGTTAAGTTAGTTTATTGAGCATCATCAGAACTAAATCAACACTTGTTAGGTGTACTCTTAGTAGTTCATTTTGGCTGTGAATCCACCTCTATTTTTGCAATCCTTTTGTAGGCAGTGATCCTTTGTGCTTGGATAGTGAGTCCTCTTTGTAAGCAATGAGCTTTCGTATTCAGACATTGAGTCCTATTTTGGGTAGTTAGCCCTTTGGCAATGAGCCTTTTGTATTCGGTTTTGGAACTACTTTATATTGTGAGCTAATCCTCACCATGGTTTTTCCCTCATTGGGTTTTCCATGTAAATCTTGCATTTTCTGTGTTGATATTTCTTTCTATTATCTGCATTTCATGTTCATACTTAATAAAAAAATTAAGTGGTTGTAAAGTTGTTAAGTGTTTGAAGTTTTTTGTTTGAATTTGGTGACAAATGATTCACCCCCCTCTCAATTTTCTTGCACCTTTCAACAATTGGTATTAGAGCTTGGTTCCTCTGAAGAAGCCTAACACCTTGAGGAAGTTCCTGAAGATTGAACAAAATGGATGATAAAGATGAGC
Organism: Sequoia sempervirens; assembly: GCA_007258455.2. Taxonomy (NCBI): domain Eukaryota; kingdom Viridiplantae; phylum Streptophyta; class Pinopsida; order Cupressales; family Cupressaceae; genus Sequoia; species Sequoia sempervirens. Next base: position 273,163,757 of record VDFB02105785.1, on the reverse strand, counting down.
TTCAAGCTGCACTTGAAGATCTTGACAAGGTTGAAAATGAAAACAAAGATTTGAAAGAAAATATTGATGAGGCAAATGAATGTGTTCGAAAATTGAAAGAGCTATTGAAGAAATTCAAAGAAAGAAATAGAGAAGTGAGTGAGCAACTGAAACAAGAGATCATCAGATTAAAAGTGTTGGTGGAAGAAAAGAAGAGAATTGAAGAATGTCTAAATATAGTGGTGCAAGGAAAGTCAGATGAATGCACTAGGCTTGAACAAGAAGTGGCGAACTTGAAAGCAGAACTAGAGAAAGAAAAAATCCGTGAAAATAATTTCAAATCTAGATCCGACAAGCTTGATGAGTTGATTGGAGGACATAAACCAAGTAAATACAAAGGTGGCTTGGGAAATGAAGTAGGTGAAAGCTCTAAGGCTGTGCAGAATCCTGTGGATAATCAAAAGACTCAAGATAAAGGAAAGTAGAAAATAAATCCAAGGAACTTTGCTAGAAGACCACCTATTAGACGGCCAAATCCTCAAAGGTACCCATCCTTCAATGCTGTTTTCTTTTCATGTAATAAATTTTGTCATATAGCACTAGAATGCAAAAGTAGATTGAATCAATTTTATGGTCCCTTCTTTGGACAATGTTTTGCATGCAAGAAAATTGGGCATAAAGCTACTGAATGAAATTATCAGGTAATGATGATTAGTTGGGTGATGATGAATAGGTTTAATGGAGGTGGAATGAATCAATATTTTAATGGCTATTTCTATACATGTAATAAGTTTGGACACAAAGAAAATAAATGTAGATCAAGGGTTAATAGAGGACAAAATAATCAGAAAAGCATTGTCTGCTATAATTGCAACAAACTGAGACATATTTCAAGAGTAATCAGAAGTAAAAAGGGAAAGCAGTATGATCCGGTAAAGAGGAATGAACTAGTGAAGAAAATTGAGAAGGAAGAGGTTAAGCAAGAAATGAACAAGATATGGAGAAAGAAAGAAGAGAAAAAGATGACAAATGTGTTTGTTCCCTCATCCGATGTAGAAAATTTCTCTAGGAATTAGACCTAGCATGGTCTTAGGGGGAGCATTAACAGAAAATTGTACAAACCCCCTGGATATATAGTGTGTCAAATGTTGGAACAAAGATATGTTGTAAGTAATAGATAGGCATAGGTTATGAAAAATAAACCAGAAGAAAATGTACAAGAATGTTCATTTGTGGAGAAAATTAGGGTTTTTATCAACTTTTTGAAGTCTATCGCATTTAATGTAAATTAGGGCAATGCAACGGTGTATAAAGAAAAATCTATAAGCTATTTTTTCACTTGTGCAATTGAAAAGTTTGAAAAAAAACTTGGAACAACCTTGAAGCAATTTGGAGTGATTCTGAGGTAATTTGGAGAATTCATTATGAATAATTACGAGTAAAAGACAAAAGTTGTTCAATTTCATCTCTTAGTTTACAAAAAGGGAAAAAGAAGTTTTGTTGAGCAGGAAATGGTTTGAAGAAGTTTAGCACGGTGATGGAATATGTTGGTAGAGGATTGAGTGGAAATATTCCATTGAGGCTAAAGGGTGTTGAGTTGGAAGAGTTTGATCATCAAAAAAGAAAAGAAAATGGAACTAGGGTTGAAGACAATGAATTGTAGAATGTAAAAACCCTGGGTATGGATTTATGGGGAGAATTTCCCTCGTTTGCAGATAAAGAATCTATCTTGTTTTTGTTAATTCAATTCAAGGAAGGCAACATTATTTTGGACAAACCCTATCCGATTACGAAGAAGGAAATCAAAGCTATTACTGGTTTGTGCAGTGTTGGTGACCTCCTTGGGAAAAAAATCATGAAATACAAAGATGTGGGGGAACTTACTAAAATCAACAAAGATCTCTAAGCTCTACTAATAAATACCACTGTTGATCCTATAGTAAGGTATGTTGCATAAAACATCTCTTATTAAATATACTTCAAAAATCATGAAGGTTCTACTTCGACTATTGTTGTATATCTTGCACACATGATGGTGAAGGAAAACAAGCAGTTTGATTTGTGTAGTCTAAGTTTAGAAAACCTAATTGAGAATATGAGAATGTCTTTGGTCGAGGGTTATCCTTTCTAGTCTGGGTCCCTGCTCGTATGTTTGGTATTTTACTTTATGAGCTTGCTACTGGGAAGAGAGAATGTTAAGTTGGAATCCAACATCCCTGTTGGAAAGCAATTTTATAGGTATTTGGAATCTATGGAGGATAAGACAGGTGTATGCAAAACCCATCTCTCATCCCTATAGATGAATTTGTGCTCTGGTATGTTAGTTCCCAGTCAGTTTGAAGAGGGTTACTCTTCTAGTAAGAAAGAGTTGGAAGTTGTTATTGTTGGTTTCCCTCCATAATCTAAAAGGAGGAAAATTATCACAAAAGATGTCATTACTATCTTGGAAGAAAAGAAGAATGAAGAAGGATTTCTGCCTAGATCTGACTCCTTTGATCCTGAGGATATTCAGACGATGTTAGATAAAGGTGATATGAAGAAGGTTGGTGAAATTTGGTGTGTCTGCTCTCTGATCAAGAGACTTAAAATTGATGATGCGTTGATTGACTATTTTCTCAAAAAGGGTATTATAGTCTCAGATGTGTCTAACTTATTACCAGATGATTTAGTAGAAGTTATTGAAGAAAGAATATTACTGGATAGAATTGAAGGACATAAGTTCGAAGCTATGATTGAGAGAAGATGTGTGAAAGCCATGTTGGCAAGAGACACTACACATGCTTTATGGTGTTGTCATTGATGGCAACCCTTGTCAGCTAGTCGATCTACACGTTTCATTTTTCTCATACCGAAAGACATATTGAAGATCAGTGTTTATTTGTTAAGCTTGAAAAGAGCATCTGATAAATCTATGTTCTTCGATTCATATGCAGATTATCTATTATTATTTTGAGTTGTGGATCTCAGGGAGTATTTTTCAATGCATAATTTGTGTTATCTACAAATCTTGGTGCCTCGTATTGATCTGGATGTAAATTAAGAGGTTCAGTTGTCTAATTTTTTGTTTACCAGTGATTGAAGGCCGACTTGGTGGATATAGTGTGTTGCGGATATTTGAGGAGTTATTGCTTAAGTGTTTTTGTCTTCGAGCATTTAGTTTTGGGTCCTCACTATGTTGTGGCTGACTCTTGTGGATTCACATTGAATATTATCAATGATTTGAAGTTGACAGTTTGTGAATATTTGCTTATCTTGTTAAAGCCGACATGGATTTATCAAATCCATTGTAGCGGATATATATAAGTGATTGATTATATCATTTTGATATATGTTCGATGTGAGTAGATGTATGTTGCGAATATCAAAAGATCAGGAAAGTGATTAAGTGCAGTTTCACTTGCGCATTAAGGATTTTTGCTGCAAGTTGATGCAGAATAGAGCAGAAGAGAAAAATTAGTCTGAAGGAGTAAAATTTGATTGTTAAGACTAATTGGAACTATAATCAGGCATTTGTAGATGCTATCGTTCTTAGATCAAATCTTTGGAAGTATTCCAAAATTTTGTAAGGCAGTTATCCTTTCTGATTTTGAGTAGTGAGCTCTAGGCAGTGTGCCTAAATGCAAGTGCATTCCCATTTTGTAAACATCTTTTTGAGTATACTCATATTATATTGTGGATTGGCCATCCACCGTGGTTTTTCCCCTAACAGGGTTTCCATGTAAAAATACTTGTGTTATGGTGTTGTGGTTGCTTACATTATGTTCATGCATATTCCTTTTGGTTGAATGTTATAAGTACTTTGAAGATTAGATTAATAAAGTTAAAAATTGCACAACACTGATTCACCCCTCCTCTCAATGTTGCTTGATTCCAACAAGCCAAACAAATGTTATCCAAACACATTAATGAGACAAGAGAATGGATTAAGGAAATATCTGACATCTATAGGTATTGTCTCTAGTGTCTTGTAGTTGTTGACAATTTTAGAAGAAAAATTGAAGCCATTGAATTTGAGATAAATAGTATTGGAAATATTTTTTACTTCTTCAAAGACAAAAATGGGAAATAGAGAATAAGAGTTAGTGAATTGCAAGTGGAGTTGCTAATTGTTCATAGACAAAGGGAGGACCTGGTTAAAACTTTCTGGTTGGTTAAAGAGATTGTTAAGGCCTGGTTGGATCATCTCTCTAGAATACTCTTTGATGTTGAAGATTGTGAATGACAATGTTTGTCTTCAGACTAGACATCCTCATTTTTGTTGTCCTTATTTGATAGTATGGGTACAAGAAAAAATTTCTAGTAAAAAGCATTTTTTTCACTTGAATGTTCAAAATGGGGAGTTGGAATTCCTTTGTATATACATTATCGCCATGTACATATGTTTACATCCTTTTTTTTTGTCGCCCTTTTCCATTGATGTCAAAGGGGGAGAGAGTCATGTGAAAAATAGAAAAAGGGGAGAGAATACTAGTTATAGGTGGAGGAAATGTTATGGTGTATATAGGAAGTTCTATAAACTTTGGGCACATGTTGCCATCAATGACAAAGGGAGAGATTGTTGGAAGAATGAAGGACATCTTATTATACAATTTTTTGTGTTGTCATTGATGTCACCATGTTTTATGAGTTGCAACTGCAAGATTAAGTCATTTTTTGATATCATATTTTGACCAGTATCTAGACCGGTATGTAGTTATCATCCTCCAATATTTTGGTCTACAATCCTCTGCAGTTGATTTTTGTTGCTTGTGGTTTTGGGAAATGGTTTATGGATGTTGGAAGCATGTATGTTCAGAATATCATGTGCACAGGTGCTCGTATGGCGTATCGACATTATTCTGATGTTGCATTTTTGCTATTAGGTCTATCCCTGGCTGACCTAATATACTATTGAAGTTGTAATGGATTAATTTTATGATGCAGATGTATGAGTGACCTATCTTAGGTTTATGCTGACATGATGTAGCATGTTATATACTTGGATTTTTTTTGGAAAGATTTTGTAAATGTTTAAAGCCAACAATTGATTTTTGGTGAATGAATATTGTATCTAATTAGGCCGACCTAATTGATGCTTGATAATGAATTAGATATATATGTTGGATAGTTTTGATGATTATGGTGTGTGGTGTGTTGTGAAGTTGTGAGTGTGAAGAAGTGTGGATATGATGAAGTGTGTTAAGTCAATTTATTGAGCATCACCGAAACTGAATCAACACTTGTTAGGTGTACTCTTCGTAGTTCATTCTGGCTGTGAAGCCACTTATATTTTTGCAATCCTTTTGTAGGCAGTGAGTCCTCTTTTTAAGCAATGAGCTTTTTAATCCAAACATTGAGTCCTATTTTGGGCAGTGAGCCTTTTGTATTCGGTTTCAGAACTACTTTATATTGTGAGTTGATCCTCACCATGGTTTTTCCCTCATTGGGTTTTCCACGTAAATCTAGTATTTTTTGTGTTGATATTGCTTTATGTTATTTGTATTTCATGTTTCATACTTAATAACAGAATTAAGTGCTTGTAAATTTGTTAAGTGTTTGAAGTTTTGTGACAACTGATTCACCCCCCCTCTCAGTTGTCTCGCGCCTTTCAACACCTGGTACAACAAGCATGATCTTTGCGATTTTCACAAAATCAAAGGACACAAAATGACAAACTACATGAAACTTAAGAATATCATTCAAGATCTCATAGAGAATGACACCATATCTATTGAGGTACCAGCTGGGAATCAAGATCTTAAGATATACAAGAACCCTATTCCAAATCATAACAAAGAAAACAACTACAAAGCTAAGGATTACATAAATGTACAACATACCTATTCCAATGTAGTTTCCTTTGATAATAGCATCATTACTATTGTCACCATAAAAGGAGATAGTACGGAATGTGGAGTCACCACACGATGTGGAAAAATTACTGTTCAAGGAGTACCATCTCAATCTAGGATACAACATACTTTACCCACATCTAATCCTAGCAAGTAAAATATTCTAGACCAACTTAAGAAGACCTTCACACATATATCAATCTTAGAAATCTTAAGGTTATCCCTCGCACATAAGGAAATTATGGAGAAAGCCTTTCCTGAGTCATCTATCCCCAAGGATATTGACACTAATCAGTTTCAAGCTATGGTAGGGCATATCACCAACCATCTTCTCACCTTCTCTGAGCAAGACCTACCATCACTGTTGGAAATATTTTCCTCAAACAATATAGGCTAAAAAATCCATTAGAGCCAAGTCGGTGTGACATCTTCATTGTCTGGCCGACTAGCAGATTGGTAGCATCATGTTTTGTACAGGTCACTATGACTGAGTTTCTGTCTTGCCGAATGCTTTCATTGTGGAGCTATCACTGTGACAAGGAGTGTTTGGTATGACCTCTTAGCACTAGGGAGACCTCTGGCCGACATTCCATTCAATCATAAATCGAGGAGACTCATAACAACTACGGGCTTTGGGATAACCTATGTTGGTTCGGTGAAAAGTCTTAACGAACAGTGGAGGTCACGCTGATGGGGACACACTTGGGAGTCATCGATGTAACACTAAGGTTTCGTTATGAAGTATGGGTGATGAGAAAATTTCTCACTGATGGTGGCTCAAGTGTTGGCTATTGGGGTAACTCAAAGATCCCGAGAAGACGTCTCAGCGAGCGTTGAAGGTCTCACTAACAGAAACATTTTTTGAAGTCTTCGACGTATCTTGTGGTCTATTGGTAAGAAGTCTTACCGATGAACAAATTTCTCACTGACGAAGGTTTAAATGTTGGTTATCGGTGTAACATGGTGGTTTTAGTAAGAAGTCCCAATGACTTTGGTGAGTCTTGTCGATGATGAAGAGTCTTTGGAATAGCTAAGAGATCTCGGAGTAAAGTCTTAGCGAAGGACGATGTCTTGGCGACTGTTGAAAGCTTCGGGGTGACAATAGAGATCTTAGAGAAACCTCTCAGCAAAGGTGTTAAGTCTTGCCAACTATTCTTTGGAGCTCGGTATGTCAAATGACTTCGGTATAACCTTTGGTGACTCACTATGATCTCCTAGCGAAAGCGATAGGTCTAGGCGACTGCTAACACATGAAGCTCAATGGAACATCTTGGCGACTACGGTAACTCTTGGCAATACCAATATGAAGGTTATGTGGCATCGGCGAGACATTGTTAGTGTCTCACTGAGATGCCAACATAGTGTGAATTATGTTGACCGAGTAAGACCATCCTATGTGGAGTCTCGTGGACCAATAGGAGAAGCCGAATCTGAACAGTTGGAAGGCAATCAGTTGTGACGGTTCTATGAGGAAGTTTGACAGATAGGGAACGCCATGGTTATACTCTATGATTGTAGATTGTAATTGGTTGGTTGGTTTGAAGGTTGGATCGATGAATGGTTGAGTGATTGTATCAGTAAATTAATTCTATTTTGTAGAGAGTGTAACTCGAAGGTTCCTGTACAAGAATGTTCATGGTGAATGATGTTGTGTAATGACACCAGAAAGATAAGTCTGGCATTTGTATGTAATCTCCATTATTGTAATATAAAGTGATTTCTCTTGGTGTGGTGGGTTTTTCTCCCGTAAGGGTTTTCCCACGTATATCTGGTGTTCATGTGTGATTGTCAAATACTCTATTTATGTTATCTATTTCATAGTGCATCTTAATTGGACTGTAATTGTAAATTTTAAAGTGTGACTACATTCTTCCCTGAGGTATTGATGTTAGGAGAATTATTTTTTGCATATGATTTTCCTTACAAGTGGTATCAAAGCCTGGCCAATTGTGTTATCCTTGTGGGTACGTTGGGTTTTTTGAGTCAGTTCAGTTCAGTGGGAGTCTTGTAGAAAATTGTTATTTCTGATTAAAGGTTGAGATGGCTAGTACATCTGGAAAGTTTGAAATAGAGAAGTTCAATGGTAGTAACTTTGAGTTGTGGAAACTCAAGATGGGGGATCTTTTAGTGGATCATGATCTTTGGATTGTTGTGGCTGGAGTGAAACCTATAGGCATGAAGCAAGAAGATTGGGACATTGCAGAGGAAGTCTAAGGGGCTGATAAGGCTCTATTTGGCAGACTCAGTGCTTCTAAATGTGCATGAGGAGAAGAATGCCTCTTCCTTGTGGAAAAGACTGGCATTTATTTATCAGGGGAAGTCCTTGGTGAATAAACTATTCCTAAGGAAGAAGTTGTATTCTTTGAGAATGCAGGAAGGAGGGTCTGTAGTTGATCATTTGAATGCATTTAATATGTTGATTGCTCAATTGACATCTATTGGTGTGAAGAGTGAAGAAGAGGATTGTTGTATGCTATTATTGTGTTCTTTGCTAGACTCATGGGATCATCTGGTGATGGCTATTGGGAGTACAACATCAAATTTCAAGATGGAAGATGTTGTTGCATCTTTGCTGTCAAAAGAGATGAGAAGGAAATCTTCTGAGATGGCGAAGGAGGCTCTTGTTGTCAGAGGAAGACCGAAAGAGAAAGGCAAGAAGAAGGACAAGAAATTAAAATCAAAGTCTCCTGGCAAGAAGTCCAAGGTGAAGTGCTGGAACTGTGGGAAACCTGGTCATGTATGAAAGGATTGTAAAGAGGAGAAAAAGAAGAAGGGCTCTTCTGATAATGGTTCTTCTCATAATGATGGTGACGCCTTCATTGTAGCCTTGGCTACTCAAGCATCATATGATGTTTGGATGATTGATTCTGGAGCATCTTTCCACATGACATCTCACAGAGAATGGTTCACAAAGTATGAAGAATACAATGGTGGAAAGGTGTACTTGGCAAGTGATTCAACTTTAGAGATTGTTGGCTATGGAAGAGTCAGAATACAATTCCCCAATGGTAGAGTGAAGGGAATCAATGATGTTATGCACATACCAGGTTTGGCTCAAAATTTACTATTTGTAAGTATGCTGAATGACATTGGAGTACAAGTTATGTTCTCTGGAAATGGCTGCAAGATGACTAGAGGTTCGATGGTGCTGGCTAGAGGTGCTCGAATTGGTACCCTGTACAAACTGGATGCACATGTTGTTCAATGTAACAGTGTCTCTAGAAAGTCACTGAAAGCTACTCGTGGAGGTAAAGAGGGAAATATCCCTAATTATGTAAACTCTATGGAAGTAAAAATTCTTGTAGAGAAGACTACGCTTTGGCATCATAGGTTAGGCCACATAGGAGAAAAAGTTTTAAAAACCTTGAAGAATAAAAACCTGGTAGAGGGGCTTGAAGATTGTAATCTTGAATTTGAATTCTGTGAAAATTGTATATATGGAAAGCAGTACCGTGTTTCATTTTATTCCAGTCCTCATAAATCTTGTGTTATCCTTGTTAGATTATATTCATTCGGATGTGTTTGGTCCAGTGAATGTTTCTTCATTGATGATTATTCAAAAAGAGCATTTGTATATCTTCTCAAGAGTAAATTAGAAGTATTCAGTCGGTTTAAAGAATTTAAAAATCTTGTTGAAAGTCAAATTGGTAGAAAAATAAAATGCTTAAGGACTGATAATGGCGGTGAATTATGTTCTGATGAATTTGAAAGATACTGTAAAGACCATGGAATTAAAAGACACAAGAATACACCTTATACTCCACTTCAGAATGGAGTTACAGAAAGGTTCAATAGGACAGTGATGGAGAGAGCATGAAGTATGCTCAGTAGTGCTAGCTTGGAGGAGAAGTTTTGGGCTGAGGTTGTATCTACTGCATGTTATCTAATTAATTGTTCTCCAAATTTTTCTCTTTTTGAGAAAACACCTTTGGAAGCGTGGTCTGGTAAGAAGCCCTCACCTAGACATGTTCGTGTTTTTTGCTGTGAGGCATATGCTCATGTGTCGGATGTAAAAGGATCTAAATTGGAGAACAAGGCTGTCAAATGTATTTTTATTGGCTATAGCGCTGTCATAAAAGGATACAAGCTTTGGAATCCTCATACAGAGAAATTTGTATACAATAGAAGTGTAATCTTTTGTGAGCTGAAACCTTCCACTTTGGATCTGCAGTCAGAGACAAAGACATAAAACAATAAGGATGTAGCATTAATTCCTCCTACACCAGAGAAAGAGGAATTGAGAATTCAAATTGTACCTAAAACTAAGGAGAGCTCAATCAGTTCAGATAATTCTGAAGAAGAAGAACCTCAGCCTTAGCCTCAGCAAGTGAGGAGGTCAACCCATGAAAGAAAACAACCAGATAAGTATGGATTATCTTTGATTGATTCTACTTGTGCCTATGCTTTAATTTCTAGCACTGATGAGCCTAGGACTGTGAAAGAGGCATTTAAAATGTCTGATTCAGACTCTTGGTTGGAAGCCATGAATGAAGAGATGGCATCATTAGAAAAGAATGAAACTTGGAGTCTGGTGCCCTTGCCTAAAGGCAGAAAGGTTGTTGGCTACAAGCGGGTATTTAAGAAAAAGATTGGTCTGGATGGTAGTGTAGAAAAGTACAAGGTGAGACTAGTTGCAAAGGGTTATTCCCAGGTAGAGGGAATCAATTATGGGGAAATATTTTCTCTTGTAGCAAAGTTGACATCTATCAAATTTCTATTGTCACTTGTAGCTGCATATGACTTAGAGGTCGAACAGATGGATGTGAAGACAACATTTCTTCATGGTGATCTTGAAGAAGAAATCTATATGTCCCAGCCTGACCACTTTGTTGAGAAAGGTAAAGAAAAACTGGTATGCAAATTAAAGAAGTCTCTATATGGGTTAAAGCAGTCACCTAGAATGTGGTACCAGAAATTTGATACTTTTGTATTGTCTTTGGTATTTGTAAGATCAAATTTGATCACTGCGTATATTATAAAGCTGAAAGTGATCAAGTACTCGTTATTGCTCTTTATGTTGATGATATGTTGTTCATACAAAATAGCAAGCTAATGATTTCTGATCTTAAGTCTCAGTTGTCTGCTAAGTTCAAAATGAAAGATCTTGGTGCAGTAAGGTATATTCTGGGGATGGAGATAACTAGGGACATGAAGAATAGAAAGATTTGGCTCAGTCAGAGTAAGTATGTCAGGACTGTTCTTGAGAGATTTTGTATGAATGATTGCAAACAGCTAGTGGTTCCAGTCATGCATGGAACGAAGCTATCTGTTGAGGATTGTCCAAAATATCCTACTGAGATGGAGGACATGACCAGTGTACCCTATGCTAGTGTAGTAGGTAGTCTTATGTATGCAATGGTCTGTAAGGCCAGACATTGCCCAAGCAGTGGGAGTACTTAGTCGTTTTATGGCTTATCCAGGAAGAACGCATTGGGATGTTGTGAAGAGAGTGTTTAGGTATTTGAAGCGAACTTTAAATTTTTCTTTGTGTTACCATGGGAATTCGGTTGAATCACAGAGGACTCTCAACATTCATGGATATGTAGATTCTAATTGGGCAGGGGACATTGACAGCAGGAGGTCCACTAGTGGATACATTTTCATGATGAATGGTGGTGCAGTAAGTTGGATGAGCAAGCGGAAAGCTGTAGTCGCTTTGTCCACTATGAAGATTGAATACATGGTAGCTACTCATGCTTGTAAAGAAGTAGTTTGTTTGAAACATTTGTGTTCTAACATTGGTTTTGATGCAGGGGAAATAACTATTTTCTGTGACAGTTAGAGTGCAATTTGTCTAGCAAAGAACCCTACTTTCCATGCCAGGATGAAACATATAGATGTACAGTACCATTTTGTACTAGATATGGTGGAGGATGGAAAGGTTAGTTTGGAAAAGGTTGATACTCTGGAGAATGTTGCAGATTCATTGACGAAGCCAGTGAGCACAGACAAGTTCAGGTGGTGTGCTAGTTCAATGGGCCTTAGTGCCCATATTTTTAGTAAATTATATTATGCTCTGGAGGTTCCTGTAAGATCTTCATCTAGTGGGAGATTTTTGGAAATATGTGCGTCAAACAATATAGGCTCAAACCTCCATTAGAGCCAAGTCAGTGTGACATCTTCATTGTCTGGCTGAATAGTAGATTGGTAGCATCATGTTTTGTACAGGTCACTGTGACCAAGTTTCTATCTTGCCGAATGCTTTCATTGTGGAGCTATCACTGTGACAAGGAGTGTTTGATATGACCTCTTAGCGCTCGGGAGACCTCTGGCCAAAAATCCATTCAATCATAAATCGGGGAGACTCATAACGACTACAGGCTTCAGGATAACCTATGTTGGTTCGGTGAAAAGTCTTAATGAACAGTGGAGGTCACGCCGACAGGGACACACTCAGGAGTCATCGATGTAACACTATGGTTTCATTATGAAGTTTGGGTGATGAGAAAATGTCTCACCGATGGTGGATAAACTTTTTGAAGTCTTCAACGTATCTTGTGGTCTATCGGTAAGAAGTCTTACCGATGAACAAATGTCTCATCGACGAAGGTTTAAATGTTGGTCATCGGTGTAACATGGTGGTTTTGGTAAGAAGTCCCATCAAATTTGGTGAGTCTTGCCGATGATGAAGAGTCTTCAGAATAGCTAAGAGATCTTAGAGTAAAGTCTTAGCGAAGGGCGATGTCTTGGTGACTGTTGAAAGCTTCGGGGTGACAATAGAGATCTCGGAGAAACCTCTCGGCGAAGGTGTTAAGTCTTGCTGACTATTCTTTAGAGATCAGTATGTCAAATGACTTTGGTATAACCTTTGGTGACTCACTATGATCTCCTGGCGAAAGTGATAGGTTTGGGCAATCGGTTGTGATAGTTCTGTGAGGAAGTTCAACAGATAGGGAACGCCACTGGTTATACTCTATGATTACAGATTGTAATCGGTTGGTTGGTTTGAAGGTTGGATCGATGAATGGTTGAGTGATTGTATCAGTAAATGAATTCTATTATGTAGAGAGTGTAACTCAAAGGTTCCTGTACAAGAATGTTCATGGTGAATGCTTTTGTGTAATGACACTAGAAAGATAAGTTTGGAATTTGTATGTAATCTCCATTACTGTAATACAAAGTGATTTCTCTTGGTGTGGTGGGTTTTTCTCCTGTAAGGGTTTTCCCACGTATATCTGGTGTTCATGTGTGATTGTCAAATACTCTGTTTCTATTATCTATTTCATAGTGCATCTTAATTAGACTGTAATTGTAAATTTTAAAGTGTATATACATTCTTCCTTGAGGTATTGACATTAGGAGAATTGTTTTCTGCACCTAATTTTCCTTACAATCACAACCACCTCATAACTGTGCTTTACACCTTGAGGTTTTCATTCATAAAAACAAGGTCAAAAGAGTCTTGGTAGATGGAGGTTTTGGTCTAAACATTTGTACCCTTCAGTTAATCAAACATCTAGGCTATTCAAAAGATACTATTAAGAAAGAAAAGAGTACCACCATCAGAGCATATGATGACCAAGAACGGGTATCACAAGGAATTATTGCAGTTCCCATTCAATTGGGATCTCTTATTGCAAAAACTACATGCCAAGTGCTTGATCTTGATCTTCCATATAACATCCTACTTGGCGGACCATGGATCCATGCTTTTAAAGTTGCAGCCTCGAATTATCATCAATGTGTGAATTTTCCTTTCGAAGGAAGATAAATCACCATCCATGGAGACCCTAGGCCTTTTTACTACTACAAAAGTCTTGATGCCAAGTTCTATAAAATCCCCCAAGTACCCAAAAATGATGAAGAGCCTACACCATCAAGCTCATTTGTTAACTCATCATCCTTGCATCCACCTCACAAGCAAAAGCAACTATTGTATAGAATATAATCGATGCCAAAGTAGTGATCCAAGATGATGGTTGTGGGAACTACAAGCTATTAAAAGAAACCTTCCTCTTAGGAGAGTTACCTATTTCTCCTCAATCTCATGGGAAACCCACATCTAGCACCAAAGAACCTAAAACATTCAAGATGGAAGCTACTACCTTCACCAAGTGGGTGGATTTGAACTAGGAAGATATCTCCAAACTCCTCTATCAAGATGAATGACTTGTCCCTATACTTCCCATGAAAGATGATAAAAAAGGCTTGTAGCTCATGCAGAATTGGGGATATAACAAGAATGAGAAGCTAGGACAAAATGATAATGGTTTACTAGAACCCATCATTCCTGAGAAATGCTTAAAAAATCTTAGCCTAGGTTGTACTGCTAGCAAGGTCACACTTATTGGAAAAGGTATTTCCACTAAACAAGTTGAGGCTTCCTCTTGGTCACCTACATTGCATGATACGACCCTAGATGACTTTCCCCCTGATGTTGCAAACCTATTTGAAAACAACACCCTCTTTATGATATCCATAACATCCTTTGTTCCAAGCAATCTACAAACTAAAATATGCCTAGTATAACCACAACTTATTGACATGGACCAACAAGGACTACCAATTCTAGATTTATTCAAAAATGATGAAGCAATCTCAGAATTCATGGGACTTTGTGCCAACTTACCATGGGTAGATAACAAAGTAGGATTTGACATAGAGCTTGGCACAACAGCATACTATAGGGAGACAATTGAATCCTTTAGTCACAAAATTAATGAAATGCAACTAACATGCATATCCTTGAGTGAAAACCACCTAGTGGCACTCTCTGATCCTAAAATAGTAAAAAAAAAGAAGGATGCATCAAATGGTGAAAACCTCTCTAAAGCGCCCAAGGATGAGGGATTCAATCTCCCCCTTAGTGCAATGCATCTAGAGAAGTCAGTGGTACTAACAGAAAAGGCTACACCAGTCAATGTGGGAACCAAAGAAGCACCTAAGATCACTTTCTATGTTGAATCTTTGTTGGAAAAAGAGTGAAAGAATCTGGAAGCCTTCCTGAAAGAGCGTAGAGATAACTTTGCATGGTCATACACAAATATGCCAGGCCTTGATCCTAAAGTGGTTGTGCATCACTTAGAAATTTATTCTGAAGCCAAGCCAAGCCAGTCAAGAAAAAATTAAGGAAGATGCACCCTCAGATAGCACTCTTGGTTAAACTTGAGTAACAAAAGCTTCTTGACATTGGATTCATCTGGCTGATAGATTATCTTGAGTGGGTTTCAAACCCAGTACCAGTCTCAAAACCCACTGGGGGCATCATAATATGCACTAATTTTAGAGACCTAAACAAGGCATGTCTGAAGGATGATTTCCCCCTTCTGAATATCGACCTCATTGTAGACCTAACAACTGAGCATGAAATGTTGTCACTTATGGATGGTTTTTCAAGCTACAATGAAATCATAATTGCCAAGGAGGATCAACATAAAACTGTGTTCACTTGTCCATGGGGAACCTATTGCTGGAATTTGATGCCATTTGGGTTAAAGAATGCAGGAGCAACCTATCAAATGGAAATGACCCCAATCTTCCACAATATGATCCACAAAATAGTTGAATATTATGTGGACGATATTTTGGAAAAATAAAAGAAAAGAAGTGAGCACATACAAGTCGTAGGACCCATCTTTGATAGACTTGAAGAATACAAAGTAAGGCTAAATCCAAAAAAGTGTCTTTGGGGTCACATCAGGGTAACTTCTTGGGTTCATCATCTCACAAAGGGATAGAAATTGATTAGCAAAGGTAAAATCCATCCTAGATATGGAACCATTACAAACACTAAATCAGATGAGAGGATTACAAAGAAAACTATAGTCCATTAGAAGGTTCATAACACAACTATCAGATAAAATCCACCCCTTTTCGCATATTCTCCATAAAGGGATAACCTATAAGTGGGATGAGAAGTGTGATAAAGCTTTCTAGAAGATAAAAGATTATCTACTAACACCTTTAGTGCTCATGCCACCAATGCCGGACAAGCCACTAATCCTGTATATCTCAACAACATTAGCAACACTAAGCTCTTTTGGCACAACATGATGAAAATGGAAAGGAAAGGGATACTATTACATCAACAAAACCTTGGTGGGATATGAAATGAGTTATTCACCTATTAAGAAAGCATGCCTAGCAGTAGTTTTTGCTTCAGAAAAATTTAGGCAATACATGTTGTCACATAAAATCAAGCTCATTGTAAAGATTGATCCACTCAAATACTTGTTATCCAAAGTAACTCTCATGAGACGAATGGCCAAATGGGTTATGATCTTAACAGAGTTCGACATAAAGTATGTAGAGCGCAAGGAAATCAAAGGAAAATTGATTGCAGACCAACTAGCAGAAGCACCTATCTATGCTGAAAACCCTCTGATATCTGAGTTCCCTGATGAATCAATGTTCCTTATCAATCTCACAGCTTAGTGGAAGATGTACTTTGATGGATCATTCACCCAGCATGGATCAAAAGAAGGAATTATCTTCATCACCCCTCAAGGTGATTGCATCCCAAAGTCATATCAACTATCGTTCCCTTGTACTAACAACATTGCTGAGTATGAAGCCCTAATCACAGGTCTAAGAATAGCAATTCAGTGGAAGATACAAGAGATGAAAGTCTATGGAGACTCATGGCTGGTTATCAACCAATTCAATGATGACTATCAAACTAAAGATGAAAAGCTTATTCCTTACAAGAAGATGGTGGAGAATCTCAAGGACCTTTTCATAGACATAACTTTTAAGTAGATTCCTCACATGAATAACAAACTAGCAGACGTCATGGCAATGATTGGATCACTACTAGACATGTCGAACAACATCCTCCAATGTGAATTCTTGGTAGAAAAACTTCTCATACCAAATTTTGAAATCCATGAATCTAAATTTGCGTGTGTCATTGTTGGTCTTGGATCCCTATGGTACCATGACATCTTTACCTACCTTAGCATAAGAACCCTCCCATCCGATATCACCTTGAACTTTAAAAAGATCTTTTTTTAAAAAGGCATCCTGATTTGCGATCCTAGGTGATACCCTTTACTGATGAAGCATCGAAGGGACATTACTACAATGTCTTAACCAAGAGGAAGCCTTAACTACTTTAACAGAAGTACACGATGGCATATGTGGGTCCCATTCTAGCAGTATGATATTAGCTAAGAAACTGTTGAGGATAGGGTATTATTGGCCAACCATGGAAAAGGAAGCCTATTAGTATCTACAGAAGTGTGTCCAGTATCAACAGCATGGAGATTTGATTCATGCTTCAGCTCAAGAGTTGCAACCCATGATCACACCATGGCCTTTTTCATAGTGAAGGATTGACCTCATAGGAAAAATCACTCCAACCTCATCCAATGGCCACAAGTTTATCATGATCGCCGTTGAGTACTTCACTAAGTGGGTTGAAGCCATTCCTATGACATATATAATGGGGAAGCAAATAGCTAAATATATCCTAGACTACCTAATCTACTGCTATGGTGTTCCACAAACTCTTATCTCAGATAATGGAATCCCTTTTAAAAATTAGGATGTGAAAGAGTTGTGCCAAAGATTCAACATCCAACACTGATTCTCCACCCTATATTATCCCCAAGGAAATGGCCAGGCTGAGGCTACAAACAAAACTATCCTAAAAATCCTGAAGAAATCAGTGAATGAAGTTGTTTGTGACTGTTATCTACAACTAAATCCTACTCTTTGGGCTTATCGAACCAGTATCCATACACCTACATGTGCAACCCTTTTCTCCCTAGTCTATGGATCTGAAGCTATCCTGCCTATTGAGGTTGAGCCCCCATCATTGCAAGTGTCACTACAAAACCTGATCACTGAGGAATAATACAGAGTGTCTCAAATAAATGAGCTAGAATTCTTGGATGAGTGTCATCTTGACACCCTTAATCATTTGCAAGTATATCAAAACTAATTGAAATAAAGCTATAACAAGAGGATCAAATGTTGGTCGTTCTAGGTAGGGGGTCTTGTCTTAAAGCAGAATCAGAAGAACCTTCCAGATCAAGATAGAAAAGTGAAGGTTGAGCCTAACTGGTTGGGCCCTTTCATCGTCATAACATGGATCAAGAGCATACAAATTGTCAATTCTTGAAGGTGAACCCTTGCAGGAGCCAACTAATAGCTTACATCTCAAAAAGTTTTATGCCTAGTCCTTAAAGGGTATAAATTTGAAAATACAAAAAAATAAAAAAATGATCAAAATCCAAAAAAATGAGAAAAAGGATTGAAAAAGATGAAGAAAAAAAATCGTCCTCTAGGGAAAACCACTTTGGTGGTGCTTTGGGCAAGTACCTAGGTGAAAACCTGGCAAACAGGCACCTTGTGTAAATAAAGCACCTCCATCTATTCTTTGTCTCTTTTTCCTATCATTCTTTTCCCTACCATTCATCCATCATCCACATCCTTATCATAGCTTGAAAGTATGAAGTATCATAAACTCTTTGGCACTACTTGGCAAATTCAAAGGTTAGTCTGTCTTACCTTTATCAAAGTAGTCTAACATGTCACACTGGGGGAAATTAGTTATAGATCATATCGGGTTCTTGTATATCCTAAGGTCATAAAAAACTCATTGGAAATCTTATTGGAAAATACCAAAAACATTCATAAAATCTCATTAAAAACACCAAAACATTCATAAAATGTTCATCAGAAAATGCCAAAAACATTTGCAAAATCCTATATAGCTAAAATTCAAAACATTCAGAAAATTATGAATTCAAAATCCAAAACATCCAGAAAACATCAAAAACCCTAAAAAGGTCAAAACATTGAAAATCCAAAAGTTGTACCACTTGTCGAACTACATTGTCTCTGAGCTTGAACATAAGCAAGGCCATCATTGATGTACCCTTGAGACACCCTAGGTTAGTCCTTTAGGAGTTTGTCATAATAAATTGACATTTCTCACTTGTTCATATGTCATCTTGCTAATAAGTCATGTCAGTCAAACTACGTGGTCTTTGTGTGTATAACGTAGGCAATGCTTATCTTTGATCAGCCCCCAAGACCCCTAGGATAGGTCTTTAGATTAGGTTCTTGGTCAAAACTTTCAAAAATCCGAAAACATCCAAATATCTTAGAAAATCCCAAAAGATCCAAATATCTCAGAAAATCTCAAAACATCCAAATATCTCAAAAAATCCCAAAACATTCGTAAAACCCTTAAAAAAACCAAAAACATCTAGATAAAATTCAGAAAACTCAAAAACATTGAAATATCAAAAAAACCAAAAAACATTAGAAAATATTTAAAAGACCTGAAAAGCCTCAAATATCACAAAAAACCCTAAACAACCTCAAAAAATTGAAAACATAAACATTCACATAAACTTTCAAAAAGACTCAAAAACAACCTCAAAAAATTTCAAAATACCAAAAAACATTGAAATATTCCAGAAAATCCAAAACCCATCCATTCCATCTCGCTTTCACTTGAAATAAACCTTCATCCATAATAAATCAATTTTCATCTTCAACCTTTGGTAAAACAAGTAGAAAACAAGTGTCACAAGTTGTAAAGTGAGAACCTAAGTGTCAAAATCTAAAGTCCAGATCATAGGTAAATGTGCCAGTGAAGTGTATATCAACAACTCATCTTAGAATTATCATCCTAACATCAAACAACTATCTAATCAACATGTCCTAGGATGTATCCTTCCTGCAATGGATATCAATATCAGACATCACCTTAGGTAAACTTAAACTAGGCAAGAGATATAGATAACATTGAATATTTGTCTTTGATCTTTTCTTATGATTTATCTTAATGACCCATTCTGAGGACCTCTCGATGATTTCCATCAAACAATTTAGAGAGAAAGGAATGGGGCATTGATCATTATCTTTCGTTTATTGTGCTTCTGGTTACTCTTGTAAAATAATCTTGGTGCATACTTTCTTAGTTGTGTGTAGGGAAGTTGTTTGGAGTATGTTGTTAACTATTGCGTATGCTTTGTTCCAATATATTCTAAGTTTCTAACTTGCATTCCAATGAGATTTCCATATGTCAAAGTGTGAACAAGAACTATCCTATTTGTTTTCTGATTCAAAGTCCATTACACTAGATATAATGTTTTCGTGGTTATTAATACCTTGATGCATTGCGTCTATGTGTTATATCAAACAATAAGGAATGACAAAAAATCCTAATCCCGAAATGTGAACAACTCATCATCCTGCATTCATCCTCATTTTACATGTCTCGTGGCCATATCTAATAAATTCTCAGTGGATCATAGACTTGTATTTTTTAAGCAATCATCGAATCAACTAATTTTTGAAGAAATCAGTTTGTGCAAGGAGAGGAAAATGAGAATGTGAATTCTCCATCACATAATGTTGATCCAGAAGTTGGTGAGTCTCTCATGGTGAGGACTTTGATAAAAGTGTCAATGAAAAAGGAACCTCCACAAAGAAAGTCTCTTTTCAAAACTACATGTAAGTGCCTAGGTAAATGTTACAAAGTAGTGATTGATTCCGGTAGTACAGATAATTTGGTTTTAGTTGAGATGGTTGAAAAGCTTAAGTTGAAAAGAATCCCTCATACCACTCCATATACATTTTTTTGGATAAACAAAGGGAAACAAGTAGTTGTAAATGAACAAAGTTGGGTTGAGTTTCATATAGGGGGATATGAGGATAAGGTTTTGTATGATATAATACCAATGGATGTGTGTCATTTTATTTTGGGAAGGCCTTGGAAATATGATAGGAAGGCTATCCATGATGGGAGGAAGAATACATATGCCATTTAAAAGGATGGGGTTTCATACACCCTCACACCATTGAAGGATGAAAGCCAAGATTCTCAAGTAGGGCCTAGTGTGATGTTGGTCAATGAAAATGAGTTCTTAAAGACCTTGGAAGAGGAGAATGTGGGATTTTCTATCATAGTAAGGCCTAAATCTTTCATGGAAGCAGAAAAGAAAGAGGGGTTACCTTTGGAGGTGAAAACATTACTAAAGAAATATGATGAAATAGTGGTTGATGAGATTCCCAACACCTTTCCACCTATGAGGGACATAAGCCATCATATTGATTTCATTCTAGGGGCTAGTTTACCCAAAAAAGTTGCTTACAAGATGAATCCATAGCAAAATGAGGAAATTAGGAGGCAAGTGCAAGAATTACTTGACAAGGGGCTTATTAGGGAGAGTTTGATTCCTTGTGTGGTCCCCATACTCCTAGCACCAAAGAAAGGTGATGAGTGGAGGATGTGCACTGATTCTGGGACCATCAACAAGATTACAATAAGGTATAGGTTTCCTATTCCAAGAATTGAAGACCTAATGGATTGTTTGGGTGGTGCATGCTACTTTTCCAAGATTGATCTCAAGAGTGGCTATCATCAAATCATAATCAGACCTGGTGAGGAATGGAAAACAACCTTCAAGACAAATGAACGGCTTTATGAATGGATGGTAAAGCCTTTTGGTTTGTCAAATGCCCCTAGTACTTTCATGTGCTTGATGAATGAGGTGCTTAAACCTTTCACTGGTAAGTTTATGGTAGTGTATCTTGATGATATTCTTGTTTTTAGAAAAACCAAAGAGGAAAATTTGCAGCATTTAGATTTGGTTTTGAGAAGGTTTCATGAAGAAAAGCTAATGATAAACTTGAAGAATTATGAGTTCTTGAAAACAGATTTGGTTTACCTTGGCTTTGTGTTCACCAATGGCACTTTGAAGATAGATCCAAGTAAGGTTGAGGCTATCCTAAGCTAGCCTACACCCAAATCAGTGGTTGAGTAAGGAGTTTCCATAATTTGGCTAGTTTTTATAGAAAATTCATAAGAGGTTTTAGTCATGTGTGTGCTCCTATGATTGATACAATAAAGGGTGATAAAAGAAAGAGGTTTGTTTGGTCTCATGAGGCTAATAGGAGTTTTGAATATTTGAAAAAGAAAGTTGTTGAGCATCCCATATTGACTTTTCTTAGTTTTGATAAGGTCTTTACCATTGAGTGTGATGCAAGTGGTCATGCTATAGGTGTTGTCCTAAGTCAAAAACAAACCTATTGCCTTTTTTAGTGAAAAATTGAATTAAACTAAGAAAAAAGTATTCTTCAAATGATCTTGAGATGTATGCAATGGTGCAAGCATTAAAGAAATGGGGACATCATTTTCTTCCTAAGGAGTTTATAGTGTACACTGACAATCATGCTCTCCAATTTTTGAATAGTCAAGATAAACTCAGTAGTAGGCATGTGAAATGGGTTGAATTTTTGCAAGGTTTTACTTTCACCATTAAGCATAAAAAGGGTCAATCTAACAAAGTGGCAAATGCATTGAGTAGAAGAGCTCTCATGGTGTAGGAAATTCAATTGAAGATCATAGGAGTGGATTCTTTGAAAGGTATGTACATTGATGAAGTGGATTTTAAAGACATTTATGCAAGTTGTAGGCATCCTTGTAGCAGCAATAATGAAAAGTGGCTTGATTTTCTGATCTAAGATGATCTATTGTTCAATGAGGGATAATTTAATCAAAGAAAAGCATAGTGGTAGCCTTACAGGTCACTTTGGTTTGGATAATACCTTGGAGTAGTTGAAGAGACACTACTATTGGCCAAGAATAAAAACTAATGTGAGAATTTTTTTGGATAAGTGTACTATTTTTCAAAGGGCTAAAGGATCTAGCACTAATGTAGGATAATATTAACCTCTTCCAATCCCTAATAGGCCTTGGGAATCAATAAGCATGGATTTTGTGATGGATTTATCATTTCTCCTATTTTTTAATGTTTTTGATCTTTACCCTTATAAAGGGGAAGTTGTTGTAGGTTCATTAGTGATTCTAGATGAATATTGGATAAGGGATCTTCCACCAAGCCAACCCCTGGAGTTGGAATGCATCTTGGACAAGAAGGAGCTTAAGAAGACTAGGAGAAAGGTCTACTACCAATACTTGGTCAAATGGTGGTGTGTTCCTACGAAGGATGCAAATTGGATGACTAAGGATGATATTATCAAACATGGATGTACAATTGAAGGTCTTTCCTCAAGTGGAACATGAGTTTTCTTTGTCTTGGGAGTATGGTGTAGGGGCACCCATGGGTTTTCATGCCTCCAGAAGGGGTCAAAAGTTGATTTTTTGCTTTGTTTGAGTTGTTTGAATGTAATAAGGTCTTCTCATACCATTGCATAGGTGTTTGAGTTGATTTGAATCATTAATGGTGAGTTAGGATCTAGGTGTAAGAAATTGTCAAAGTTGCACAAATGTTGTAAAAGCAACTTTTGCATCTTTTTGTAAAAAGTGTTCATAATGGTGTTTAGTTGGTTTGTAATTTGAAATATGGTTATGAAGCATTGGAAAAATGTTGGAAGATGTGTAAAATGCCTTGTGTGGTTGAAGAAAAGTTTGGTTGATGACATTTTGCAAGATTGAAACAATAAAAGCTCTATTTTCTGCATTTTTTGGACATATTTTGCTGCTACATTGAATTGTACAAATCTGTACGATCCTTCCATGGTCTAAATTTGGTTGTATTTGATATAACACTAAATATACTTTCGTTTGGTGGTGATTTCATGTGATTTCACTTTGTTTTGAGTGAGTTGTGATCATTTTTTTATAGACTAGTTGAAACCCTAATTAGGATAGCCAATGAGTAAACAAAATGTAATAAACTCCATTCCACCCAGTGAAAACCACTAAAACTTGGTGGAATGGATGATGTTAGGGTGTACTTTGATATTCCTAGGTTTCAGATGTAGGAGATGGGGCTTGCATGTGTGGAGGACCACTAAAGAGGTTGATATCTTCATCTATTAGCCATAAAAGCCCTAGTGAGGGAAACAAATTTGTTATTAGCAATTTGGGAATGATCTATGTGTTGGATATAGTAGTTTGAGGCTCTTTTGGATATGATTAAAGCATTGGAGTGGAGGTATAGGCCCTAGAATACAAAAAACCTTGCTGCTACCAAGCCACATTATGCTAGTAGGCCTAATTTGAGCAAGGACAGTCAGAATTTGGAGCCTTCCGTACAAAACAACCTCACCTAGTTTTAGGATATGTTGGAGAATATAAAAAAGGGTATTTGTAAATGTCCTTACATTTTGAATGTCATACCTTCCCTGCAAGTTATGTCTGAAAAGGTCATTTTGAAAGGCTACTAGGGGGAAGGGATAGTTTGTGAAGGAAATCCCATTTGTTGATGTGTGAGGGCTCTTGTGAGTGGTTATCTAAGTGAGTTTGATAGGTTGGAGACTAGGGGATCCTTGTGGTGATTATGGGTTATGGTTAGCCTTGAATGGCTTGTTGCTCTGAAAAACAAATGTCTACCCTTGTTGAAGAAGTCTACCCTATCATGATTGTCTTTGAACTTTGAGAGATGAATGGACCCATTGTTGTGAAATATGATATCAATCATGTAGCTTATGCCCCTACTCTGCATCACTTCTATCTTCTCTTTGTGTTAACCTGGCATCATGACAGTCAACAAAAACATCATCAATGTATCCACCCTACATCCACAAACCATCAACATACATGCATCTCATAATCATGGCATAATCATGGAATATCACATCATACATCCTGCATTATTATTTGAGTTGTGATGAATAATATAGATTTGTTATCTTGAGCATCTTGAATCGTTGCATCACATATCATACACATGTATTACATTATCATTTGCATCCATACATCGATATGCATACATCATCATCATAAAATTGCATAGAAAATACACAAAAATGAAATGCATCTACATCATTTGCATCCATATCATTTGCATCATTCATCCCATAGCATATCATGAAAAGATAATGAAAAAGAACATAACATTGTATCTCATTCCATCTCATGTATCATCGCATATCACATAGGCATTGAAATTAAAGTACATCCATACATGATCAAATATAAGCATCTCATCCATCCATACATAATAAGCATGAAATAAAGTGAACACATCACAACATAAATCATTTGTATCTGTATCACACACACACACACACACACACACACATATATATATATATATATATAAAATGAATGTCATGGTACAAAATCTGGATTAATGTATGTATATTGATGATAAATACAATATCCACGAGGCTATCAAAAAGGAGACCATGAATGAATATTTGTGTCAAAGAATCGAGCAACAAAAGTCAAAAAGTATCTATACATAAGAGCTACCCCTGATGGCTACTTCCCTTTGGCCTAACTCTCTAGCTTCTCCTTAGCTCTTGGTCGTGCATCACTACTTTGTGAAAATTCAGGCTATTTTAGTGCCTGTGGTACATCTCGATGGTAATGCATCCTATAGTATGTGGCCTCTATCATGGCCTCCCTGCATAATCTCGCTGAAACTGTCCTACCCTGGGAGGCTACTGTCATGGCCTCTATCTGATGTCATCGACCAATCTCCTGGTCTCTCTCTGCAGTCGTAGTCTGTAACTGCTGTCAGGCATGGTTCCACTCCACCATAATGGTGACCACTTGTTGTCTCACTTGGTCCTGCTCAATAGTAATAGCCAAAAATTTTTGGCACACCTGATCCTACTCACCCATCAAAATCTGCACCTACTATTGTAGATGTTGTATCTGAGCATCTTTGGCATCTAGAAGTGGTGGTGTTGTTGCTTGCTGTTGTACACTCGACTATTGTACAACTTGTGGTTCAACCTATAGTTGAACTTGAGGAGGTTGTTTCCCAACTGGTAAAGCCCCTAGAACCTGCCCATCCTAGCCACCTTGGTCTTCTTGTCCCTTTCCTTTGTCTCTGGCCCCCTGCCTCTAGGTCTCCCTCATGGCGGAGCACTTGTTGGATCTTTCAAGCATTGCAGAGGTATGAAACAAGCATCATAAGTAGGCATAGTCACCCCTACCGCTTGACCCTGGTCATAAGCCCATGGCTGAGCTGCTAATTGTATGAAGCTCTCTACTGCCTCTAGAGCTGGAATAGTAGTAGGTCCCCATGTGGGAACCTCATGTGTAGACCTCACAAACATAGACCTATAGGTGTTATTTGGCTTCTCCTAAACCTCATTAAATTGTTGTGCCACTCTATCTAGCAGGTATCGCTCAATGATTGTATGCTCACGACCTTGAATGTATCGGGTTTGTCTCGTAAAGAATAGCTACTGAGCATCATCATACCATGGTGGCATTTGTAGCCACAGGCACCATCAAAAAACTGTCATGTCATCCAAAACCCATCGCTAGTATAGAAGCCCAATCTTTCGAGTGTGTCATAGGGTGATTACACTTCTATACCTCCAAATGACGAGATCATCTAGCTCCACTTTTTCCATTTGCACTATAAATCAAAGCATGACAATATTCTCCCACACCCAAATATGTAGCAGAGTTACCCCTACACCAATGGCTCTCCCATCACAATAAACAAAGTCATGCATGTCATGATAAAGTGAGGCCAACATCATTGGCCCCCAAGTAAAAAGAGTCCTCCTATGGAGCATTTGGTGTCATGCCAAGCCCCATCTTGGGCTGAACCCTCTGATGTGTCTGTAAAGAGCCACCAAACCTGAAGTGATGGCTACAATGATCAATCTGAATGTAGGAACGTTACCTATATACATCTTGAGGTTGATCTATGATGTAACAAGAGAAATGTTCTCTAGCTCCATAACCTCATGATAGGCACTTTTTCAGATTCAACATCGTAAATCACATGCTCACCATGTATCAACAAACGTAGAATACACCATACATCCTCTAAGGTCATTGTCGCCTCACCGGTGGGAAGATGAAAGGACGAAGTCTCATTGTGCCATCTCTCACACAGAGTAGTCATCATGGCTAAATGAGTCTGGATGATGGGCGCATATGCAACGTACCAAAGCTCGATCTCACCGAGGTGCTCGTGGTGCAACTCTAACAAATCGCCCAGTCTCTCCATTCCTTAAGGTGTGAATGCACAAATGAATTGAAAGTGACCCTTCTTGGCTTATTTAATCTAGAAAATTAGGGTTTTTTTCCCTAATTTAACCTTGAAGCTAGGGTTTATCATCATTTTCACCAATTTTGCCAATCTAGAACTTATTTTGCATCGTTTTTTATGTTTTTGGCATAATTCTTGCATACTGGAGCCTTTCTGGACCCTTGGGGCAACTTTTAACCTTTATTGAGAAATCAACCCAAAATTTGAAATTTATGCTTGATTTCTCAAGGGGGCAGGGAATCAGCTTTATCCTTCCGCTGGGGCATCTAAAAAATTAGAAATTTTTTATTTTTTTGATTCAGGCAACAGTTTTAATCTGAAAAGCATTATTCTTTGAACCGAAGCAATATGTACCTCGCTTCAAAGAGAGGCAAAATATAGACACTAAATTCTTTTCTAAATGATATTATACACTCAAATCAGATTACTAACATCATTTCTTCTTTAAACCCATCCTCTTTTTGCTTAATTAATTAAATTAATCTAGTTAATTTAATTAATGACATCATTTTCGTCCATTAACCTAAATCATTAATTCTAGTTAATTCATTCTCCCTTCACGCTAACATTTCATCTCATTAAATTAAATAAATCAAAATAATAATTTAATTCCCTAAGTCATCTTATTTAATTAAAGAACCCTAAGTTATTTAAATTAAATATCATTTCATCTCTCCCCCATTCATTAAATTATTTTATTTAATGAATATCACTTTAATTCTTCAAATTCCCTAATTGCATGATTAAACCTTGTTTAATTAGCAATTAAACTATTTTTCCTCTTAACGGGGAATATTCCCATGGAATATCCCTTATCTCCTTTTTTGCACAGTTAAAAAATTCTTTTAATTTGCAAAATACCTTTATCCTCACCCATGAATATATTCCAAAGAATATTCTCTTTCCTCCATTCAACTCACTTGGCTTCTTGAGAAAGCTAAACCTTTTACCTTTTGAACAAGTCACCTTTAACCTGTGTGAGTAGGTCAAAAGTGTGTTTGTTTGGAACAAGTGTGAGCCCTTGATTAATTCACATCTTGCATTCTCATCCGTTGATGAGAATCCATGATCCATGCCTTCTATTTCCTCCATCTTGGATTGTTGATTAATCTTTTCAATCTCAACCCTCTATTTCTCATTTGTTCTCCTATAAATAGAATACTATTTTGAGACAAATGGATCCATCTTTCAATTGCAAAGTCATGTCATTGAATTCACTCACACTTACACTCTCAATTTACTCACTTTTAGCTTAATTTAGTTCATTTGAGTTGCATAATAGCTTAAGACATCCATTAATGACTTCCATGCATCCATCTTAGTTTGTTTAAAAATTAGGGTTTCCATCTTTTAGCTTAGAATTAGCTTAGATTAGCTTAGCAATTGTATAATTAGATCAATTTTAGCATAAAATCATGTTAATTTAGCTTGCATCATGTTTAGTTTAGCATAAATAAGGTTTTCATCTATTTATCACAATGGTTTCATCGATTCTCTTCCATAGAATCGATTGAAACAAGCTCACTCATCATGGGATTGGGAAAGGGTCGTTGTTCCACATCAACACGACACCAATTCAAAACCAGGATAAGTTTCAAATGGGTTCAAGTAGGAAATTTTAAAACTATTTTCATAGTTTGTAACTTTCAGTTTCAATAAATGCTTAGTTTAACTTTCAATTTGAATGATCTTGTTTGTGATTGAGGTGTAGTGGCTAAGTTATGCTTCAATTCATCATGGATCAAGCGTAATCAACCCACCCTAACAATCCTCATCTCACAGATTGATATAGGGGTCATATGAGTTATCCATGTCTTTTTGTTTCCTTTGTGATCTAGTCAGGACCATATAAGACTTGTGACCTTTGGATGTTGAGACTTTGAAAAATATGCAACTAAGATGGAGATGCAAACTAAGGATGAAAATGGAAGATGACTCTATGATTTTTTTTTTTTGAACTATAAGGATGACAATGCAAACTACATCCAAGTTTTTAATATGCAAGAATGGTGATGAAGTTATGACTATGCTTAGGATGCAAAATGCTAATGGAACTATGACTATGACTATGCTTAGATTGGGTATGCAACCTTGAACCTTAAAAGAGGATACTAAGAATTTAACTATGATGAACCAAAGTAATAGCTCTAAATTTCAAGAACTCAAGAGGATAAACCAAGATGATGATGATGATGATTGATAAAATATGAACCTAAACTAGACATGTGAATTGTAGGCCCAACCTAAAAATAAGATAGGTGAGAGGTATGATAAGGTCAAGACACCTATAAATTAGACTAATGGTCTCCCCAATAGTATGATAAGCTCCCTAATCTCAAGACTCAAAGATGATGTTGAAATGATGCTAAGATGTAGTATAT
The DNA here is from genome assembly GCA_007258455.2 of Sequoia sempervirens. NCBI lineage: Eukaryota > Viridiplantae > Streptophyta > Pinopsida > Cupressales > Cupressaceae > Sequoia > Sequoia sempervirens. The sequence goes on along the minus strand of VDFB02105785.1, from coordinate 273,134,675 downwards.
GCAAACTAGGACTATGCAAGATGACCTAAGGTGAATGATGAAATGCTTTGTATGGACCGACTAAACCTAAACAAGTCTCTGATCTGAGTATATTGTCATAGTCTATAAGGAAATTTAAAGTTGGATGTACAAATATTTCCCCAAATTTTTTGATCCTAACAATTGCATTGTTATGCTTTTTGGCCCTAATTTGATGTTTTCTAGGTTGTTTTCCGATTTTGGTAAGTTCAGATTTGATCATAAAACACAACAAACACTTGAAAAAAAGATTTGGTTGATTTTGACTCTTTGACTTCTTGGTAAGTGAGGATGTTTGTAAGTTTTCTTCTACAAAAATCGCTTGGCCTTGGTTCACAAACAATATAAACAAGCACAACCTAGCTAGTAGTAATAGGGTTTGTCTAATAAATTTGGACTTACCTCACCCCCTGGGGAGTGATGTAATTCGTGAATGAGGAGTGAGTGAAGCTAGAGTATTCCAAGGTCATGGACCACCTTAACACCTCTTTCCTTGAAAGGAGTAACTCGAATCAAGGAACCTTGCCACCTCAACCAAGAATTAGACGTGGTAAGTAACTTCTCAGGATGATGCTATCCCGATGCACCAATAGGAGACAACCAAAATAGGACTTAGGCTCTAAAACAATAGGTTTCTAGTGGAGGAATGTCATGAAAACCAGTGGTATACTTCATATGTGAGACAATAAAGCCTTTAATCAACCCATGTGTGGTCTATACACCCACATTAGAATTGACACACAAGGTATAACTTCACCAGATATAGTTATTGACTTTCACCTTCACCCCTTTAATATAGCTCATCAGGAAACATGCTTGGGATTGTCCCCTTTGAGTTCTCCATTAGGATTTGTCTGAAAGGTGGGCCTTGCTACTAAAAGAAAAGAGATTGATATGTGTTTCTCATGCACCCAAGATTTCACAAAATGCAAGGGGAGAGGATACACACACACCAATCTAGGATTTAAAACAATGTACAAGTGCACAAGACACAAAAGACACTTGTTCTTTTTAAGAAACAATTCCAAATGTTCCTAATTTAAAAATCACAAACACACAATGGAACCTTGCAAGAAATTGGATTACTAGTTTAGATCAAAAGGTCTTCTCCCAACGATTGCCACAAGCTGAAAATCAGATATCAGTAACCAAAAATTTTCCATGCTATCAACGTGATTCTAAGATTTGAATATTTTATTATATTTTTTACCTCAAAAATAAAAATGCAAAGAAGATACCCCTAATAAAATTTTGAGAACTTTCCAAAAATGTACAATTTTTAGAAAAAATCCTTAATTTAAGCCCTAGGAAGTAGATTTATGAAGTACTAATTTTCAAATATCTGATTGTAGATTAATTATTTGAGGTCAAATAAAAAATGTAAAAAACAAATCCCTTGTAGAATTTGGAGAGCTTTCTAGATCTGTAAACAAAAATTTGTTAATTTCCAACTAGAATTTAAGATTTATGAAAAATCATAAAAAAATATGATAACTTTCTAAAAAATGATGACCTGAAGCTAATTTTTGGCGTGTAAGCTTATGAGATGATCTGTGACCTTCAGTAAAAAAACTAGAAAAAATTTCGTAGTCATTTGGGAGATATAATGAAGTCTTTGGAAACTACTAAAATAGCATAACCCACTAAAAAATGTCAACATGAATCTAATTTTTGGAATGTAGGCTCCTAGTATGATCCTTGACCTATAGGAAAAAAACCCCAAAAAAATTCACAACCGTTTGAAAGATATGATGAAATCTTTAGAAAATCCTAGGGTTTTGTTTTCAACCTAATCTACACAAGGTTAGTCTTGAGTTTTTTTAACAAAACAAGAACCAAAAACCATCTAATTCAAGAAATGAAGACCCTAATCTAACAATGAAGCACAAATTACAATAGAAATCCAAATAATGAAGCAATAATACTTAATTTTTGTCATATTTGATTCACCTCCATTGCTCTTCTCCATTTTGCTTTGTTTGTTCTCAAATTTGTAGTATGCAATGTATTCACTAAGCTTGATGTTGATGCAAGATAGCTCTAGATCTCAAGATAGCAAAAATTCAAATATTGTGTGTCTTCAATCTATAAATGATATAAGAAGCAAAATATTGAAGATTGTGGTTGTCAGGTTGAAATGAAGGCAATGGCTTGCTTTTGTAGAAATTCAATTCAAATGAAGGGCTAGGATTGAGAGATTATGTATGGTGATCAATGGATGAGATTAATTGAGAGGAAAAGAGATAAGGATGGGAAGAAAGGACCACGATCCAAGAAATTGGAATAAGAGATAGGGCTTAGCTAGAAAATGGTAAATTAAATAATTAAAACAATTATTTAATTTAGGGAATGGTGAGATGAATAAATAAATAATAAAAATTATTATTTAATTATAGAAGAAGAGGTGGAATGATAAATATTAAATAATTAAAAAAATTATTTAAGGATGAAAATGAGGAAGAAAGGACCACAATCCAAGAAATTAGAATAAGAGATAGGGCTTAGCTAGAAAAAGGTAAATTAAATAATTAAAACAATTATTTAATTTAGGGAATGGTGAGATGAATAAATAAATAATAAAAATTACTATTTAATTATAAAAGAAGAGGTGGAATGATAAATATTAAATAATTAAAATAATTATTTAAGGATGAAAATGAGGAAGAAAGGACCATGATCCAAGAAATTGGAATAAGAGATAGGGCTTAGCTAGAAAAGGGTAAATTAAATAATTAAAACAATTATTTAATTTAGGGAATGGTGAGATGAATAAATAAATAATAAAAATTATTATTTAATTATAGAAGAAGAGGTGGAATGCAAAATATTAAATAATTAAAATAATTATTTAATAGAGAGTGGATGAAAATGAGGAATAATTAAATAATTATTTAATTATTTAATTATAAGGGAGAGGAAAATGATAAAATAATTAAATAAATATAATTTATTTAATTATGGAGGGAAAAAGGTAATGAATAAATAAATAATTAAAATAATTGTTTAATTATAGAGGAAAATGAAAATAAATAATTAAATAAATAAGAATTTATTTATTTATTTTAGACTACAAGAATCGGGTAGCCCCCCTATAAATTGTAGTGTGCCTGGTAAACTTTTTTCATGTGATCAGTGATGCTAGTGTGACACGTCCTCTGCTACCATGGGTTTGGGGGGAGACTAGACCTTGTGACCTCTTGCCTGCAACAGGATGCTTTAGCCAATCAAGCTAGGCCCCCCGCCCCTAAATAAGGATTTATTTAATTATAGAGGAAAAAGGGGTAACCAATGACATAATTTAAATAAATTTGATATTTATTTAAATTAATCAAGGAGGAATAAAGATAAAGTGAAATAATTAAACAATTAAGAATTATTTAATTAATAGAAGAATTATGACATTAGGGATAATTCTTTAATTTTGCAAGTGGTTTTGCCTCTTGGCATAGTAGTTTCATATGATTCATTTACAAGTATCCAGTTGTTTTCGGATTATTAAGAGAAGTTTAGTGAAGTTTATTATTGTGCAAGTCTTGGTTGAAGATTAATAATATTCTTGCCCTCTTTCTCGTGTGGATTTTTTTCCCTGAAAGAGTTTCTCCACATAAATCTGGTATCTCATTTGGCTTTTTGATTTGTATCTTATTGTTGAATGTGAAACACACAATCTTATTTTGGTAATCTTAATTTCATATTTGCAAACACATTCATAAGTTGTTATTAAAGTTTTGTTTCACCTTTTTTTCAATAGTTTTACCTAATTGGTTCATTACCTAGGTTCTATTTATAGTAGTTACTTAATTTTACTTAGGGTACACATAAGATACTTATCACTTTATGTCTCAAGTCATAAGATTAAGACACATGTCACAATATTGTGTGATCATATGTCTAACCTTGATCTATATAACCAAGGGATTCTCTTTGTAATATCAATCCATTCTCATTGTATATTTGCATCATTTGATAGAATGGTATTATTCTCTCATATTTGCACTCTCTTGTTCTTTCATTGAAACTCCTTGATCTTGGGTGGCTACATCTTCATCCAAATGTTGCATGATATAGAACATTCCATACCAAATCTTACACACCACACTCAACATAAAATTCAAGATCTTCAAGATATTCATCATAAACCTAATTAGAAGGAAATGCATGATGATTCTTTCAATGTTAGTGATGAAAACTATGCACCATATGTTGATGTTACTCATTAGGCTATCAAATAAAATGAGCATGAAAGAAAAATACATAAAACTTATCAAGAAAAAGGATATGAAAACTATGATATTCTCATGGATAGTCTCATAGTGGATATATATTTATATAACATGTGTTTTGATCATGTTGAAATAGACATATCTAATTGGGATAACTTTATTGGATATTGTATGTACCTTTCTTCTACTACACATTATATATTATACTATGCTCATTTTTATGTTTTTTACTTGATATTGTCACTTAAAGGGTCAAGGATTTTTTGGTGTTCTCATAAGGTACATGATCTAAACATTAGATCCTAATTATGATTAATAGATAGTTTTTAATCCAATTTTATCAAGGAGTTCAATTCAAGCCAAATTTCATACTAAAGAGTATTTTTTGTCAACTGGGCACATTGGAGAGGCATGTAGAAAGTTGTTGAAGACTTGTGATAATATAAAACATCTTGGGGGTAAAGATTATTCTATATGCAACTTTAAAAAATGGTTTTTTTTGTTCAAATTGGCAGGTTCACCCCTTTTGACAATTAGTTTTCCCTAGCAAGTGTCAATGGTAAAATCAAAGAATGTGAACAACTTGGATATGGCAAGAAAAGTGAAAACAATTGCTAGTCTATTTTGACTTGTAGAGGTCAAATTATTGAATAAGTTACATGGAAGTCCGAGCATCTGCTTAGGGATTTTTGTAATTAATTTTGGAGATGGAACTTTGTTTACCTTTAGAAAAAGAGGACACGTGAGTTTAACAATTGTTGTAATAGGGTTTGTTATTCCATTTATGTGTTCAAGTTATTGTTACAATTACAACCCATGTAGTCCTCCTATCCCTACTTTCTACAATCAATCCTCATATGTGGAAAAGTATGGTTAGAAATTTTGTTTAGAGGATACAACAAATAGTATGAAAAGTGAATCCTAAGTTGTTTCTTATATTTCCTTTGCATTCTACAACATGACACAACACCTAAATAGTATGTAATACATGTATAGATGACACCCACCACCATGATAGGTTTTCATTTTAATGCCTTCCACATATAGGTCTCCAAACAATAGTAAGAACAACATTATGCTTGGACGTAAGCCTAAGGGATGTGTACTCTACCAAAGTGGATAAAAGCATGATTGTTGAATCTTCCAAGTTTTTGTGTGTGGACATAAATACATATTTTGGTGGAATTGTGATACACTAAGATACTAAGCTAAGATTTCAAGTAGTCTAGAGATTCTTAAGTATTTAAATGTTGCAAACATACAACTATATGAATACAAAAGTTGCAAATAGAAATAAATGTATATAAGAGAAATAATTAGATTCAAAAATTAAAATGAAAAATTAAAAAACCTATTATTTTATTCAACCATCATACTAATAAAACAAACATCAATATTATAAAAATGTAGACCACTACACTTTTAATTAAAAATCATTTAATATAAAATATATATATAATAATTTTAGTGGGATAACATGCCAAACTTGCAAGTAATATGTTTTTTTAATTTTTAAAATCCCATTTGTGAGTTTCCTATGGATCTTCTCTCCTATATTATATTATATTCTAACAAATAAATAATTGCAATCATATTTTAAGGGCATTATCTAAGTCAAGATATGCCTAGATTTTATTTGGTTGATGATGTTTGTCCATTTCTTTCCCATTGAATTTCAATGCAATTGGCGGCCCATAAAATATGCGCGTTTAATGGTATTCAAGCCGCTAAATATTAGTTTTGAAAATTTAGGCTTGACCTTTGACAGATCGATATTTATTATTATTTAGGTGAAGAATTGCAGCTTAACCTTTGACTTGGCGATATTGATAAAATGGAACCAAATAGGAAGAGTTTTTTAATTTTGTTTTTTTGTTTTTATGGACAATTGATATTTTATTTTATCATATAATGAGTACACACTATCCAGTCATAAATACATAGATGTCTTGTGTAAAATAAATTACTTTTATAAAATAAAGTTTTTAGTCTACTTAGTATGTCTACTTGCCTAAGAATATGAATTAATTCTTTTTTATTGCATTTATCTATATAAATAACAATAAATATTAAGCAAATATAGTAAGTAGAAAAAGAAATTGTTATAATTCTTTTTTATTGCATTTATCTATATAAATAACAATAATAAATATTAAGCAAATATAGTAAGTAGAAAAATAAATTGTTACTATATAAAAGAAAGGGAATAAGTTGAGAGTGTGTATATTTGATTGGTTGATGAAGGTAGAATTTTAAAGAAATTAAAAGAAAGATTTAAAATAAGGTTTTGGAATCTAGATTTTGGATATATATAGTCCTAATTTGGAAGCTATGACCATTACCAAAGAGATTTCAACAGTAACCTTTGAAACTAAGTTGGTGACCTTTGATTTATGCTACTACCTAAGATTAGATAGACGACTAAGAACTGAGATTTCACAGTCTTCAATGTACTAACTTCCCTATCAACCCAATGAACCGTGCTACCAAACTACAACATGTGGTAACTTCCTTTACTTATACAATTGAAACTTTAGAGGAACCTACATTGAGGTCTAATGATGCTCATGGTGGTTGTAAAATTTAGAACCAATTCTCATGTAAATAGGTATTAATGAAAGAAGTTATATTAGTACAAGAAAAAAGGTTAGTTTTACTTGGGAAATTACCTCAACCAATCCCCTAGTATGGGATATTATAACCTCAACAAAAATAGTAAGTTTTGGAAGTGTGTGGATACCTAAAGTGATTTTTGGAAGTTGGTGGGCTTGATATCCTTTTATGGTTGACTTGAGGAGGGAGCGTGAGACACAACTATTTCATCCTAATTAATTGCTTTTTTACTAAGCTTTATTAATAAAATCATCATATACATATTATTTGTAAGTCACCCTTTTTTCTAAATTAGTTTAACCCACATGCTTAGGAAATAGTACTTCCTTTGGGTAGAATTACTATAAATAAAGTGTGATAATAGAATGGATCATCCATGAATTACATTATATTGAGCAATGATATAGGATATTTCCCACTTGAAAAGGCCAACAATATATTATAATATGAATCTATTATTATTATTGTGTTTCCATTAGCAACATATATTCTTTATATTTTTGTTATTTGGCTAATCTCTTGTAGGAAGGACTATATCATCTAGTATCAAAGCTCTTTTCAAGGACATGTTAAGTTGTTGTAGCATATTTCATTTAGGGCCTTAAACAACTATCCATTGTGTGCACTTTTTAATAGGAGAGGAGGTACAAACCAAAGATCTATGCATATGTTCTTAGTGTGTACCTTGGTGTAAAAAGGTAAAAGGTAGAGTATAAATAGTATGATGGATTATAGTGAGGTGCAATGGACTACACGGTACATAAATCAAATATATACACATAATTATTTATCACATTCATATAGAAATCAATAAACCATCATATTCTTATTATATATACTTGTATTACATTAAAATTAATAGTTTAGTACATGTTCATCTCACTTATATCCTTCTTACATGCAATAGCTATCTCATGCATGTCCCTTTTTCTTTGTGTTCTCTACTTTATCTTACATCTACATATTACTACATATAGAGGTGTGTCCCTCTTCCTTGCTACGAACCTTTTCTTTATCACAATGTAGTTGTAAGTGGCGTAGTTGTCTAGTGATTATTTTATCCTTAGAAACTTTTCTCAAGATGTGTTCCTTTTTGTTTTCAACCTCAAGAATCCTTCAAAATTTTCACCGTTACCCTCCATTATGTTTCCTTTCAAAGTTTCAACCTAATGGGAGTGATGTGGCTCTATCTTTTCACCATTATCCTCTAGGTAAACCCATGTCTTGTCCTCAAGAAATGCTAACTTTTGTGCCAAATTAAAAAATGTTTTGTCCTCCAAAATCTTAAAAAAAATTTATAGCATTCAAAATTTATAAAAAATAAAAAAAACATCTCAAGGAAAGACATTATTATATATTCCCCTAAATGATGTGGATTTATTATTTCACTAGATAATTGATTGCTAGAACAGATAAATATGACAATTGGTCCTTACTAATCTTACTTCTCAACTATTGAGAGAATATAAAATTTTAATGGAATCTATGAGCTACTTTGATTCCATCAAGAGACTTGTCAAATGTGCTAGGTAAAATTTGACCACCTCTCTTAACCTCTTGACCTAAGCTCTTAGGTGTTCCATTTGATCATGAACCTATTGGTATTGATTGTGTTAGTTATCTATCTACACCCATACTTTATTTGATATAATGTGTTAAAATTGAACATCAATTTTATTTGGTTGTATTTTGAATGCCTTTTTTATGCAAGGAATTATAGAAATAATTCATATAATGTGTTAACATTATTGTTGGTTTCTTGTTCTACCAATAGTTCTTGCTTAATTTCTTGTTGAGAAAATATGTGTCATTCACCTTGCATAATTCTTGTAATGTAAAATTAATATTTATTTTTTGTGCACCTAAGAAATCTAGGGATTTATACATCACATGGGTTAGAAATTATTCTAACCACTTTGTATGTTGCATGTAGCATTCTTATAAATATTTAATGTGGGTTACATGGTGGGAAATATTTAATATTGGGAAAAATTAATACCAAAAATAAATGAGGGGGGCATGATTTTATAGGCACATGATTCATGTAATATGACTTTGATAATTTTGTGTAAACTTGTTTCTATAAAATAAAGAACATGAGTAGTTGTTGAGGTCGGCTATCACAAACTTTGGCTTGTTGGTTAAGGTTGATTGATCATATCTTGTAAGTTGCTTATGTGAGGAGAGGAAGCATGGATTTGAGATGTGTGGTTACAATATTATCATTTTCTTGTTCATTTTTAGTGTGATTAGGGATCTTGATTATTCAAAAGCCTTGTATGGAGACTTATTATACTATAATATTTGTTCATGAGATCATGGATTCATTGTGTGAGTATTTTTGGAGGATGGCCTTTTCCCTAATGAGGGTTTTCCAATGGTACATCTTATGTCATCTTGATAGTTCATTTTTGTTTAATTATTTTCAGCTATAGATTATAAATGCTTATTTGCATATTTTTCTCTATTGGACTTATGTGGAAATTTTTATTATTATTGTAAATTTCCTTTCATATTGTATCAAGACATGGTTTTCAAGTTGAAAGAGGAAATATGTGTAGTTATTAGCCCCTAGTAGGAGTGGATTCTTGTGTATATTTTAATCTATTTTATTTTAGGAAAATAATAAAGGAATTTTCAAGGTTATAGAGTTGCTTATAGACATGGGTTCTTACAAATATGGGGTTTGATGAAGATTTTGCAAGTGGGTTTTCTATTTTGGCTCTTTTTGTGAGGATTTTGGGGGTGAATTTTTTTAAGACCTCGTGGACAAGAATGGACCTCATAATTGAATCCAAAGACCTAAAAAAACTCAATATCCATATATAAATTGACATATTTTGTAGTAAAAAAATCACTAATTTTAGGGTCATGGAGGAATCTTTAAATGCACAATGTATACAATTTTATAGAATCCATATAGGTGTATGGTAAAATAGACACTTTTGTTTTTCAATCATCATCAAATAATATTCTTACATCTTACATTAGCCCTATGTACATACACAATCTACAAAAATAATTTTATTTTTAAAAAAATTAATTCGTTGTTTGCTCATAGGCTAACGTCACTAGTACAGTTATGCATATAATTTTTAAACTACTTGTGGGGGAATCCAAGTCGCATAGGTGATTAGTATCATAAAACCTATATCTTAGACATATTAGTGTGTGGCCCCTAATGGTGGCTATCCCAAGCAGAGTCCCAAGCAAGCTCAACCCAATATGATCCAGGCTCACAAGCAATCCCACATCACCAAAAATAAAAAAATTCATGTTCAATATTTTGCATTTTTGGTGTAGGTTTGATCTTCAAGAGAATATTGTGAAGTATTGTAAGGATATTATTATTTATGTGTGAGGACTTTATTTCCATTTCATACATCAAGGTTAAGCATGGTGTTTAATGTGATTTGCAAAATTGCATAATTTCAAGGTTTTAGGGGTTGAAATGGTCTATTTACCATGGTGGTGTAGACATGTAAAAATTGACTTAACACTTATCACAAATTTAGAATGTCTCGAAACGACCCTGAAATGACTTAGAACAACTCATAATCAACTCAGAATGTCTTGAAATGACCCCGAAACGACTCAGAACAACTCTGAATCAACTCAGAACGTCTTAGAATGACCCCAAATTGACTCGAAAGAACTCTTAATCAACTCAGAACATCTCAGAATGACCCCAAAATGACTCGAAACAACTCTGAATCAACCTGGAACATCTCGGAACGACCCCGAAACAACTCTAAATCAACTTGGAACATCTCAGAATGACCTCAGAATGACTCAGAACAAATTTGAATCAACCCAAAACATCTCACAACAACCCCAGAATGACTTAGAACAACTTTGAATCAACCCAGAACGTCTCAAAATGACCCCAAAATGACTCGGAATGACTTTGAATTAACTCAAAATATCTCTAAATTAACTTGGAACATCTCATAGCATCTAAAACATCTTGAATCATCATGAAATCATCCCACGACATCTCACAATGCATCAAATGGCATTGAACGACATCTGAAAACCCTATTTCCTCTATTAATTAAATAATAAAACGTTATTTTGATTAATTCACATTTCATCATTTCTCGACGAATTAAATAAATATTGTTTTAATTAATAAAGTCTTGAAAACCCTAATTCTACTATTAATCGATTAATACAACATTATTTGATTAATTCAGGTTTCATCATTTTCGACCAATTAAATAAATTACTATTTAATAAAGTCCTAATCTTATCTTATTTCATCCTGATTAGTCAAACAACGCTAATTATTTGATTACGTCACTAATTCACCTTATTCCTCAAAATTAATTGAATTATTAAATCATAATAATTTAATTATCACACTTCCCTCCAAAATTTGAATAATCAAATCAAATCAAACTATTCAAATTAGCAAAAATCAAAATCAAAATCAAAATTGGAATTAATTAATTAATTAATATTCCTCACCCACTTTTTGATTGAGGAAATCATGGATTGCTAACTAAATTTGCTAACAAAGCAATCTAATTTTGCTAACTCATCCATCTAATTCCTAACTCAACCCTAACTGATCAATCAATTACTAACTAAGCAATCAAAATCCCAACTAGCCAATCTATTCTTCAATCACCCTAATTGTGCAATCAACTTTGCACAATATCCTCATGCCTAAATCCTCTCAACTCATTTTGATCGTTGATCTGGATATTCTCTAATGTGATCTTGACCATTGGTTCAAAATTGCTTTTTCTATATAACAAGCATTTCTCTTCACAAATAAAGATCAAAATTCCAACTTACCTTATGCAACGAAGTGTTGTCACAATCACCATTGATAGAATTTTAACCTTTTTAGTCAACCAAGCATCGATCATCAAGCTTTTGAACGTAAGCAATGGAGGCTTTGTAGTGATACGAACAACCCAACATCATGCAAATACACTCCAACATGGGATGGTAATATCTTCTTGTGTTATTTGAATTGGTTTTGAATATCTTAGGATCTCATTTCATTCAAATAGCTTAGATTTGCACATTTCATGAGTGATGGAATAAGATAGATTAAGTGTTTTTGAATTAGATTAGTTTTTGATTTCAATCTTGCATTTTGATCTTGATTTGTATCATTATTTCCTGATGGATTCCTTCCCCCTCACACATTCTGGCATATCCGGTGGGACCTAGGTCCTCCTCACTAACATTTTTATGAGCTAAGTTGCAAGTTATAGGGTTCCGTGAGCTTTCAGAGACATTTCAAAGACTACCCAGCAAAAGCTTACTTTTGACTGGCAAACTTTCTAAGCTTTTACCACAAAGATCAACGCCTTTGCCATGGGAATGGTGCCTTTGCTCTAAAACCAATGCTTTTTTCTCTAAAAAGCACGCTTTTTCTCTAAAATGTACGCTTTTTCTCTAAAATACACGCTTTTCTCTAAAAAGCACACTTTTTCTTTTTTTCTAAGTTTGCACCTGTACGTGAAATCTGAGCTTTTGCCAGAAATTCTGAGCTTTTGCAAAAAAAAAATTCTGAGCTTTTTATTTTTCTTCTAAGCATTTGCTCTGGAAGACAAGTGCATGGATCTTGTACTATTGTAATGAACCTCCTTGCTAATGTTTGCTTGTTTTGCAAGAACTAATGGGTTTTATGTAGGGTTTGAAACACATTAACTTATTTTATGCAGGGAAGATGATCGATCCAAGCTTTTTAAGATCCACAAGCATTTTTTATTAACTTAGGAAAAGTTTCATTTGGTGCACTAAAATGAACAACACAAACTCACATCTAGTTTTGGTGTTGCTAAAATGAACCAATTTTAAAGCTTTCTAAGTTAGGAATTTCCTTTTGGTGCTCGAAAATGAACAACAACAACTCTCACATTTTGATTTTGGTGCTATCTAAAATGAACAAATTTGAAGCTTTCTAAAGTAGGAACTTCCTTTTGGTGCTCTAAATTGAACAAAAATAACTCTCACACTTGATTTGGTGTTGTTAAAATAAACCATTTGAAGCTTTCCAAAGTAGGAATTCTCTTTTGGTGCTCATAAATAGAACATAAAACACTTCGATTTTGGGCTCTAAAAATGAACACATTTAATGTTTTCATAATTAGGAACCTTTAAATTTGGTGCATAAAAAGAGCATAAAACATTTTTCACTTTGTTCACGCACGAACGATTTATATTTGCTACCATTAATGACCAGGCATGCTTTTCTTAGAAACATTTCAAATTTGGGGCTTAAAATGAACAAAATGTTTTTTTGTTATTTTCACACCATTGCTATCTTAATTGCTTGATGTCCTGAACACTTCAATTGGTGCAAAGATAAAAAGAACATTTCATTTTTACTCACATATTCTTGGGGATAACACCGCTCAAGGTGTTTAAAATGAATCAATTTGTGATGAACTATATTTTGTGCATGCATTGATTGGCAAGTTGAAGTGTTTTGTCTTCTCCCCTCGCACCATTTTGGCGATCGTGGGTGAGCGAAGAACATTTTTGAGCTTCACATTTGTTTTAAATTTTACCTTCTTAGAGGGCCTACCTATTGAGACACATCCCATGCTAGAGAAATCATAGGTGACCCAAGTGGTACTTTCATTATAGACTGCTATATAAATATTTTGTGAGTGTGAGGAAAGTTCATCACTCGTGGGGTGCGGATGTCCTATACCGACATATTCTTCCTCAATATCCTTGTGATGCGTGAAAACCTAAAAGGGCTAGAAGGTTCTTAATTGAACAAAACATCACATGTGTATGAAAATAATATCCCCAAAACATGACTAAGAGCCAGTTTTTTTAGAAACCATCCATTTACCCAAAGAGTATTTTAAAGTAGTGTATTGGAATAGCATCGTTCCAAGAAGTTACTTACCATGTTCAATTTTTGGTTGAGGCAATAAAGCAAATAGGGAAGGGATTCTTTTTCTTGCAATGTCAAGACAATACATTTCCTTAACATAGCCTATTTGTCCACTCCATCTTCTTGGATTAATCATCCTCAGAATGATTGGTAGGCCTACTAATAAATACGTACCCACTTGAGCTTAGGATTGTAAAGTGCTTGTTAATGTTCAACTTTCCCACTTACATTCAAAAACAATTGTGACATCAAATTATGTGTTTGTCTTAAAGAAAAAGAACACATCAAAACAAACATTGAACAAGATGGTCAAACCATAAACCCTTTGAGTTAGTGTATACTTGCGAAAAAAGCCTTATGTTTGCACTCCTTGAAAGGATTTATCCTTAAAGGTTTCTGAACATTTTAGTTTTATTTTCAGTTTGTATTGATCAAAGTAAACACTTTGGTAACTATGGCTTGGGTGTTGTGATTTCACAACTTGAGCTATAGACATTTAGGTCACATAAATTCCATGCTTGTGAGTCAATCTAATGCTATTATATCATTTGTCATATTCAAGAAACACAAAGGAAACAAACACAAAGAGGTTACAAATTTCCATTCCAACTCACAATATTTTTGCTAAACACTTAGGGGAAAACAAACTGAAGTTGCTTATAAGGTCATTACTTGAACAAGAAACTTGGAAAATTAGATTGGTCACAAAGTCTCTCACCCATTATTCCCATACTACTTATTTGAAATCAAAATCCAACAAAAAATTAGGATCATTCCTCCACTCAAAACAGTCTATGATATCAACAGTTACTTGTAACTCACAAATAGTCCAAGTATCTTTCCCACAACATATCCTCCATACTAGGAAGTGGAATATCGACCCTAGTTCCTTAACGTTTTGATTTTTGAAAAGTGGCCACATTCCAAAACAACACTCGAGCCTTAGGTTTTTGAGTTTCATAGGAAACCACCTCAAAACACCATTTACACCTTATGACAATTTGGCAACCCACAACTCATGTTCAACAACCAGGCCTTGTAGCATTGATTATTCAACCTAGTCTCACGCACATTGAGGATGCACAAACTGACATCATAACAGTTTGAGAAACTTTATATTTGAGAAAAATGAAACACCCCGTCAGTTTCTCACCACATCAATCATCTTAAATGAAGAGGAAGAAAAATAAAACATAGCAGTTGGAAGACCCATATTACTACCTCTCGCATGGCCATAGGTATGATCCTCTTGGAAATATAAACCAAGTGACCTTATGATAGGGTATTGAGTATCAAAAAATCCCCGAAACATGTCAATATATTACCCAAATTACTCTAATCAAGTGTCACAACATCAAATAGGGCAACAACAATAGAGATTTCAAAATTACCCTCAAGGAATAAATCCAAAAAATCAAATTTCCCTAGATAAAATTGAGAGAGATCTTGAGGAAATTAAACGAAAATGAAATACAACATATCATCAATGCCTTATGCAAGGTTGGAACATTACATATCCACAACAAAAAAACATTATTCCACAGACACCTCCATATCCACATCAACAACACTTCCAATATCCATAATATCAAGAAGTTTTGCAACACCAAGGTGTACCTCAAGTGCAATATCAAAATATACCTCAAACATAGTATCAAGGAGTTTCGCAAAATCAAGAGAAAAAAAATCAAGAAAAGTCATAGAGGAAAGATTACCAATTAGAAATGAAATTCACCCCTTTGGGAAAAACTTTAGAGGTAATCATGCACAAACTAGTACAATAGGAACTTATCAAGATCAATGACAATCCAATTTATGGTGAACCAAATTTTAAACTCGCTTGGTATAACAAGTAAAAACAATGTGAGTTCCACAAAATCAAGGGTCACCTAATGAATAGATGTGCTACACTCAAAAACCTCATCCAAGACCTCATTGATCAAGGAAAAATAGCTATTAAAGGTCCATCTACTAATGACAACAATGACAAGGTCGCAACCTCAAAATTTGAAAACAACAATCAAGAGCTATCTATCACGGATCACATTGACAATGTCTCTACATCATCCAGTGAACAAGAGGACATACATCAAGAATTTAGTCCCAAGCATGATCAAAATCAATCACCCAAGGCTAGCAATGATTCATTCCAAGATATATTGGCATCATCCAACCTCATGGCAGTACATGTTGATGATCAAAAGACTCTTAATCCAACGCTTATGCCCAATGTAGAAAATCTAAGCCAAGAGCTATCACCAATATGTCCACATTTTGAGAAAATCCAAGGATCCTTTACAGGCAATCCATTATTTGAAATTGATCCATGTCAAGAATGTGATCCAAAGCATGTCAAAGATAATACCACACCAATTCAAGATCAAGAATCCTTATCATCAAAATACAACAATGACTTGGTAGATATCTTCCAAGACATCCAAGAACACATCCATATGCCAAGCACACATACATCTACCCATGAGATGCTTACTCCTAGTGGACATGTAGATGATCTTCCTCGAAAAAAAGAGTCATACTCTTGATATCATTACCATGGAACAAGAGTCACCTACTCTTCACATCTATACACATGATCAAGATATAGCATAATCTATAGACCTATCAAAAAGTGATCAAGAAGAAGAATTGAAATCAGAAACATCCTTTAGGCAGGTTGAAGACATCCAGAATGAAAATATGGAGCACAATATCCTAAAATCAACAAAGATAATGGACAATCCTGAGTAGAAAATTAGTGGGTATAAACCTGTAGACATCTAAATTTGGACACTTAATTTATCCAAATTCATCCCCTTTCATCTTATTTTCGTTAATTAAGTAATACTGCTATTATTTAATTAATATCTTTAATTCTGCCAAATCCCTAAGGTATTTAATCA
This sequence comes from Sequoia sempervirens, assembly GCA_007258455.2. Taxonomy (NCBI): domain Eukaryota; kingdom Viridiplantae; phylum Streptophyta; class Pinopsida; order Cupressales; family Cupressaceae; genus Sequoia; species Sequoia sempervirens. Next base: position 273,118,050 of record VDFB02105785.1, on the reverse strand, counting down.
ATAATACCTTATCTCTTTAATCCTCCTTCTCCCTAAATATCAATTGAATTAAATAAATATTCCATTTATTTAATTCCCTTCATGTCACATCCTCCATCATTTTTTATCTTATCCTAATCCATCTTCTAATCTCATCATTTAGGATGTGCACATCCTCCAACTTTTGCAAGTTGGCCTCTAATCTCTCTTAGCCACCTAACCCTCCTCTAATCCTTCATTACCCTTCCCCATGTGATCTTTGACTTGTCACATCAAGTCACATGTGGAATCTAACTCTCTTCTAATCTTCATTAATCAGTCTAATCAAGTACTTGCACAATCCTAATCACTTAATTGAGTCAACCCTATTAAGTGCTTTTCTTTTTTGACAAGGCATCTCCACTTCCCTATGTGAATTTTTAATTCACATTTAATCCCCAAGGCACCCAAAAGGAATTTTTAATTCCTTCACTTCTCCCATGTCCTCTCACCCACATGGGGACAAGGACCTCCTTTATGAGGAGATCTTGTCCAATCCCAAGGTACTTTGTACCCCTCCATGTCATGTACTTCTCCTTCCACCTCATGTCCACTTCACCTTTTAGGGCTATATCACATGCCACATGTCAAGATGTGAGGGCTTGTGAGTTCTCAACTCACCTTAGCCCTACATCTTGATATTTGGTGGCTCAATCTTGGCCATCCATCTCCTCTAGAAATTCTCAAAATTCCTATAAATACCCCCTCTTTTCTCTCATTTTGGGGGAGATCATTTTGCTAGCCAAACTCTTGCAATTTTATTTCTCAATCTACACTTAGCCATTTTCATGTTTTCATCCACTTGCACTCATTCTCACAACATCATTTAGCTTACATCTTGTGCCATCCAAGGAGCATACACATCAAAGATCGAAGGGCCAACCAAAGGATCGATTCGAGACAAGGTATAAGGTTCTATTTGTTGCTTTTATCTTGTGTTGTTTCCAACTTAGGCTAATCTTGAGGTGTAGGTTGTTTTGGTGTTTATTTGCACTCTTTTACTTGTTGCTTGTTTTCTAACGCTCACATTCGAGCTATCACAAAACCAGTCAAAGGAGCACTCGTATATTTTGAAGGGCAATCAATTTCTTATATTTCATAGGATCAAGTTGAAAATATCAATTAGGAAGTTATCCCACATATGGAGGATCCTATCAATAAAGAATCTATCACCTTTGAAGATCCACAATAGAGCAAAGAAGTATTAGAACCTTGTTTCCAAGGTAATATATATCCTATTGCAAATGAAATTTCTCAACACATTCATTATCAAGACAGAGGATCATGCCTACATGAACAGGGTATCTTAGCATCAGTGCAGATTATTGGTAATACCTATCAAATTCTTGGTTATTCAACATGGGATCTAAACATATCAACGATACCTCTATAATACTAGGGGAAACTTTATCTAATGCAAGCATCAACATAGAGAGAACAAAGAGTCCTTATGATGAAATTGCTACCAACACTACAACTAGCCATATCATGAATCATCATCCATGTATTTTTCCACCCTCTCATTAGGACCAACAAAGAGAAAAAGCTATATCAAAGAAAGGAACAAGTCATTGAAGCAAAATAATCAGCAAAGAAAAATTGACAAAGCGAATACAAATGGATACAAAAGAAAAAGAAAGAAAATCATCCCTATCAAACTCCATTAGTCAAAGAAACTATGGGGAAAAATAAAAAAGGGAAGTTCATCCATCAAAAAGGTCCAAAAATGCAAAAGAAAGCTTCAAGAGCAACCTACAAGGTATATCAAGATGTTGGTCCCAATCAAATCTCCATATCCACCCATCATTGCTCATCATCCCAAGTTTGGAGAGTCAAAGGTTCCAAATTGTCAACCAATCCATCTAAAAACCATATCCCTCAATGCATTTCACCATCCATGATATTGAAATCTCGCATTGACCATGTGTTGGAAACAACTCTTTATCATAAGGACTCTAAGGGCACTTTATCGTGATGTGTGCATCAAGGTATGGTTAACTCTGATATCAACAATGAAGATAAGAATTATCAAGGGTTACATTATGTAGACATCCAAATTTGGACACTTAATTTATCCAAATTCATCAATTTTCGTCTAAACACCCTCTTATCCAAGTTAATTAAGTAATATTACTATTATTTAATTAATATCTTTAATTCTGCCAAATCCCTAAGGTATTTAATTAATAATTAAATACCTTACCCTCCTTAATCCTCTTTTCATCAAATTAATTAAATAAATATTACATTTATTTAATTCCTCATGTCATTTTCATCTAATCCTAATCCATTTCCTAATCTCTTCATTAAGGATGTGCACATGCCTAATCCTTGATTACGATGTCACATCCTCCAACTTTTCAAGTTGGCTTTTAATCCTAATTAACCCCTAATTATCCTCTAATTACTGATTAGTCAAATCTAATTAGTATCTTGGTCAACTCTCCCACCCCAAGGAATTTTTAATTCCTTTTTATTATTCCTAGAATCCCCTTTTCCCATGCATCTTCTAGAACCTTTGACTTGTCACATCAAGTCACATGTGACAAACTCTCACCTTTTGGGAACATTGTCTTATCCACCAGATTATTCCAATCATTGTGAATTTAAAATTCACTTTTATTCACCCAAGATTCTTCCCATCTCCCAATGTGCTTGGAAGGTACTTGTCTTTCCTCCACATCATGTACTTCTCTTCCACCTCACTTACACCTCATCTCCCCTTAGCCACTTCACCATCCACATATCAAGATGTGAGGGCTTGTGAGTTCTCAACTCACCATAGCCCTTCATCTTGACCTTGTTGGATGAATCTTGACCATTGAATTCTCTAGAGAATTCAAATTCTTCTATAAATCCCCCCTCCTCAAAGGTATTTTCAACACTTAGCCATTTTGCAACCTTATGCCACCAATTTGCATTTTCAAACACTTTCATTTTTGGAGTAACCTTATGCTACCAATTTACATTCTCAATCATTCACTATCATTTAGCCACCCACTTTGATCATCTTGCACATTCAATCTTGCATCTAGCTACATCAAAAGCCATCCAAGGAGCACACAAAGTCATCCAAATCAAGGGCCAACCAAGGAGTCTCCAACAGCAAGGAAGGTGAAATCATTTGCATCTTGTTTTATCCATTTTCCTTCTTGTTTTATCACTCTTTAGGCTAATCTTGAAATGTCCTTAGTCTTTTATCATTCACATTTTTAAGTTATTTTGCACATTAGAGTAGGGTAAAATTCCAAGGTACACACATTCAAGCACTCGTATCCTAGCAAAACAACTCCTCCAAGTAGGATATCATTGGCACATCATGACAAAAAAACCATATCAAAACCAGTAGCATCTACATCAGCACCACTAGGTGGTTCAAACATGAGCAAAAAATCGTCACCATGATGAAAACTTGGTAAACAGGCATCTTGTGTGAAATCAAAAATCAATAAAAAAAAATCAAGAAAATAGTCAAGAGAAAAATTGTCCTCCAGTGAAAACAACTATGGTGGCACTTTGGACAAGTACCATGATGAAAACCTGGAAAACAGGTGTCATGTGTAGAATTGAGCATCTACGTGCACCATTTCAGGTGGAAGCATCTCATCTAGAGTAAATCCAATCCATTTTTATCCCAAATCCAACGTACCTTGATCTGGACAAATGCTTGGTATACACCTTACACTTATTGATGGAAAACATCTTGGCATGGGTCACTATCATTGAACCTATCTTATCTTGCATTATTTGAGCCATGAGGTATTTTCCATAGGGGCATACTCTATCCAAACATGTTATCCTATCACAAGCTAATCCATCACCTACATTGTTAGACATTGGGGACAAGTAGTTACATCTTGCTTTAGAATAAATCTTGATCTATGTCTTCTAGCTCACATTGTGATTTAAGCATTGTCCCAACAATAAGGTATACCACCAATGCATTATCAGGGTAACATTCGAAACAATTCATTCCAACAACGGTGCACCATATGGTACCCTTCCCAATTCGTCCCAACAACAAGGTGTACCACCAATGCACTACCAAGGTAACCTTAAAAGATATAAACAACATGGACAATTCCTTCACACAAAAATTCTAAGATATCAACAGTTACTTGAACCCTACAGCTAGTTCAAGTAAGCTTTTCCATAATATATCCTATAGAAAAACGTAGTGAAATATCAATCCAAGTTATCAACATCTTACACCCCAGGCAAGAGGGTAAAAATCCAAAAAAAAATTAGAAAACAATTTGTCTCAACAACAAGGTGTACCACCAATGCACTACCCAGGTAACCTTAAAAGATACAAACAACATGGATTATTCCTTCACTCGAAAATTCTAAGATATCAATAGTTGCTTGAACCCTATAGCTAGTTCAAGTAAGCTTTCCCACAACATATCCTCTAGAAAGACAAAGTGAAATATCAATCCAAGTTTTTAGTATCTTACACCCTAGGCAAGAAAGTAAAAATCCAAAAAAAAATTGAAAAACATAAAAAAAAAAAAAAAACATCATGGGGTTATTCCTTCACTCAAATAGTCTAAGATATCAACAGTTGCTTGAACCCTATATCTAGTTCAAGTAATATTTTCTGCAACATATCCTCTAGACATAGAAGTGGAATAGCAATCCAGATTATCAATGTTGTTTACCCAAAAATAGTTTATGCTTTAAGTCAAACGGTCGAACTACATGGTCTCTGTGTGTACAACGTAGGCAAGGCTTATTAGCCCTCGAGACCCTAGGTCAGTCCCCTTAGGTTTCCAACATGCTTTATTTCAACTTAGTCAAAAAACACAAAATCCAAAAACAGTCAAAAGATACAAAAAGCCAAAAACATTCACAAAATAGAAAAGGTCAAAAACACTCAAACCAAGCAAACTATGAGCCTCTGTGTGTACAACGTAGGCAAGGATTATCTTTGATGATCCCCCGAGGCCCTAGGTTAGTCCCCTAAAAACAACAAAAATAGCAACATAAAACTCAAAAAATCAAAAGAAGCCATCCCATCCATCAAAATCCGCAATAAAACATCACCCATAATAAACAGATCATTGCACTCACCCTTTGAAAAAGCAAACAAACAAACATAGAAAACATCAAAAGCTAGAACTTTCAAGCAATTAATCGCAAAACTCTAATTATAAACAACTGAAAACAAGGCCAAAGTATCAACTACCTATCTTTTTGAAAAGTCCCAACAACATCCTGAGATATGTCTTAACGGATCCGTTCCTACGATAGACACGATCAACAACAGATAATAGCCCCACCCCAAACAGATATGGCAAGTGATATTGTAACTTTGTTTTTATCTTTTTTATAGTTTTATTTTTGTGATTTACATTATTGACTCATTCCTAGGATCTCTCAAGGATGTCCATAAGGATTTAGAGAAGAAGGAATGGGGGAAATTGAGTGTCATTTCAATTTGTTGTTTGTAAGATATTTTTGTAATACTATCATGGCGAATACTTGCTTTATTGAGTGTATAGAAGTTGTGTTGAAACAATTCGTGTAGCAGTTGCATGTTAGGTATTTCATACCTCTTTGTGTAAATGGTCTAAAATTCATGTAGCATTTTCATGTTAAGGTGTCCTATACCTCTCTATGTGACTAGTCTGAAAAGTTCTAACACAACCCGACTATATACTTTAAACAAAGTTTTTGTATGTCTAGTATGAGCAAGAATACTCTTTGTTTGTAAGTCAAAGTCCACGCAATGGATACAAAGTCACCTTGGTCATTAATACCCTGGTGCATCGTATTTGTTTGCTACATCAAATAGGATTGTTCAAAAATTGTGAAGCCTCCAAGTAAAGCAAAAGCAACATCATCAACTACTAACAACATCACATTTCTATCTATCATCAAATATTTCTTCTAACTAACATCCATCCTGCATCCATAGTGTCGTCAATACATATCATGATGATAATAAACCAATAAAAACATCATGTATCATGTATGGGGCATACATCCATCACATATCAACACAACATAAACATCATATATCAAAATGATATATTGATCATCCATAATAAAAAATAATATGAAACAATATATGATTCGGCCATCCATATCATATGCATACATCATCATACATCGTCATTTGGGAAGCATAAAACAAGAACGAATCGAAGAAGGTATATCTCATTTATATCATCCTAAAAAAGGAGAGTACATCATCAAAAAGTGTGATAGGATAATACAAAATAATACATATATATGAGGCCTCGACTGGGCCAATGAATATATATACAAAAAAATCATGTCTACAATATGTCTCTAAACAACAACATAATAAAGATCAAGTACACTACCTTGCAAAAAGGGAAACACTCTATAGACCAGGCTGTGGACCACCATTTGGATCTAGGTGTCTAACAGGATGACAACCTACAATCATTTCAACTCATGATATTAGGGTTTCACTCTAAATGGGTAACTGACACATAATGACATAAAACACGATGAAAAACAAACACATGCCAAGGTTATGAGCAAATGCTAAAGTCAAATGCAAGGATTTTGAGCAAATGCTCAAAAAGCACTAAGAAAAAGTGAGCTTTTCAAGCAAAGGCGAGGAAAAAAGGGCATGTAAATAAGTCAAAGGCAAGGATCTATGTCAAAGGTGAGCTTTCAGGACTTGAAACAGTCAAAAGCGAGCTTTTTGATCAAAGGCGAGCCTTTATGTCAAATGCTCAAAAACAAAAGTGAATATTCTGAGCAAAGGCATGGAAAATAGGAAAAGGCATGGAAATAAGTCAAAGGCATGGATTCTCAACATGAAAAGGCATGAAAACTGAGACAAATGCTCAAAAATCATAAAACTTTGCTATTGATCAGGACATTTTTTACCCTATCTTCAAACGACCATATCTTGGTCATACAAAAGTATTTTTCAATGCTTTTTTAAAAAAAATGGGGTAGAATTTCATGATCTTTGCAATGGTGTAGGTGGTTTTCAGTTTTCCTAAAATTAAATTTTCCATTGGTGTCATGAGCTTGACCTCAAACTTAAAATTTTTAGTCAACCTCTCGAGGGGGCAGCATAGTGTCTTACCAATCATTCCACGAAACACTAGGGCACAGTGGGGCATAATTTTTTTTCAAAACACTTGATCTTAAAAACAAAATATTTGAAACAAAGAAACCAATTCTTTGTATCAAAGAGGAGAAAAATGTAGACATGTAAAATTGACTTAACACTTATCACAAATTCAGAATGTCTCAAAATGACCCCAAAACAACTCAGAACAACTCAAAATCACCTCAGAATGTCTCGAAACGACCCCAAAACAACTCAGAACAACTCAGAATCAACTTGGAACATTTTGAAACGACCCCAAAATGACTCGAAACAACTCTGAATCAACTCAGAACATCTCAGAATGACCTCGAAATGACTCAGAACAACTTTGAATCAACTTGGAACATCTCATAATGACCCCAGAATGACTCGGAACAACTCTGAATCAACCTGGAACATCTCAGAATGACCCCAAAATGAATCAGAACAACTTTGAATCAACTTGGAACATATTAGAACGACCCCAGAACGACTCAGAACAACTCTGAATCAACCCGAAATGTCTCGGAATGACCCCAAAATGACTCAGAACAACTCTGAATCAACCCAAAACTTCTCAAAATGACCCCAAAATGACTCAAAATGACTAAATGAACTCAGAATATCTTTGAATTAACTTGGAACATCTCTGAACATCTCTGAAACATCTTGAATCATCTCGAAATCATCCCACGACATCTCACAATGCATTGAACGACATCCAAAAACCCTATTTCCCCTATTAATTAAATAATACAATGTTATTTGATTAATTCACATTTCATCATTTCTCAACAAATTAAATAAATACCGTTTTATTTAATAAAGTCTTGAAAACCCTAATTCTACTATTAATTGATTAATACAACATTATTTGATTAATTCACGTTTCATCATTTTCAACCAATTAAATAAATTATTATTTAATAAAGTCCTAATCTTATCTTATTTCATCCTGATTAGTCAAACAACACTAATTATTTGATTATGCCACTAATTCACCTTATTTCTCAAAATTAATTGAATTATTAAATCATAATAATTTAATTATCACACTTACCACATTATCGTGACCTATTTGGTAAGAGGTTGTGGTAACGAGGTAAGATGTGAAAGTAAATGGGTTCTTATGGGTTTATGCAATTATGTAATGGGAATGGGTTCTCATGGGATTTTGCAAATATGTAATGGGTTCTTATGGGATTATGCAATTATGTAATGGGGTTTTGTAAAGGGTTAGGTAGGAGGTTAGGGTTTTGATAGGTTTCAAGTTGCAAAAATGGTAACTTTGTTACTTTTGTAATTGGATTGTATCGACGAACTTTAGTTACACGAACTATAACTGGGGTTTTTCTTGCCTGGTTCTTTCCCACCAGTATGTTTTCTTGAACGGGGATTTTGTAAAAGTTATACATATTTATTAATATAAATATAGTGGCTTGCCACTTTTGCAAAAATAATAATAATAATAATAATAATAATAATAATCACACTTCCCTCCAAAATTTGAATAATCAAATCAAATCAAACTATTCAAATTAGAAAAATCAAAATCAAAATCAAAATTGGAATTAATTAATTAATTAATATTCCTTACCCACTTTTTGATTGAGGAAATCATGGATTGCTAACTAAGCAATCTATTTTGCTAACAAAGCAATCTAATTTTTCTAACTCAACCATCTAATTCCTAACTCAACCCTAACTGATCAATCAATTGCTAACTAAGCAATCAAAATCCTAACTAGCCAATCTATTCTTCATTCACCCTAATTGTGCAATCAACTTTGCACAATATTCTCATGTCTAAATCCTCTCAACTTATTTTGACTGTTGATCTAGATATTCTCTAATGCAATCTTGACCATTGGTTCAAAATTTCTTTAACAAGCCTTTCTCTTCACAAATAAATATTAGAATTTCAACTTACCTTATGCAACGAAGTGTTGTCGCAATCACCATTGATAGAGCTTCAACCTTTTCAGTCAACCAAGCATCGATCATCAAGTTGTTGCACGTAAGCAATGGAGGCTTTGCAGTGATACGAACAACCCAACATCATGAAAATACACTCCAACATGGGATGGTAATCTCTTCTTGTGTTATTTGAATTGGTTTTAAATATCTTAGGATCTCATTTCATTCAAATAGCTTATATTTTCACATTTCATGAGTGATGGAATAGGATAGATTAAGTGTTTTTGAATTAGATTAATTTATGATTTCAATCTTGCATTTTGATCTTCATTTTGTATCATTATTTCCTAATGGATTCCTTCCCCCTCACACAGGTGGAAGGGTATTTTGAAGGAAAATTAATTAATTTCATCCATTTGGACACCTAGGGAAGTGTGCATAAGATAAATGACTCTTGGAATTCCATTTTGGTTCCTTAAATGGAGAAAAAACTAGTAATTTTTGGAAAAAAAATTAATGACTCTTCAATTTCCAATTTGGGGTGAATGAGCATGACTTTTTATTAATTTTATCCATTTTTCAAATTCATATACATCAGCAAGATGTTTGATATGGTACAACAACTTTGTATGACACTTTTGGAAGCAACAAATTATGTTTTATTTCATTTTCTGGAGGAATTTTAAGGGTCAACAAAAGAGAAAATTTGGAAACCACTTTTTGGTGTTTCACATAGTTGAAACCCTCTATAAATACAACATTTAATGGTGTCAAGAGGTAGAAATTAGAATAAAAAAATTTGAGGAAAGAATTTGTAGGTTGCTCTAGAGGATTTCATGAAGGAAAGTGTAGAAAATTAGCTTTCCAAGAGGAGAGGAATAGAAGAAGAGAAGAAGAAAGTTTCAGGTGTGTTTTATGATTTAAAGGGAGCCATGGGAGTTTTAGGATGAAGGGAAAAATCATATTTACAAAGAGAAGTGAAGCCAAGAAATTTGAAGGCAAGAGACTTTGAAATTTGAAGGCATGAAGTGCCTAGAAACCCTTGTAAAATTTTTGAATTTTATTTCTTGTTGAAATCGTCACTGTATGTAATTGTTCTTGAGAAATTTTGTTGTGTGGGTGCACATATTAAAGTGATAATAAAGATATCTTTCATATTTTGTTACAAAATGTATGTTGTCCTTGATATATTTGCAAGAATGTGGGTTAGATGAGATGTTAAGGCTACAAGATTGAGTAGTTTGATAAGACCCCCTAATCTTGACTACATCACAATAGCTACCTACTACTAGTGTATGTTTCCCCACTCTACTTGTGGACCATGTTGGAGTTGTGAAAGTGGTGTCACTATCCCTACCACCACTTTAGTACTAACTTTTCATTCTCCCATTTCTACAGCTAGAAGTACCACCATGGATCCACCTTGTAGCATAACATAGCTTGCTAGCCATACTTATCAGCATCATTTTTATGTTTCATCAGGTTTATCACATCTATTTTTTTCTTTTTTACCTAACGTGTTTGTTTGTAGATAACATGTTTTTAGTGAATTTGCAATCATCTTTCCCCGATAGAAAACTTGTGTCCTCTTCATATCTTGGCTCAACTTTTCAATCACATATACTTTATCAAAGACCTATGTCCTCTTCAACTTGGGTATATTCTCTCCAACCTCTTTCTCTCTCTACTTTAGCTCACATTTGCTAGAATACACATGCTCGCTAAAGTGGGGGAAAAAAAAAATTTAAATTGCATCATATGCAATTTCAAATTCCATAAACCTCCCCTTTAGATAAATTAAATTTGATAATGCAATGTCCCTTTTCATCCAACCTTAATTTAATCCTTAGCCCATTCGTCCCCGGTCATTAAGGAAAATTTATGTCATGCATGGACATGCACCATGCAGAAGTCTATGCATCGTGTGAACGTCCCAAATAGATTCTCAATTGCAGTAGCCATTGAGATGTTATGTTTCCCACCTACCAGCAAATGTAACGCCTTTGTTAGCTCATAGCCATGTATAGCCAATCTTTGCATGCTTATGTCTTCCAAAAACATTCCATTTTGGCATTCATTCTTTCATTCAATCAATCTCATTTTAATCTATCAATTTCTCATTCTTCAATATCTCTTTCTACATCAAAACTTTATTCTACCATATTTTCATGTTTTCTTACTCTCACAAGGCACTCTACGCTATTTTCTCAACCTTGGCAATTGCATTCTCTTCCTTTCAACATTACTATCTTGCTAAAGGAGGGTAATTGTGATTTTTTTATTTCTTTACTATCTAATCTAGTTAGCATGTTATTCTAGCATATGTATTTCTTCTATCGCATCTATTTCATTTTCTCTCTATCTCGTTTAGTTATCCGTAGAGGTGAAAATATCAAAATAGGGGTTTGACTAAGGAAAACCCCTAAACAACCCCAACATTTTCTCTTGACCTTATGTGTGCAGGTATTGGAGATATCTCTTTTTTGGAGGCTTCATTTCTTAGTTTCTCATGAGTGCTCTCTTCCCTTCTTCTCTCGTTTTATCATTTAAACTTCATTTAGTTTATATTATCCTAGTTTATGTCATTCTCTATTATTCCCTTACATTTTTAAAGTTCCTAGTAAATAGAACTTCTAGTAGGCACTTAGTTGTTTTTTGGATAGTCTTGGTTTTCATTCCATACGAGATGCTAATGTGTCATGAGGACATCCATGCATCACGTTGTCATCCTTGGTTGAGAGCTTGACAGCTTGCCTATAAGACCTCTATGACTTGCTCTTTTAGCTTTTAGAACTCTCCCCCTTCAATTCTACATAAAACACAAAAAATATCTTTCATCATTTTATCCTATCACCTGAGCTTTGATCTTCGAGGTACTTGAGGTACATTTTCTCCTTGATACCTCGATGACTTGAAGGGTATCAAATATCCTCCTCTAGAGGGAACAAGACTAGGAAACAAAATAATATTTTTCTAAAAAATAAGTGGGAATACTTAAAACAATTAGTCAAAATATCTAAACAGTCCAACCTACTAGACAAACTATAGAAAATTTTCAAATATTGGAATAACTAAATAAAATACCACAAACAAAAATGACAAACAATGGAAAACATGACCAATTTTTATTATGGTAAGTATAAACCACAAAAAGATAACCAATGTCATGGTGGACTTGGGAACCTATATAAACATGATCCAAAATGTGTGTGGTAACAAATAGGAAATCCACAACTAGAAAAAACACCCTATAATATCAGCCAAGCAAATGGCACAAGAATGAAAACCCTAGAAACATGGAAACAAGTAGAATTCAATGTTAAAGAAGTAAAACAAATAGTAGACTTTGAAGTAGTAGCAATAAATGAGACCTTTGATTCATTCAATGCCCTTCTAGGACTAAGGTGGTTTGTAAATGCCAATGGAATTGTAGACTCTAGAAAGGAGGAGATATTATTTGTTGATGAGGACATAATAGTTCATATCCCCCTAGGAGAACCTCTAAATGAAGCATATATAGAAGTAAACCTAGAGGAATATAATGAATCTGAGAATAAAAACCTATAAATAATCTCATAGTTACCACCAAGTGACAACTTAGAAGACCCAAATTTAGAAGGAGAAGTTGAAATTGAAAGCACTACATATAGCACAAATAATGAGGATGTGTTAGATGCATGAATGTGAGAGGAACCCAGAGAAATACCAAATTCTGTAGGATATTCATGATTACAAGACACAGGAGATGTCTCAACATTCTACCACACTTACAAATAATAAATTTCAAAACACTTGCGACAAGATAAAAGACACTATAGAAGCTACATATAAGAAATATCGCCATATAAATCACATTTTACAAGGTATTTCACACATCAAACTGCCCAAATACTCAAGAGTTGACGACTTACAATCATTTATCATAGATAGAAAAAAAATCAAACTAAAGAAAGGAGACTTGATATATTAAAACATACATTTATTTGTAATGCAACATATTGGTGTAATGCATATAAGGAAAAATTAACACAATGGGAAATATTTAAAATCTTATTTAAAACAAGATACCTACCAGAGGAAGGAGAATATAAGGAAACACTAAAATATAATGGATAAATTTCATCGAAGGATCATCTGACCACTTGCACTACCACATGGAAGGAAAGAAATGAGTATGAAAAATGAATATATATACAATTATTCTATTGGACACTAACACTAGTAGCATATACTTGGTACATCAACTAAGAGCGAAGAGGAGAAATAAATATAACTAACAAAAAAACTTCAACCATACCTTCTCTTTTTACAATGAAAACACACACATACATAATACATTGATAAAAAAGGAGATAATATTCAAACCAACTGAAACTCAAAAAATGGTAGTACCACAAACCTCTATACCGCCTCCACAATCAAAAGGCATATGGAAATACATAGAATGGCTTGATAAATATCTACATTACCAAAGAAATTATGTTACCTAACAAAACAAGATGATGAGGATTCCCACAACTTATATATAGAAGTCCAAAAAGGGGAAAGAGAATTAGAATCTCCAACAGAAGCCAAGAAAATATATTATAACCAACCAATCAAACTAAAAGAAGAAAACATTGCTAAAGAAGGATATCCTAAACTAGCTAAAATAAGAGAATATTGGGATGAAAATTTAGTAGTAGAAGTTGCAGAGATCTTATCAGAATTTGAAGAAATCTTCCCTAAAAATTTACAAACCTAAAGGGCATAAAGGAGTAAGCAAGATTTTTGAAGATACAACTAAAAGGAGCTAAACATGTATGGAAAAGACCATATTGAATAAACCCAAATATGAAGAAAAAAGAAAAAAATAGACAAGATGTTAGAAGTAGGAATAATCAAACCAGTAGAAGATGTAGAGTGGATCAGCCTTATGGTAATTCAAAACAAGAAAACAGGTGAAATAAGGATTTGTGTTGACTTTAGGAAACTAAATAAAGCCTGCATTCATGACCCTTTTCCTACACCATTCACTAAAGAAATCTTGGAATCAGTAGTAAGAAGATAAATATACTCCTTCACTGATGGATTTGAAGGGTATCATCAAGTAAGAATAAGTGAGGAAGACTAGCCAAAAATGATATTTACAATAGAATGGAGCTCTTATATGTACACGGTAATGTCATTTGGACTAAAGAATGCACATGCGGTATTTTTTAGGATAATGATAAATGCTTTTAAATACTTTATACATGATTTTTTTGAGGTATATCTAGATGATTGGACAATATATGTCTTGGTCAAAGACCATATTCAATCAATAAGAATGATGCTAAATAGGTGTCAAAGCATGTATATTGCACAAAATTTGAAGAAATTTATGTTTGTGGTACCCTATGGGACATTATTAGGACATACTTTGCAAAGAAGGTTTGATGGTAGACCCTATGAAGGTTACTTTAATCATGACTCTACCACCACCTAAGACACCTTTAGAAGTAAAATCTTTTCTAGGATATACTGGATACCACCAAAAATTTATAAAGGAGTATGCTGAAATAGCTGCACCAATAGAAGAACTGTTGATAAAGAAATACAATAGAAATATTGAATGGATTGAGAAATGCCAACAAGCATTTGACACATTGAAGGACAAAATTGTGGAGGCACCCATACTAATCTTCCCAGATTAGAACACACCATTACATGTACATGTAGATGCATCAGGAGTTGTCATAGGAGCAATATTAGTTCAACCTAAAGGCAATAAACATCACCCCATAGCCTTTGTAAGCATAAAACTATCTAAGGCGGAGAAAAACTGCACCACTACCGAAAGAGAAGCCCTAGCAATATTTTATGGATTACAAAAATTTAGATTATCTATTGTCAACACCATTTACATTTTCAAATCATGAACTATTGAAGTACTTACTCAAAAGGCTTGTCATACAAGGAAGGATATGTTGGTGGTTACTCTTGTTTAAGGAATTTGATTTTAAAATAATGGTCAAACTTAGAAAGTACAATCAAGGATTGGGCTACTTATCAAGGATAGAGATAGGGTAGGAGCCAGAAGATCTACCTAGTGCACACCTATTTAGACTAAATGCAGTACCAAAGGAACTACATGATATTAATATACTCTTATCTAAAGGAGAATTTCCTAAAGATCTCTCACTACAAGATAAAGAATCTCTTATGTGGAAGTCTTTACCATACACATTAATAGAGGGAGAATTTCATCACATAGGGTGAGGTGAAACTATAAAAAGAGTTGTTTTTTAGTATGAAAGATTATCAATCATAAAAGAAGCACATGAATGAATAGCTCAGGGGGACACAATTTCAGTGAAACAACAACAAAAAGGGTTAAACTAGCTAGAATTTGGTGGCCAACCCTACACAAAGATACAAAAGAATATGCAAAAAACCTATGATATATGTCAAAGAGTGGGGAACCTATTGCAAGAGATGAGATTCCCTTGAAACTATTCTTAGCACAAATCCTATTTGAAAAATGGGAAATAGACTTTATAGGACCAATTGACCCACTTGCTTAACACTCGAAAGCAAGATTCATAATAACAAGAGTAGAATATTTAACAAAATAGGCAGAAGCAAAACCTACTAGGAATTATTGTTGGTACATGGGTCCTGATCATACTTGGTGTATAAATTTTAGTCACTTTTCCTTGTGTGTTCTCCCCCGAAGAAAAAATTGCTTATATTTTGTAAAGGAAATTTCTTATTAATCCCCTATGTAATTCTATTAAAATAGTTTGAATAACTACCCGAAAATTAAGAGTTTTATTTGTTGTGTGGAATTGAAGAGTCATAGTTTTGTGAACTAGCATCAACAATGGCACATGTGTGAATTCAAATGGTCATGGGAATTTTAGTTTTGTGGTTGTAAGTCACATGGTTTAGTGTGAGATTAATCGTAGGTTCAATATGAGGTGCATGTAGCACAATGTATGGTAAAATAGGACCTAGTGAAATCATGGATTTATTGCTACACATTGCATCTATTTGCTACAAATTAACTGTAATTTGTAATTGTTGGGATATTAATATAATAGACTGTTGTTTTGTGGACATGGCCCAAGATTAAGGGTGAACCACATTAATTTTTTTGTGTCATCTCCATTTTTAAGGATTTTAATTCCTCTATTTCGTTTATTTAATTTAATCTACATTTGATTGGTGATTTATTTGTTAATTTCCTACCTAAAATTCCTAACTATACCGCAAGAACTACTGCAATATTCTTATATGAAATATAATCACTAGATATGGTTATCCACTAACTATAGTAAGTGGTCAAGGAAAACACTTTGTTAATAGATTAATTTTGGAGCTTCACCAGAATTTCATGATAGTACACAATAAGAGCTCGCAATATCACTCATAAGCAAATGGATCAATTGAGGCTCTAAATAAGATAATTGGGACAAAACTTACTAAAATTTGTGTGATGGAAATAGGTTGGATTGGTACATTAAGATACCTGTGGTACTCTGAGCCTACTGCACATCTTAGAAGAGGACCACTAAGCTACACCATTTCAATTGGTTTATGGAATTGATGTGGTAGTTACCATGAACTTTATAATCCCAAATCTACCTACCACACTCACATTGCGGTTGGATGATGATGAATCCCTAGCACAAAGGATATAAGAACTAGAAATTTTGGATGAAAATAGATTCATAGCATTATATAATTAGAAATTAGAGTGGAAAATATAAAAGTCTTGGCATGACAAAAACTTCTACACTAAGAGTTTTCAAATAGGGGATTTAGTACTACTATATGATAGAAAATTCAAAAAGCGGGGAAAATTAAAGCTAAGGTGGTTGGGGCCATACTCTATCCATAAAATTGTAGAACCAGGAGCAATAAGATTAAAGAGATTAGATGGAAATCACATCACAGGGTATGTGAACTGAGCTAGACTTAAAAACTACCACCTACCAAATAGATGAGAATTATGAAGTCTAAAAACACAAATACTATATACTATGTAAAATAGACAGCAAAATTACTAAATCAAATCATCAACAGTCCAAAGATCCAAGAAGCTAGAAAAACCTATGAAACCTAACGAGAAAATGACATCAATATGTCTGCCAAACCCAAATCTATTTATAACCCCCCACAAATACACTACACTCACTTTGCATTCAAACTCTCCAAGCTAACAAGAGCGATCAAAGCTCTGCTACTCTCACACACACCTACAAATAATGGAATCCCAACCTTGGTGAATGTTATCGAGAAGCCATGACCAATGTATAAGAAATATTCATTCAAAGTAATGGAAGTCGACAAGGATGTGACATTCTCAAATATCCCCATAGATGTAGTCTACACAAAGGATGTGAGGAAATACATCCATGAGTTGATCATTGAAATTGACCATACCAAATTTGAAGAGCTCAGACTAACCCTCCCAAGCCTAGACTAAAGGACATACCAAACCCAGTTTCAAGAAGTAGCAAAGAAGAACCTTGACATCTGGAAGGACTTCCCAAAATTTTGTGATGAGAATAATTATGTGCGACTAGTTCTCAGCAAGGTCCATAATGAATTCTTCTACTTGTACAAACCCTACTGCATTGCACAAGAAGCAACCCATGCAGTAACCGGGTTGAGCATGGTTGGAGAGGTCCCAACAAAGAAGGTGGTAAAGAATGATGTAGTAACTACACCAAAAAGGCATAGCCTAAGCATCCAAGCAATAAAAAACCTTGGGGTGTGGTATGCAACCATGGGGAGGGACGACTTCACAATAGTAATGGTGATACACATTTCTTATAAGATGGTAGAGGGAAAATATTTTGACCTCTATGAAATGATACGAGAGCAACTCATGGAGAATATCCAGAAGATTAAAACCTCCTAATACAATTTTTGTTAGGGCACACTTCTAATCTACCAAGTTTTCTACTTTTTGAATGAGCTTCCAACATTCAAAGGTAAAGTTTTGCAGACAAACCTTCTGATAGCTTCTCAAATAAAAATGCACACCCACCAATTCCTAGACAAGCAAACATATATCACAACATATTGGGGGTTCTTTAAGAACTTCCGACAACAGATGCAAGCTAGGGAACATATACCATATGAATTTTTCAAGCAGTACATCCACACTATCACCTTCCTAGTCAACAAGGACTACACTTACATGGAGGCAATGGAGCCATGAATAACTTGGATCCCCAAGCTCCCATATGAAATATCACAAAAGTGGGTGGATGTGTATGTTGCAAATATCCTCAGCAAGACAAAAGACCCCAATATGAAGAGTTTTGGCGCATACAAGGAGATTATGGATTAAATCCATAAGAATAATGCTTGGGAGAAGTTTGAGAAGAACAAGGAGCAACTACAAAAGTAGTGGGGCATTCCACCAAAGGAATTCACACAACCATCATCTTCTGCACCATCTCCATAAAAATGCACACAAATAGCAAGAAGATTTGAAAGACTTCATGGAGTAGCAAGCACATAATATGAGGGTCCTGCATCCTCTTCCTAGATGGTGACAACACCAAATATGCAAGAAATATCTAAAATTATAATACAAATGAGTGCAAAGAAGAAAGTGCATAAGGCAAGGCCTAAGCGAGTAGTAAAAAGGAAGATAATTAATTTCAAATAAGAGGCCAGAAGAAGAAGTACAAGAAGCGTAGAAACCTCCACAACAAAGAAAGAGGCAGGAGCACACGATGGAAATCCAACAACTAGAGGCAATAGAGAAATTGTAGCCACCAATCGATGTGATGGTGACTACAAACGTCATCCTTTACCACAATATGCTCTCACAATTATTTTCCATGTATGAAGGTATAGATAGTGATAATAAGGATAGGATAATATAAATCTTGATAATGTACATATGAAAATTTGATAAAAGTTTAGAGAAAGTAATCAAAGACTTCCCTCAACCCATAATTGCCACAATCTAGGAAAGGGGGAGAAATCCCTAAAGGAAGAGGAAGAAATATGGGAGAAAGAAATTATAGAGGTAGGTTCTAGCCTTATTATAGAACAAAATGAGCACCTCACATAGATCCAAGCACAAGAACTCCACACAAAGTAAAGGGTGGAAACCTTGATGAGAGGACAACAAGAGGAAATTGCTAAAATATGGGAGGAGACTATCACAATAACAAATAAAATCATGGATTCAATGTTGGAAGAGGAAATAACAAAGAACCAACCAATATCATTTCCCATAATAATCCCATCAAGCATGAAAGGAGATGAGGAACAAGAGCAGGATATGGAAGAAAAAACTACATCAATTTCTCCAATCTAATCAATAAAGGACTTCTTAGCGTAACAAAAACAATTACAACCAACACCCACTCCTCAACTCATATAGCTACCAATGATGGGCTCCTAAGTAAATCTAACAAACATCTTCCCACTCCATAAAATACAACTAGGAGATATTTTTCACACTAGTGCCAAGGAAGAGATACTTCAACAACACATGGACAATGCAGAACAACTAGAAGAGTTGGTACAAACACTGTAGAACTCAATCCCACATATACAAAGGGAAAATTTCCTTCCTTTGTCGTAATAACTAAAACAACTAGTGGATGGTTTGCAATCAAACCTCGTGACACAAAAGATAAGATAAGGAAAGAAGTTCAATAGGAAGCTTTGAAGAAGAGCATAGAGTAGGCTACAAAAAGGTGTGTGGTAGCCCACTCTCAATTGGAGAATCAATTAAAGAATATGAAAGGAAGCATAACATAAGCTAATGTTCTATACTTGTTTTGTCTCCAACGGCCCACCCTAACCAAAACCTTGAAAGACCAAATATCACAACAGGAGGCTCAAATAGTACAAGTTGCCTCATCTTATAACACATTGAAAGATATGGATGGAGTAATAAGAATACAACTAGAGAACACACACACTTAGTTGCAACAGCTACAGGAGCAAAGGGAAAACATAAACATGTAAGTAAAAAAACTACAAGAAATAGTTAGCATCAAGATAGCACACTCATGTGGAGTATTAGGAGATACCAAAAGTGTAGCCCAACAAATTCAAATTCCTAAGAAACTTGTGAAAAAAAAAATACACTAATAAGTACATAAGGCTACATCAAAGTACTCCAACAAGCCAAACAATAATGGGATACTCCATTTGTGCAGTTAAAGGTTGTAACTAAGGAAAAATTCATGTTAGCAATATAAAGCATAAGCAAACTAAACCCTAGCTAACAATGAAGCACAATGGAACATAAAAGCATGAACAAATGAACAATCTCACCAAAACCTTCATGCACTCCATGAATCACCTTCATTGCCCCTCTCCATTTCGTTGTGAATAGTATTTTCCCTCATATTTTTGTGAGCAACTATGACCTATGACAAAGACCTTAGCAAAATATTGAAGGATCGTACTCAGCAATTGCAAGTGTACTTCAGAAATTTGCAAGTATGAAGTATGACAAATGAGGTTGACATTTCCTTTTTATAGAAAAGTAAATTTTGAATGAATGGCCAGGATTGTTAGTTGACAAATGCCCTAAGATAAAAGGTTGAGATTGAATATGACAACTAGCAATTAGGGTTAGGGCAACATTAGGGTAAAATTTGAAATGGAGGGCTATGATTTAATTTTAGGAAAATTAAATCAATGGACATGAATGCATGTGACAAGAAGATATTGGGCATGAAAAAAGAGATTGATGGAGAATCAAATAATAATTTAAAATTATTTGATTTATGAGGCAGAGTTGTCTTTTTGAATTATAAGTAAATTTAATTCAAAAATGGTGGGACCTATAAATAATGATTTTTAATTATTTACTTGGTGGGAAAGTGGGAATGTGAATTTAAATAAATAATTTTATTTAAATTTGGAGGAAAAGACAAAAGAACAATTAAATAATTAATGAGAATTATTTAATTGTAGAGGAAGGTATAAAATGAATAATAATTAAATAAATTGAGAAATTTATTTAATTATAGAGATACATAGGGACTTAGTGACGTATTTAAATAAATAAATACAATTTATTTATTTAAATAATCAGGAGGAATAAAGGATATGGATTAATTAAATAATTAATAATTATTTAATTAATAGTTGAATTTGGACTATGGGGCATAATTAAATATTTTAATTATGTTGAGATGAAATATGGTAAGACAGAAAAATAGAGCTCATAGGCCTAGGTTATTTTTATGTTTCTACAAAGGTCATTTACAACCACATTCTCCCAAGTAACTAAGTAGCATGTCTTGGTGTCCAAGACATAATTTTGAAAGGGGGGATGATGTTAGCAGGGTATAGGGCAAAGAGTAAAAGCTACTGTAACTCACCGCAAAAGACTTGTGGAACATTAGGTCGACAAGGAAGATATACTAAGGGGTACCCTATAAGAGTCGCATCTTTATAAGAGAATAAACATTACTATATCTATGCAATAGATGACAGAGGAGGAAAATATCAGATAAGATAAGAATAGAGAAAGAGACTGTAATACAAACTAGAGACTAAGACCTACTAATGTAATGGTTATCTGAATATATTAAGGAGCTATAAGGATTCAATGGGTATACGTGCTATGGATGATTTCTATTCTTGTTTAATTTATATATGAGTTACTATTAGATATATAGATTCCTACCACACTTACTCTCTTCTATCACTATACCCTTTGGGGTATAAACTGATTACATAAGGGGTATCAAGGTACAGATCTCCGAATTGTAATTCCCTAAATCCTCTTGCTAACAATGACCTTGCTTATTTGTGAGAACTTGTGTGGATTATGTTAGGATATAAAAAGATGTATTTATGGCTTTACAATTCATTAGCATGTTAATTTAGGAGGGTGATACCTAGATAGAACCGACCGTTAACATGCATAGACATGTTCAACTTTGCTTATCTTGCTTAAGAAATTACAAAAATATAATCTTGCAAGTATACTAAATAATACAAATATTAAACTAGTATGACCTTGTAGAAGACTAATGAAATTCTTTTGTGCACACTTGAAATAACAACATTAGTATGTCAAAAAATAGGCAACTTTAGTTAAATTGTAGGTTTACAAACTTTGAGCTATGACAAACTTTGAGAAGCCTAAAATGTGAGCTTATCATCAAAATAATGTAGGAGTTATGTTTTAGTTTCTTATTTCTTTGATTCTTTAGAAGGTTTGGGGATGGCACAAGACATCGTGGAATATTTATTCATAGATATAACATCTTTTTTAGTTTAGTTTTTTATCACCATTGGCGTCATAAATGTGTTGTAAGGGAAAATAATTTGAATATTAATTAGAATTAGAATTTGATTTCCTAATATTTAGATTCCCCTCAAAAAGTGATGTATTTTTTTAAAAAAATGGCACCTTGTTTTGAGTTTGTATGCAAATTTATAGCTTCCAAAAGAATTAGGTTAGAAACCATTAGTGAAGTGGTGAATGTGTGTTCTTCGATGGCGAATGCATGTCACCCTAATGAATTCATCATGTGAAGTGGCAAACTTGTCATAATAGTGGTAAAGTAGTTATTTGCTCTAACAATTCATCATAAAATGACAAACTTTTTCACTGGTAAAGTGGTGAATGCATCTTTGTGCTAATAATGAGTTGGCATTTGGAATGCCAATTATTTCAATTTTATTTTGGTGTTTGATCTTTTGTCTTCTCACCTTTGGGAAATTGTGAGGAGGTTTATGGATCTTCTCTATATTTGGAAGAGGGGTTATACTCTTGTTTTGGCGGTGGTTTAGAGCTATTTTTTAGTGACTAAGCATAGTTGCAAGTTTCTTTATACTACCTGGGGAGTGATTGTTGATGTAATCAAAGATCTTTTAATCATTGTTGAAGCTTGTTGAGGTTGAATTAGTTTATGTAATCAATTGTACTTCCTTAAATTGCATAGTGGAACAAGGAGTAGTCACCCCTTTAGTTGGATTTTTTCACTTAAAGAGAGTTTTCTCCATGTCATATATGTGTGTGTTTCATTCTTGAATATATAGTTGTTAAAATTTCTACTATTTTTTATTGCACTTGTCTTAAGTATTGACAACCATTGTAGATGGTAGAAATGTTTGTTTAAGCATACTAAAGAGATTAAAACACCATGATATGTTTGTTGATAATTAAATGTGGAATATCCATTCCAGTTTATGAATAAATATATAAAATAAGACAGATATTTCAAAAAAAAAAATGTTTACAACCTCTATAGTGAATTTGATCATTAGACAAATCCAAAAACACCATATAAAATAAATTTCTAAAAAAAATTGATATCAACAAAATTAAGTAAATATCATTTTGTTATAACTTGCCCTAACTAATACTATTAAAAATATCTTCACTCAATATTATAATTTAACTAGTTTTCAAATCCTAACTTAAACAATAATATATATTTATATCGAACAATACCTATAAAGAATAAAATATATTTTAACTTCTAGTTTTCTCATTTAATAAGAATTTCGTTAATACTTTCTTCTTTTATGAAATACGTAAGGTATAAATAAGAACAACACTTTTGAAAAAAATAATAAACACTAACATCCATCTACAACAAAACCAAAAAATTAAATAAATATAATTGAATAGGTAAATCTGAAAAGTTGAAATGGGAAAAGAAATAAATAAGGTGTGATTATGATCCGCTATTAAAAGCTGGGACAAAATCTTTAGTGGTATGTTGTTAGCGTACAAGAAGAATCTTTCTAAAGTGGACCCCACTTTATGTCCTAGGAATAATACCAAATGCAATCCATCGAATGCTTTGCGTTTAGAATAAGAAAACAGAAAATGATAGTGATTGGAGTCCCCACTCAGACCACCATCATTATTATTATTATTATTATTATTAAAAACGATGTGACTTGTGTAAAATGTCTTAATGTAGACAACCTATCTACCTAACACAAAACACTAACGACACACAGTTGCTTTCATCATTCATTTTATTAGGTAATTCAAGTTGGCTACGTTACACTTGGAAAATCTCATCTTTTTAATTTTTTGAATTTTGAAAATTTAAATATAATTTTTATCTGTTTAAACTTTGACAACTGGTTCTTAGCTCTTTTAATTTGACTTTAGGATGTGATCTATACAATCCGAATTTTTAAGGATTTAATTTTATTATTTTATATAATTATTTTAATATATGATTTTATATATATATAAATTTTAGACTATATATATAAATAATTGTAGGAGAGGTTTACTTCAGCATGCCGAATTAAAAGATGTTAAACTTAAAATAGTAAGAAATGTAAGACTTAAATAATTAGTAAGATATCTTGGTCATAATAGTATAATTATTTTAAATATATTTATTTAAAAATATTTAAAGATATTAATCTTGAGTTATTATATTTATTTAAGGGCTCTAGGAAAATTTACCGTCAGCAATTCACTGATAGAAATTATCTAAGAGTTATTTTGTTTTGTTTATATTATTTATTTATTATTTGAAGAGCAGTTTTTATTTACTTAAAGAGTTATTTTATAAATAGTTTTTTTTTTTAACAAATTCATCATTTTAGAACATAGGTGAATAATTAAATGAAAAAGGTTCAAATAAAGTAATGTCAATAATTTGTTCTACTTATCAATTGTGTTTAATGTTTTGATTTTTCAATTTGATTTTTGGTATTTAGTAAGGCATCAATTATGTTTATTATTAGTTTCTATCATGGAACTATAGTCTAGGGGTGGCTTTTAACTAGTGATTAAATGTTCCAATTTCAGCGAATCAAAACTCATTTTTTCTTTCAATACATTTTATTTTAATTTTCTTGAAGTAAAATAGGAGATTTTTAATTTTTCAAAATTTAGAATTTTTTTTTCTCAATCTCATTAACTAGAAAAAATTAGGCAATAAGAGTGAGTTTTCCAAAATCCTAGGCATGAACTTTTTTATCTTGAGCATGAACTTTTGTAAGCATTTTTTCAAAAAAAATTACCACGAAGATCATTTATGAAATTGTATATGAGATTTCATAATTTATAATTAATTATTTTAATTATTAAAAATAGTAATAATTAAGTATTAAGTTAGGATTATGTTTATTATTATAAATATGATTATATAGATTAAGTTACAATTATAATTATATATTTTTTAATAAATTAATATGAGAATTATAATTAATTAAAATGTATAAAATTAATTAAAGTAAGATTTAATTTTGTATTTATAATTTAAATTATATAGATTATTCTTTTATATAATTATTTAATTTTAAAGTTAAAATTTATATAAAATATAATTCTAATTTATTGATATTATTTTGAAATTTAAAATAATTATAAAATAATTATTATTATTATATTTTCTTATTCCATAGCCTACCACAATGCCTCCACTAGATTTATAATTACTAGTTGGGGTGACAATGGCAAAGATAGCAATTTAGAAAATGGTCATTGGTTTCATGTGTGAAACCATTCTACTCTCAATTTGTCTACATATCAAATCTAACAAAACCATCTTGTCATCGTTTGATAGGAACTTCCCAACAATAATGTATAAATTGGTGTCAAATTTATTTTAAAGATTTTTTGGTTAACAAACTCACCACCCTATATTGCTAGTGTACATAAACCTCTTTGATATAATTAATAGTTATTTAATGATTATTTGTATGGATTATATATGATTTTTTAAATTATAATCAGTAAATATAAATTATACCATTAATTTTTTTATTAAATGAGACAATAATAAATATAAATCATTAAAAAATTATATCAAATAAGATTTTTTTATTGTTAATAAAAATTAGCATCCAATACTCTATATATATATATATATATAATTGAAAATTCATAAAAGAAACAAATGGATATAAAAATAAAGAAAAGAAAAAAAAACTTTGAAAAGATATATTCCATCATTGTTATAGAGAAGTCAATACATATTGGCCCACTATGGCATTAATCCAAGTAGATGAAGTTGTATTCCAAATTCATGGTCAAGCCTACCCACATTGGTAAAGTCCTTTTTACTTTTAAAATTCCCCCACCGCTCCAGCATTACCATTAATTCCAGCGCACCCAACTCATAATAATTTATATTATAATTAATGATAACCATCCTGTAAAACAAATGCTGTTTTCTATGATTTAAGATACCTAGGTTTCATTCCCCATGCCCTCCCATATGAGATTGTAGTTTAAATGGGAGCTTCTTCTATGTTTGTGTTTGGCTTGGCATGACGTGCTTTGGTTTTGTAATATGAAGGTGAAGTGGCTCTGGCTCGCAAGCAACCAAAATCATCTCTAAGGAATCCCTTCTGTCGGAGATGAACTCATTATTGCATTAGTTGTGATGAAGTAGTTGCTTTAGGTTTTGTGCATAAATTAGTGAAAATTTTGTGCTCAAAATGTTGAGGGCAATACTACATGATAAGTTGTGCATATGGCTTCTCCTTTTCTTTTTGCGGTCAACTAAGATTTTAAGGGTTGAATAGAACGTGAAGAAGGTTCTAATAGTCATAGATAAGGTGTCAATCATAGATGTTTGTCTAGTGTAATAATGGTATATAAGGAGTTCCCAAAAAAAATTAGGGTTTTTTAATTAAATCGTAGAAATGTGGTGAAGAATCTTAGTTATTCGTAATTATGGATTTTTGTCTTTAATATCATCACAATGTTTTTGATAAGATAAGCAGCATTTACAGGGTGTTGTACCCTTTATACAGAAAGTCCAAGGGGCCAAAAAAAGAAGCTAGTTCAAACCAGAAATGAACTAGGAAAAGAGGACAGACCACACAGAAACAACTGACAGACAACTGTTGAAACATAGACAAGGACTACACAACCCCAAAATCTGAGGGGACTAATTTGACTCCTTTAACCCTATGTCGCAAAGATGCGACAGATCGAGGGAGTCCCTTCTTCTTTCTCAACACAATAGACTAGGAAGACTCAGAATCCAAATCCACCGAGTGAGGCGAGAGACGTAGATCAACCGAAGCCACCAAGGGCAAAGAGCCACCACATAGCGAGAGAGATGGCAGCAGCTCAGGGGAGGAAATAGGGTCAACAGAATGACCATCAAGAGCTAGTAAAGAAGTTCGTGCAAGCTCAAACAGAACAACATCAATAGATCGAGCCAGCAGTGGCTCCATAGAAAGGTTAGCCGAAACAGGAGCAAACATAGGTTCCTGAGAAGAAGCAATAGGGTCAACCTCTACAGAAGAAACATCTTGAGGAGAACCCATCGTGAGGTGATCTAGGAGAGCATCCTTCCACCAAGTAGCAGCACCCTTGCGGTGGGCTTGTGGGCAGTTAGAGGCCAAATGACCCACCGAGAAGCATCTCCTACACTGAAAGGGGAGACCCTTATAGTCCAAGAGTTGCTTCCACGGTCTGTCATCCACCAATAAGACTACATCACCATGGAGAGGTTTGGAGATGTTCAAATCAACTAATAAACGAGCTATCGTAGTATGTCCCATCTCCTGAGTCGTAGAGTCCACCATTAGAAAGCGACCAATGGTGTTGCCAATAGCCTCATAACATGAATCCTCCCAAAACTGAAGAGGGAGATTCGGCAGTCGGACCCAAATTGGTCTGGTGTTCAACGGGTCTGTAAGGGGATTGAAAGAACAAGACCATGGCTTGATAGATAGTGAATGAATACCCCACATCCACCCCCTGTCCAACACACAGTTATGTTCCGCGGATGAGGCGAAGGTTGCTAAAAAAAAACCCCTTGCGCTGGGATAAAGCTCAATCTCACAAGAGACCAACGACTTCCAGGAGGCAAATACCCAGCCATGGAGATCAAGAAGGGAGGGCCACAGGCCATGAAACCTGCTAACCATGCCCTGCTTCAAGTAAAATTCCTCATCCTCAGTAACCTCAGGTCCATAGACCACAACAGGGGAATCACACGCACAGGGCAGAGGTCGAGCTCGAGATTGAAAAGAAGGTCGAGCACTCGCTTTAGCAGCCTGAGAGAAAGACTTCACCCTACCCACAGACGGAGAACCCCTAGCAAGAGGGGCATCCACCTGCACAACATCTCTAGGAACATATCCCACAATAACTCTCGAAGCAACAAAACCCTCGCCAAAGATAGTCGAAGTGGCCTTAAAGCCAACACGATGACCACCAGAAGCAGGAGCAACAAGGACTCTAAGCTTTGCATAGTCACCAATCAAAGGACTAAACCCAGAAGGAGCCCCATCCACCAGAGGAGAAGGGTCAGCACCAAACAGACCGGTCTCCACAGTCTTTGCATCCAAGCCAACCGAATGTGAAGGACAGAGCAGACCTCATCCACGCCCAACACCTGCATCAAATCCCACAACCGGCGACCTCCCAGGACCAAGCCCATTTGCCTCCCTGACACTCATAGAGTCGTTAGGAGACGCTCGTTAGGCAACAGCAACAACACTCCCACTCGATAGCATTTTGAATTTTGTTTATTGTTTGTTTAATATCATGACAATGTTAACATTGATGTAAGGTAAAATTGTGCTTGTCAAATTTGTCAAAACAATATTGATGACATAAAGCCTTGATTATGGGGTCTTTTGGCTCTAGGATGTAGAATGGATGGGCACAACAAGGAGTAGTGGAGGTACCAGAACATGCAATTAACAATTAGGGAGAAATGGTGTGGGTTGATAGGGTTTTTGCAAAGTTTATAGGCGAAAGAACAAAAATATCTATATATATTTTTTGAACTTTTTTGGTAAAAGGTCATTTGAATATTTAAAAAAAAAAATGGTCATGTTTATTAGAAATGTTTAAGGTCATAAAGTGTTTGTAAAATTTAGTTACTATTCTTTGTGTTGTATACAAATGATTATATCAGAAAGGATATTTTGTCTTTTCTTCCAATATAATGAATTATCAAATATAATGATGATATTCATAGGCCTTTAATAGAACCATCACTAATTAATTTTTTTAAATGATCATTTTAAAATAACTTAAAGCCCACATTTATCAAAATTGACTAGAATGTAAATATTATGATGGTGACTAAAGTGAATGAAATTTGTAATTGTAAAGGAGAAAAGTCTATGTCCTTACATTTCCTCCACTTGTTTTCATACTTAATTTGTTGCTTTTGACACATTTGTTGACCCTAAACCCAAATCCGACACTATTATTTCATATCACTTAGTTTAGGACACTCATGATCTAATTCCTAAAGCATTGCCCTCCTAGACTAGAGTGTGCCTACAATTCTTTCATCTCATCTAGACTGTGGTTGCAATGTTGCCCCTCTATTAATAAATTCTTGTCTAGCCCTTCTAGAATATGATCATTGCTTGTCAAGGAATATTTTTAAGGTTTCAAATTGTTTGTTGAAGGGTTATATTCAAGGACATGACTTTGGTTCATTTTAACATACATGAAAACATCTAATTCATAATTAGGACAACACACAAAACAATATTTGTTTGTATCAATTATAGTTGCAACTATCAAATTCTTCTATATCATTATACAATATCCCTATTTCTCTATTTTGATCACTTAAATCAATCTAGGTAGCTAAATGCTAACAAAGAAATTGATCATCTTCCCCTCTATTATTGTAAGTCCCAACAATGTTCCTTATCACCACCCAATTTTCCTTGCACAAAAATCATTCTAGCGAACATTTTCTACAAGTATTGAAGTTCCATTACCATGCTAGTGGGAAGAATCATGCAAAATAGTCTTGTCTCGTACTCTCAATTTCTCATGTCTTATTCATTTAAACTCTCTATTATGAGATCTTGTCCTAAAGTTTATTTATTAACTCTCTATCACAATATCACAACAATCAAAATCCGCTTACATTAATTTCAATGTAAGTTAAAACCTATCTTATTTAATTCAATCTATTTCAATCATACATTGTTCAATTATCATTCATACCTTAATTTATCCAAAATATCAACTAGTATGAATAGCTTAAATACATCTAGTTAGAAAAGCACCCAAAATATTAGTTTCCAACTATTTCATGTACTTAAAATATTTTTTATTGTATTTTAGAACTAGTGAAGAATTATTTTATTTTATTTGTATTGTTTACTTTGAAAAAAAAAAAAAATTAATTTTGTATATAACTTTTAATTTTACTTTTGATAAAACCATCATCCATTATTTTTGAATAATTCTTTTTTATTTTATTTCGACTTTTAGAAATACAGTAAATATTATGTATTTCCATATTTTTGGTGATAGTATGAAACGTCAATATATATTTAAAATTTTGATGTCTTTATATTTAAAAAATAAATACTATTATATAATTATTAAATCAATTATTATAGTCTTTAATATTTATAAGATATAGATTAAGCTAATATCTATATAAGTCAAATAAGAGTATAAGTCAATATAAATATTTGATTATATTACAAATAAATATTTAATTATGTAAGAAATATACTATATATCATACTTGTTATCTATTATAAATTTATGTTTCTTCTTTTTTTTTAATACCATGGTGAGATCCTAATAACATAGCTCTTATATCCTCTAATCACATGAGCTACCCTTATTCATGCAACAATATTTATGTCCTTCAACAACTTACCATCCAAGCTATGCTTTATAAGCAATTCATATTCTATAATATAAAGATATTAACTTGTTTTTAATTAAGTAAAAATATTTACTTTAGAAATATTTCAATCCTTCAACTGTATCTCTACTTCTAGCCCCTGCAGGTGGACGCCATAGCTCTCATACAGGCCCACCGATCAACCGTGAAAGCGGGGGGTGGAACCCGAGGCCTATGGGGAGCAAACCCACGGCTCAAGCCAACTCCACTACTCGGGCGGGCTAAATTTATCTAACCTCAAGAGGTTAGGGGCAAAGTCCATTCCTATACCCTGGGTTAGCAAAGCAGGAACTGACACACAATATAACTGACCCTTGCCTTTGCCCACTACAAAGTGGAGTCGAACCAGTGACTTCGAGAAATGCAAACCACAAGTCCCAACCAACTTTGCTAAATTAAGGAAAAAAACAATAAAAAATTAAAAAAAACACTTTTTTTTATCAATGCAAATCTAATTTATGAATTCTAATTTTATAATTATAATTGTAAAAGTTAAAAAAAAATATATATATATATATATTTATTTACGTAGACTAAAATTTTAATTTTAATTATGTCAAGCAATAATTTTGATTTGATATATATATATATCAGCTGTATTTTTGTTTTTATGTAGACCTTATCTCAAGTAAAAGTACCACAATAAAATCAGATCTGCAAGAGGCCAAAAACACAACTGTTTGATAGAAACTTGAAAATAAGAACTATTAATCTTATTTCATAATGTTCCAAAGAATGACAAGACAACCAAATGCGACACCACTGATACCCATCCTCAGAACACAAACAAAGATGACGTCTGCCAGATTGGCTACAAAAGAGAATAGTACAAAATGTGAGAACAGAGAGCTACCATCGTCATTTCTCTCATTCTCCAAAAAGGTGAAGAAAAAACACCCACAAATCAAAAATCTAATACAAATGACTGTTGGTCTGATAGGAGCCCTTTCTCATCACTAGGAGCTTCCTTCTTCCGCTTTACCTGTCCAGTAATTCTTAACAGCAACCAAGATTTTCTCTTGATTGAAGGGGCCACTCTCATGATCCATTATCTGACTTTGCCATCTCATGCCATCAGTCAAGACTTTTACTTTCACTAGAACATCAACTACATCTCTAAAGATCACAGTCCCTTCGGGACGTAGGATTCTGTCCATTTCAAGTAGAATATCAGTAATGTCACACCTGCACAACAAGCATAAAGCTCATCAATTAGTCATAAAAGCTTAGAAAGTATAGAAACAAACTTCTAACTGTATAGATACAGTTTGATAGGTCCTACAGACCAATTTAGCCTAAAGGATCTCAAAAGTCACAATCATCATAATATCTAAAATTTCCTGCAAACGTGGACCAGTTTGAGAGAAGGAAGAAAATTAAATTAAAATTGGCTAATATTTCTAGAAGACATTAAATCTAAGTTTTGAAACTAACTGTACTAATAGTAGCCAATGGCTAAACATAGTCCACAGTGTTTCTATTCTTCATGCAACATTGTTCCAGACCTGGTTACTAGGATTCGGGGCATATAAGTAGTAGATATTATAGCAGCAAAAAATGGTTCTCCGCAATAAATCAGCAAAACAAAAGATAAAGACTAAAGTTGGGATTTAGTAGGGGAAATAATAAGAAAAAAATAGCTGCAGAAATTTTAAGAACCCAGAAACCCTCATTTTTATGGAAAATCACCATAAACCCCAATTGTCTTGATTTTATTGGGACTTCCTTTGTCAAAACCATTGACAACATTTTAATGAAACACCTGTGATTTTCTGCTGCAAAAAAGTATTTATGGGGCAGATTTCTGAGTTCTCCCAAGAAATCACAAGTTGTTCCCACTTTTTGCTACCATGGATTATCTTTTACCAAACCCATGGATGAGTACTACTTTAGATAATAAATGAACATTGAAATGGACCATTACCTGTCTTGGTACATGCTGAAGACACCACTGCTGTGAATCATGTCATAAGTTCTGGGATATGTTGAAAAAGCCTCACACCTGCAATCCAAAAGAATGCCCTTGTCATACCATCTAAATAGGCTTTAAAGATATCATTCTCGTCAAATTCAAGGACCAAAACCATGTATGCTCATTTTATGTCGTGTATTTACAACATTTTAGATTGTATGCAATAATTTTCCAGGGCAAGGCTTTAGAGAAATTCACAACTGCTAGACATGTAATTTTTCTAGTTTTATTACACTTTAAGAGGGAGGAGGGAGTAGAAGTTGGGAACACAATACAATTGTTAGGGACTGCATTGAGCAAACAACAAACTTTTTCAACTTGGAAGCTGTTCCTTCGGTTCACATTGTCACACAGATTGTAATTCTAAGATGCAACAATGGATTGATGCTGAAATGTTAAAAAACATATTCAAGATGTTGCTTACCAGTTCTGATAAGTACCAATCAATCCCCTCTCATAGATGACACCAAGAGTATTTTGTTTTGCATCTGATGGAACCACGTTCATGACCCATACAGGATCATTTCCCAAGCCAGCAGCAAAGCCTCCCAAACCAGCATTCATGTCCATGATATTTCGGTATCTTCCTTGGGCGAGACGGCTATTAAGCTTTTTGTAGTATGACACTCTGTCATTCCACAGCTTGGTATCCTCATTGAACTTTTCAGCTGTAATTCCAGGTAAAGTGCCACTGCTTATTCTGGGAGGGATAGCTGTTAGACGTTTTGGCCATTTTTCTAAGGCCCCCCCTGCAACACTGTTTACATCATTGACCTCTGGAAGTGGTGTTATACAGGTTTCCATCTTCGTATACCTTTCATTCAACACAAAATTCAAATCAACTAGTGCACTTAACGCTGTAAACACATCAATCAACACTACGCAACAAAAAGGATCTTATAAATTAGCATTTCATTCCCAATTTTTTTATAAAATTTGCCGTAGGAGATTTTCTGTCCCAAGTTCTTAACGATGTTTTATGCCTGAAAACTTTTATTGCCATTTTTTGGAGAAGAAAAAGCAAACGATTGTTAAAATCAAAATGGATGAAACTACATACCAAGCAACATCAGGGTTGTCATCTTTACAAATATGAGGAGCCTTGTAAACACTTCTGCTTTTTACACATTCAATATGGTTTGTGGGCTTTTGCCATATGGCAAGGTCACCCTTTTGAACAACCTTCTTCCAACACAGACGATTGGCAACATCTTCAATTGCATCTTGCTCTCCTTTCAGGTCCTCTGGAGTTCTTTCCCAACCCCTGTGATGTTTTTGCCAATTTATGGGAGGACCAGATAAAATCCAATAGCCACCAGGCCTCAATACCCTGTCTACTTCCAATAAATAGATACCATCTGGTGGAAAAAGCATAGGTGCATCAGAGACAATATGTAACTGCACTTCTTTCAAATATAAAACACGGTAATCAAATTTACACAGCCTTCTAGAAATTAATAATTTCTGGAGTACCGAAAACCAAATCATGGAGCCTAAATATGCATGATGGAATCATAGATCCTACATACTTTTCAGGAATTCATGTGCATAAAAGCTAGACAAATAAGCTTTATGCAATAGTAAATTATTTCTGCAGAAACAGTATTTGCTTTAAGCAATTACCATATCCTTTCCATGGAATCAGACAACGAGAACAGTGTGCCATATCAAAGGATCTTGCTGGATACGGCATCCTTTCTGTAGCCATGATCCCAATCATAGCTGGAACACCACGTTCCAGAGCAAACTGCACTTGTGCTTCATGTGTATCCCTTGGCGCAAAAGACATGGTTAAAATGTTTCTCTTTAGCAGATAGGCACCCCAACTAGCAACCTGCAAATGTTTGAGAAAATGGGTAAGCTTCCAATTCTTTTACCTGATATTTGTAATCAAATGAATAGGCAATTTCAATTTCATTTGTTTATGCAAATAAAGATATATGCACAACCCTTCATAGGATAAAGTGTAAAAGTTCATGTGTCTAGGAAGTAGGAAGCAACACATTCCGATCCATGAGAGCTTTTAATTTGTTTCAAACAAAAGTTAAACAAAACAGCTACAGTCATCTATAAACGCATAAACAACAGATCTGCGTAGGATGGGAAGTGAAGACAACTAATAATCAGTCTTGTAAGGGGCTAAACATTGTTCTTAGCAAGTCCATCCAAACATAGACCTTCTCATGGATTAAGAAGGGTCTTGTAAAAGGTTCCAAAGGCAAGAACATCTTGTACCAAAACTATTAACTCCTCTCTGACATTAGCAGAAACAGCTAACGATCTCGAGAATTCGGCACCAATCGCGAGTTACTATTGCCTATAAAATCAGGGCACATTTGTCTCAAGTACCTCTCTAAGAAATGCAATGTCATGGAAAGCAAAAATTTACATGCCCTCTGAGATGGTAATAACTGATTGAAAGATCTGTTTTCTATCCCAGCGGCATTGTCACATATCAAAATCTTGCAATATAGGGAGCCGCGATGGTTCTTACAAACTACTCCCTCAAAAAATAAAGGCTACTGCTATTTGGATTTCAACAAGAATGTAAAACAGAAAATAGAGTGGTCATTTGTTTCTTACAAATCATTAGACCAGCAGAAAATCAGATCAGCTACAAGGATCAATTAGTCCTTTGATTGCTATACACCAAGACATAGAGGACAGTGTTGAAAAAAATTTAAAATCTTTAAGTTATACCCTAACTGTCCATGAATCAGATAATCAAAACTTCCCAACCAGTTAAGTTCTAAGTATACATTATAAAGCCATCCGAGCTTTTGGTGGCACAAAAATGATAATCCATATAGTGATAAGCAATGCATAGAAAAATAACAGATGAAACAAGATAGAACACTCACTCCACAACCAGTGTCAATGGCAGTCCTGATAGACCCATCTGTTAAAGGAATCAATTTATTGATGTCATCAATGTAAGCATCTGCACCGCGAGGAAACATGGTTCCACCACCTGGAAACCGGAACTTGTCGCCCTCAACCTGGATCCAGTTCTGCACAGCCTTCTCTATCGTAAGTTCTCTGTGTGGCACATTGGCAAACCAAGCATAATCTCTACTTCTGGGCCATGAAAAGGGGTTTTTATAACCAGGAGGAGCAGGAATGAGGCATTTCAGAACATCTTTCTTTTCTGGGCAATGGCGTTCTCGGTACATCAACTTTTCTCTACTATACTTCCGAGATCTCACTGGATCTTGGCAAGGTGAGTACTCACTATACTTCATGCTGCAAGGCTCAAATGTCATGCTTCCTTCTTTAAGACTCTCATTACTCCCCACTGCATGGTGAGCTTCAAAATCCAGTGAAACAGATGACGAAGATGATGGGGATGATGAGGCTTTTGGAGCAGCAGAATTGCAGAGACCCAAGTTAGTGTTGGCCAGTTCTGTTGATGGAATCCTAGTGTTCTGCCAGGCACCCAAGAGATAAAACA
Organism: Sequoia sempervirens; assembly: GCA_007258455.2. Taxonomy (NCBI): domain Eukaryota; kingdom Viridiplantae; phylum Streptophyta; class Pinopsida; order Cupressales; family Cupressaceae; genus Sequoia; species Sequoia sempervirens. The sequence continues at coordinate 273,082,021 of VDFB02105785.1, read as the reverse complement.
GCGCACAGAGCCCCACGACTCCTAAGATCCAAGGTATTCTTCGATTCTTGGAATCAGCTAGTAGGTGTAGCTTGGGAGACCCACTGTACTCCTTCCCCATACTGCCTTCCTGCAATCATCAAAGCACCCAAATAAATAACTTCGACAAACTCATTCAAATATGGAGATTTACCTGTTATCTCATTATATGCCTAACATATTGATTCCTATACCTTCTTTTGGATTCAGTTGAAAAACTTATCTATGAACAGACAAACAGAAAAAGAATTCACAGTGCTGATTTTATTGTTAGGCCTACAACTACAAGCCACGTCACCCTGTGAACATCCAAGTACCTTCAAACTTGGGCCGTCTAGTTATACGCGTTTTAGGGACACGGCCTGAGTTCGGTTTCAGTTCATTTATAAATTCTCATTGATGAATGTTCATAACAGAAGGGAAAGACGTACTAGAAACATCTACCTAAAGCTTAAAGAAAGATAATAAAAAAATGTAAAAGTAAATATATCATGTACAGGGTTCTTTCCGACATGGGCCACAGTATTGGACCATACCAAGGAAAATTATCAAAACCTAATGCGTGAACACAAATGAAAGGTGGAAAATTCCATTTGACTAATTAGGTGAATTGTGTTATCTCTGTTTTCTAGATTAACTTGGGTTTATTATTATATTATTGTAATAATAAAAATTTAATATTCATGTGATTTTTTTATTTATCTAGTCTTGCTGAGAAGAACATTTTGATATCTCTATTTTCTATATTCTTTATTTTGTATTATTTACTTATTTCATGTATATTTTTTGTTTATTTTGAGGAAAACATTTTGATATCTCTATTTTCTAGATTCTTTATTTTGTATTGTTTGCTTATTTTATGTATATTTTTTGTTTATTTTGAGGAAAACATTTTGATATCTCTATTTTCTAGATTCTTTATTTTATGGAAGTCTCCTAAGGAAACGTGGGAAGAAAGAACCTGCATATTCTGCAATAAGGGGGTGGTTGAGACAGAGCGACACTTCTTCTTGGATTGCATAGCTTATGAATACATCCGTAAACAATATGCAAATAGTTTGGGTATAGATGATATGCAGCAGTTATTCGAGGAGGATAAGATCAACCAGACGGCCAGCCTTCTAGTCAAAATCAATAGTAGGAGATCTGATTTAGAAAAAAGCATGAAAGAAAATTAAGTTTGGGTCTTGGTCCCATAGACTGTTTAGTCTCGTGGACGTCATTAAAATCTTTCATTCATTCATTCTTATATAGGCCTGAAATTTGATGGTCTATTTGACCGATTTTTCAATTTTAGACCGTATATTGCAGCTATAAAATTTATTAGACAGTATAGTTTGACTTGCTATATTTTTATTAAACCGTAAAAAATTATTATAAGCAAAATATAATATAGTATTTAAATTTATAATATATATCATTTTATAATTTTTATTATAAAAGATTAAATAGTTTAGAATAGAATATAACTTTTTTAATACTTTCTAATATGAATTTAGAAACTTTGACATTTTTATAATAGTTATCATTTTTTATATTAATATATGTGATTTATGATATTATTATAAAAATATATATTAATTTAGAATCTTTTCAAAATATAATATAATTATTTTTAACTTTTAGAATATATTTAACAAGATTTGTTTTTAATATAAACTTAGAAACTTTTGTTAATTGTTAATTTTAATAGTAGACTTTTATATTTATTACTAATAATTATCATTGTTTTCTAATTTTTCAAGATATTGCATTTATAAAAAGATTTTATATAAAAATTCATAAATTAAACAATTTTTTTACAGGCATTTAAATGACCAAACTGTCATAAAATTTTCATATGATAGGTAGGGGTGACTGTCAAATTCCAGGTCTGTTCTTATATACTGACCACTTGCCCTTATCTATATGATTATATTCGTGTGATCATCCTATTCACGTATTCATCATACATATGCATGCATGTACTTCCACACACACATTATCTAAGGTGCTCTAGCCCCTTTCATGTCTCATTACTAATTTGTGATTGTGATGTTGTCCCCGCAATAACATACTTGTTCTACCCAAATTATGTGGCTAAGGATAGGTAGGAAAGAGGGACGAGTAACAATTCACCCTAACTTCATGTATGTCAAGCTCATAAATTATACATTGGATTTTTTTACAAAAAAATCACCATGCCTCCACACATGAGTTGAGAGCTTAAAGTTATTGTTTCATCTTATGGGTAGTAACTACAATTGTGGGATGATTTGTTATGTGCACTTAGGTCCTTAGTATTTATTTAAAAGTGGTGACTAAAACCTATACATGGAGGGCCTTAATAGTTGTGTGTTATGAGTACCAATAAAACTTCAACCCATTTTCTAATTAGTGGTTATGAATCCATATATATGTTCAAGCATGAATGTCACTCGTTCATGACTTGACAATATATTTTGAATACACTAATTCAAGTTTATAGTGTCATTTTTTAAATGTATCCAAGGTGGACACTTATTTTACACCACCGCACCATTACATATTACTACGTTAACCATAAACTTAACTTGGAGCATGTATATGAAGCATCTCACTTAACACTGCTATATTTTATATGATGGGATTTTTTTTCCAAAACTTCTCCACTTAAGCATGGGAATTGATAGCTACAAACCCACTCATGTGTAGGTGTTGATAGCAAAAGATACCATCATCTCCACTCCTACACAAGTGTTGACAAAGAAAAACCCACTCATGTGCAAGCATTGATAGTAGAAAACAACATCATCTTCACTCTATGATTCCTAGATGCCCCCACATCGCCACTTGGAAATGGATTTCTCTTCACTATTATAGGTCTAGGTTAGTTTCCACCACTATCTATCATAAATACTGAGGGTTCCATGTGATGAACCAATCTATCACTATTATCATTTTTCCCATTTTGGACTTTCAAATTTGTGTAAGATTTTGTTAACAAAGGTTTTCATACTTGTCACAAAATTTATTTTACAACTTGAAATGAGGGTGTAATGTCGAAAATTGCATTCTTTGCAATCACATTCCATAAACCTCCCCTTTAGATTAATTAAATTCGATAATGAAATATCCCCTTCACCTAACCTTAATTTTGTCTTTAATCCACGTGTTCCCGATCGTTAAGGTGATTTTTTGTTGTGGACAACTGTGTGACACACAGACATATGTGCACCACACAAACGTCTCAAAAAGATTCTTGACTATGTAGTTGTTTGGACGTTACACTTCCCGCCTACCCGCAAAGTGTAACACCTCTACAACTTGCAGCCATGCCAAAACAACTCCTTGCATGCCTATACTTCTTCCAAATTCTCATTTTTGCATATTCATTAAATCTATCTCATTCTATCTTGATCATTCTCTCATTCTTCTTCACTCTCAAGCATTCTTTCATTCTCATTCTCTCATTCTCAAGCTTCTCTTGCTCTTTGGCTCTCTACATCAATGCTTTGGCACTTTTGGCACATCTTGGAGGTTGCATGCTCTTCCTTTCGGTATTCTCATTTGCTAAAGGAGGGTAATTGTAGCTTTCTCATTGCATTATTGTTTACTTTGATAGCATATTGTTATAACATGTCTATCTATTTCTTTATCTTGTCTATTTTATTTTCTCTATCTCTATCTATCTGGTTGTTTGTGGAGGTGGGAACACCTACATAGGGGTTTGACTAAGGCAGGCCCCTAAAATATCCCCAACCATTTTCTCATTTTCGTGTGTGCAGGTGTTGAAGTTGTAGCATTGCAGGAGGCTTCATTCGTGGACCTCTTGTGAGTGTCTCCTTTCTTCTTTTCCCTTCTATTTGTCGCATCGTAAATTGTCACCTTGACAATTTCACACTATGTTTTGTCCCCCCCAAGTTATTGAGCCTAATTAGGCACCTAATTTCCCAAATTATGCATTTTATAACCTATTTTTACCATTTTCTAAGAAATTGCAAGCATTTAACAAATTTATTTATTTAATGTCTTGCCCCCGCACACTATTTTCTAGAAAATAGGTCCAGGATTGGGATGCCCTTGGGGGTCTAAGTCCCCCTATTTTGTTGGGATTTAAATTTGAATAATGTCAGTTTCAACATTTTAACATTTAAAATACAAATTGTAAATGTTGGCTATTGGGATTTAATTTGTAGGAAATTGAATAAATGCCTATAAATACATAGTCATTTCATCATTTGAAAACTAACAAGAGATATATAGCATTTCCTAGCAGCAAGTGAACATTGAGAGCAAGTCAAGAGCATCAATTCAGAGCTTTGTTGCAACAATTCAAGATCCAAGCATCATGTCAAATCCTATGTGAGTTTATACATGTTTATGTTATCATTGTTTGTGAAGGCTAATCCTTGTTGTAGGTCTCCAAGCAATTCAAGTAATCAAGCTAGCAAGATCCAAAACTTTGAAGTGATGTGCATGAATTCAATCCTTCAAGGAAGTCATTGAAGGGTGGTGAGTTGCAACACTTTGTTGATTCATCATTCCTTCCTATCATTTATCCATTTATCATTGACATTGTCATTGTGGAAGTGGAAACACTAACACAAGGTTTGACTAAGGCAAGCCCCCAAATGGCACAACATTTATTCTCTTTGAATGTGTATATTTCAAGTTGAGAGGATTGAAAGAAGTTTTGAGGCAAATCATCCATTGTTGCATTCAAAGCTTTATACCTTGTCAACTCACGAAAACTCACATACAAAATTATCCGATGGTGATTCAACAACTTTGCAAGCGGGAATTAGGAGCTCAGATTCGACATCAGAGGACTATGAAAATAAATACAAGACACCCCTACAAGGACTCAAATGCCCTTGTGTGCCACTATCCTCCTATTCTGACTGCTACCAAATTTTCAGGATAGGTACACAACACTCTGCCCTTCCCAGAACTGCCTGCAAATCTCTGTTTTAGTATGTCAGTTATCAGAATCTTACAATTTTCATATTAGGGTGCATAGCCTAATTAGGTTAATCAATACAAATCAATTCTGATCCATTTCCAAGGCTAAAAAAGGATCAGCTCCAAGTCTGGTTGACTCACCTTCATGGTTGAAAGTCAATCTAATCACCTTGTTGATTTTCATCCTAATGTACCCTTGAAAAAGGAAGAAATTCATCCTAGGTTTAGACATTAAAATTAGGGTCCCCTTTTTCTATGATACACTATCATTTCTTTTTCATTGCATTTAGTTTATGTTTATTTTTTAGTTATGTTAAATTATTCTATTACTTAAGCATATTCTTGAGATTTTAGTTATCGAATAGCTAGTAGGTTCTTTGTGTTTTTATGTGATAAACTTAGTTTTCATCCATACAAGACTACAACGTTTCGTGGGGACATCCACATGCCACACTGTCGTCCTTGGCCGAGAGCTTGCTAGTTTGTTTAGAGAACCTTTGCAACCTACTCTTTCGGTTTCTAAAACTCTCTTATTTTTATTTCGCATAAGTTATAAAATCTAAAAAAATTCCTTTATCTTCTCATTCTATCACTCGAGCTTTGATCCCTAAGGTAGTTGAGAAACATTCACCCTTTGAGATCACATCATTTCAGGGTGTCGAATTTCCTCTACATTTTGGTGAACCTGACGTGAAACTGTCCTTACTCTAATATTTTGTTAAAAATTTATTCTCTCTTATTTGGACGTTTGTTAGATTGAGTGTTGTGACACTTTTATGAGTTTCTTAGCTAGTCTACAACTTTTGGGCATGTAGTTAGAAGAAACGTTTGACACTTTGATATGGGTTCAAGGCGATAGTTCAGTCCTCCCCGTCAGGGTCCTGATTTTGAACAATTCATTATCAGACTATCACCTAGCTATACACCCCCTTTCATTTCAATTAATGTGCCTATAAATGTTCAAACAAGTTCTCAACCAAGTACTACATCTGAATCCTCTCTTATAGATCATGAAACTGCACTTAGGGTCCCCTTTGAGTAGGTTCAATATCTAGGGGGAGACTTCAAGAATTTGAGGACTTTCTAAACTGTGATAATGTTTATGCTCAAGTTACTCCAATTATTTATGGTTTGAGGAATCTACTCATCTCAGATTGTAAAGGTCTTGAGTTGCTTCATGGAATAGCTAACATAGTGGAAACTCATGTAGCCTCATATACGACAATCTTGAGCCACCTTTAGGATATCCCATTGGAGATCACTGGTACATAGTTGAATCTTTTGATGTCTAAGGTGTCTGTGCACATGGTGGATACAAATCCTTTTATAACTTTTTTCATTTCTGTTGATAACACAAGCTCTAGTAATCTTAGAGTCAATGTGAATCACATTCCTTTGGGGTTTGAGGTTCTTGTTCTTGAATCCACATTCAGAACCTCTGCTCCTATCAACTATCAGCCTCCACCACCTCCACCATCTGATCCCATCCTAAATAATTTATTATAAAACATGGGACAAATGATATCATAATTGGTATATTATTCTACATGTTTTGTGTACATCATCATAAAATTTCTTAGTTTCTCAACTATTCTTTTCTATAATGTGGAAAACTATTCTAGAATTGAGACTTAACTATTTACATATTGTACATTTATAGAGATTTGTTCAATAATATATACTCGTATGAATGTTTTTTTACAACTATACAAAGATGTCAATATTTTTTGTAGTGTTTATGTTTATACATGTATAGCTATTTTCTTTAATTTTTTAACATAATATTTATTTATATATATTTTCCCAATATATATTTTTATACTCAAATGTAGAGTTTTACATGCATGCATGTAACTATATATACTTGTATATACATAAATAATTTTCTATGTGATTAAATGTGTAAATATAACTACATATTTACATGCATATACATATAAATATACATTTACACCTATAAGTTACAAATCAAACTATTTAGTTATGTTTCTTAACACAAGCACATCATATACACCACTAAATTTGGAAATATGTACTATGAAGTTGTGTTTTTAACATAGTATCATTATTGGGATATTTTGCTCTATATTTTTTATTACTCGAATTATACACCCTATGTTTTCAAGTATTAAATTTGGGTGAATAGTTTGAACACGATATGAATCATGAAACAATTAATGTAGGAAAAGTCCATAAGAACATTACTTTGGCCTTGGTTGTGGCCCAACAGACTATAATTGCTAATTACTTTTGATGCTAATTTCATGAGATCTTGAGCACCTATATAATAATGGATGAGTACTAACTTTTTTCCATAGTATCTAGATTTCATAAATTTATTCAAGGTAGATTTTTCTAGAGTAATGGACACTCACTCAAATTCGATGGTCATGATAGCAATATTATAATATAAACAATTGACAAGGTGAGTGACTTGGGGGTCACCTAGGTTACATGTAAATGTAGACACTGAAAATTGTCCTTCACCTATGAACCTACCTTTTCATATCAATTCCTCCTTCTACTTGCATAATTAAATAATTTTAATTATTTAATATCTTTTAAGGTCATATTCTTCTATTAATTAAATAATTCTTAATTATTTAATTAATTCATTTTTTCCTTTATTCTTCCCTTGATTAATTAAATAAATTTTGTTTATTTAATTACATCACTAATTAGCCCCTTCCTTTCTATAATTAAATAAATGCTTATTTATTTAATTATTGTCATTTTTATACTATAGTTAAATAATTATTTTAGTTATTTAATTATTCATTATGCTCTTCTTCTATAATTAAATAAATTTTATTTATTTAATCATTTACTAATTTGTCATTTTCATCCACTTTTGAATTAAATTATTATTTAATTTAAAAGTCAACATGTCACATGTCTTTTATAATTAAATAATGCTTTTATTATTTAATTTTCTCCAACAACCCCTTTTTCTGTGCCAACCTCATTATCTGTGTCATTCTTATCTTCTCTTGTCTCATTCATTTTCCACCCTTGATTGAATTATCTTATAATTCAATCTTGGCCATTAATCCTTATCATTGCCCTAATTTTTCCCTAACCCTATTTCATACTACAACTTTCAATCTTGGCCATTAATTAAGACATCTTATTGACATCCAATCTCAACCATCAATCCAAATCAGACCTTGCCTATAAATCAACCCTCTCATAAACCATTTGGGGAGTTGATTCTTCAAGTATCCTTATGTTGCCAAAATTATTCTTGAATCATTCATCCATTTCTATCTATCATCATTCATCTATCATCTCCGTCTCAATATTATGCTATTGAATTGAGCAACCAACATATCAAATCAATTGAATAATTTATCCATCATTGCGTCTATTTGAAGTATTGAATATTTGGATTAGGTAATGCATGTTATTGTTTTATCATTCTTATTTTATCCAAATTTTTTCGTATACAGTAACTATTTTATGTTGAATGAAAAAGTAATTCTACCTATTATAGTTTTTAATTTAGTCTCATCACAGTTCCAAATTATGTTGAACCTATATCAATGCTCATTGCATAGCTTGTGCAAGTTTTCATAAAATTATGCAACTATGCACAACCTTAGAATTATTGTTCTATCAATATCCACTCTCTACAATTATAATGGTCAAATTCATACGCCTCTTTCAAAATCCCACCCACCACAACCTCCCAAGCATCCCATTTATGAAGGGTTCAACCTAAATTGAATAATTTGAGCTAAGATGTTTTCAGTTGAATAAATTCAATTTCATGGGCAATATTAGCCATTTCCTTCAATGTCGTAAAATTTTGGCCTTTTCATCTATTCAACTTATTTGTGCTTACCTTTCATTTGGTGCTAGTAAAGTAAGTAACCTAGGGTAAATTCCCCACTTCTTTGTTGTAGTTCCAATGGATATATGTGTGTCCCATACATTTGTAATTATAGCATTGATGTCCTCATTTATCTTATTATTTTTGCAAACCTTTGTAGATTTTAATATGACATCATTTTATTTCATCATCTTAATTGCTAGTTAGAGATTTGGATTAGGATTTGAGGGAACTATACTTTCAACAATAGTTTTCAAGTGGTAGGTGTATCCTTGTCTAAGATTCTATAGAGTTGAACTTCACCACTCATTAACATTTACTCTTTGCCTTCTTTAGGTTATTTTCTCCATTTGACTTCTCATAAAAATGTTGACAAAATTTGTACCAAAAACAAACATTAGCAATGACCAGTAAAAATAAATAAATTCATACAATCCTAATGAAAAATATATATTATATTACATTAGTTTTCTATTTCACAATTTTCATGATGAAACCATTAATTATAAGTGTTGGCATATCTTACATGCATAGTTTTACAAAAGAAAAATATAATCTATGACATAATTATTGTAAGTAATATACGTGTATTTTTATATTCACATAAAAAAATGTGTAGTCTAAGTATATATAGTTAGACAAATATCTCCATGAATATTTTCTCGTTGTTTGGCTTATGTTTATACTTGTATACATGTTTATCCAAAGTTAGATTAAGTGTACATATACTTGCATATAGGTGGCAACATTATATCTACTCATTTAGTCATGTAGATAGTTGTATATATATATATATACATGCATGTGTGACTCAACATTTTCATAGAAAACTATTTATATACATTTACTCGAATAGACAAAGTTCTATATACATATAAATAAAGGTATATATGTGGAGGTGTGATTTCCAAATTTCTCTAATTCTCATGACCTTGAAAACCATTAAGCATGCTAACCAACTTGAGTCATGTGATGGAATTTCCTTTGATTATTAGTAATTGGGGGTATTGGAGTTTGTTGATAATATATGACATTGATATGATTATCATTTATTCACGTAACACTTTAACCAATATCATTTATAATGGCCCCTAGTTTTCTCAATGTTGATCTCTATTTTTAGTTTAAATGTATTAGTTAAAATTGAATCTAATAAGAGGTTTATGGGGTGGGTCATCTATTTTCAAGTGCACAAAAAATGTTTCTATTCTTATTCTTCACAAAAAAGGTTATTCCTCTTGGTCTTGTGACTCTAAAATTTGAATTATGAGACCTAAGGTCTTTCCCTTCCAATCAACAACATGTGAAAGGAGAATGGAGCATTTAAGCTTTGTATCCATTTTTTATTATTTTGGTTCATAAAATGTTATGACCATGATTTAATAGTTGACTAAAATAGAATAAATTTTCCTTTTATAAGGGCTTCATTAAAGGAAAATAAATTGTCACAAAAAGATGTTGATGATCAACATGCTTCATTATATTAAAATTTTCAGATATGTTGCAAAGAACTACAAGTGTATATACTTATTTATACGTATATCCAAAGTTTGTACAAGTGTATATAGGTGGTAAAGTTATATATTTAGGGAATATTCAAATAGAGACTTGTATATAAAAGTATATATAGTTGTATACATGCATTTTGAAATCAACATTTGTGTAAATATTTGTATCTACAAACTTATAAGAAACTATATACACATAAACAAAGTTATATATAGGTATACATAGCTATATACATGTGTGTACAACTATACACTTGTGTAGAGAATATTATGCGTAAGGAGTAATATTTATAACATGAATTTGGATTTTAGATGGCACGGTTGTTCAAAAGGACATGGGCCTAGGTGAGGCTTTTCAATTGTTTAAAAGGAGAGATTACTTTAGTAAAAAAATAATCTATGATTTGTTGGAGTTACATTATTTGTTTATATATACATATGTCTATATAAAAATTTGCATCTTAACTCATATAGAAGTATATACATTTAGACGAGTCTGCATGGAGAAATATTAAAAATATTATCAAAGTAACTATAGAATATGTATGAGGATGGAAGGCTCTTAGGCACAGTGGCACTCCCATTGGGAAATCGAACTAATCATTGTGCTAAGGCGGAGGCTATGTTTATAAGTATTAAGTTTGTTGTGGATAGGGGTTACTCTAAATTATGGGTGGAAGGAGACTCGTTAAACATCATCAATTGTTTACGTGGCACCCATAAGCCTAGTTGGAATGTTGATCAATTAATAAAAGATTCTATTATTATGTTGAGATCTTGTGAAGAAACCCATGTTTCTCACATATATCGAGAAGGTAATTCATTGGCAAATTTTTCTGCCAATGATGTTGTTAGACTTAATGAGTATAGAGCGTGGGAGGAAGGCTCTCTCCTTCTCAAGGCAACTAGGAACTTAATGAGAAATGATGTTTTTGGCTGAGTTTATGTGGTGGCATTATTTAGCCATTAGTACCAACTATCGACTCACACGCTTTGTGGGTATCGTTCTACTTGTTGGTAATCAGACAAAATTTTCTCACCGGGGTTTTCTGTTGTTGGTTCTTGTGAAAATGGGAGGTGACAGAAGTAGAATTGAGTCTCATTCTTGTGCAAGCCTGAGAAAGAAGAAGAAAATTTGGAGGATTCTCCAACATAGGAATTTTACGCCATTCTTGGAAAGGCTACATGGACATGACCCGAATGCTTCGGCGAAGTTTGTTTTTTGTTGGCATAATCACAAAATCCATATTAAGGTCTTGGTTGTTGATATCAATGAGGATCTAATAGCTACTGTGACTGGGTTGCCTATGGTTGGTCATAAATTCTTCAAAGACAAGAAAAGTAATGAGGAGGTAATGGCTCAATTCTTCAAAGGTGACGAGTAAAAAAAAATCATCAAGATGGAGGCTTGGGGCTATGAGCGGAAGTCTCTCAAGAATATATGGGCGAATATTACAGAAATAATAATGTGATATGTGACTCTAGAAGGCAGGTTCACTACTATCCTTGACCATCATTTTACTCTTTTAAATCATTTTAGACATGGGTTGTTTATTTCCTTTCCATTCTTTCTCTTGTCCTCCATGGAGGCCTCTGTGTATGAACACTTAAAAAATAGGAGGGCTCTAGTCCTACATGAGGGCCTTATTCTATTAATTATGGAGCATGTAAAAACCCTTGTCCCTGCCTCATCAATCAAGGGAAAGGAGAAGATTCTTAGTGAGGTTCCTGGCTCTTCCAGCTCAGATACTAGTGTGGCTGAGGATGAGAAGTGGAATGAATAAGGTGACGAAGGGACCCCTTCCCCTGTGGTTTCCCACTCTAAAAAGAGGAAGAAGGGTAACCCTAAAGGTAAATGGGTAGCCAAGCATCTTATTCTACATGATTCAAAGTCTTAGTTTGATGGTGATGATATGGAGGTGGGCTCTGGGGATTCCATGCCCAAGGTTGAAGCAATGGACATTGGCTAGGGTGATACTGAGGGTGGTGGTAAGGAGGAGGGATTTCAGGAGAATGCGTCAACCACGAAGGCCAAGGATAGGCCTAGAAGGGTTTCTAAGTGCATTGCCAAGATGAAGAACCAGGCCTCTAAAGATGCAGTTAAGGATACCACGAAGCTCTACAAGGAGAAGGCTCTGGAGGAAAAGGCGGCAGAAATTGATGATTCCCTAACTCAAAACTCTCCTAATGTGGAACATATAGGTGATAAAACGGTTCAGGAGGAGAATGTTGAGCAGAAGCACGTGGAGTTTGAGCCTCTAAAGGTTAATCCCCTGTCAGAGGACTTCTCCTAGCTTAATGATGACTCCACCTCTATGTTTGAGCTTCTTGACATGGTGAGGGCGGGGGCTACTGGCACTTTCAAATTGGAAAAATGGACTCTACAGGAGTTCAATAGGGTCAACATCAAAATAAGGGGATTGAAGGAGAATCTATAGAATATTTTTAAAGGGTCGGCCTCAGATATTCTGACTGGTTTAGAAGCCAAGGTTTTGGAAACCAATGCGGATATCAAGAAACTTCTCCATGCCTATCACATTTCAATGAAGAATAGTGCAGACTCTTTGGAGGTCCTATTTTGCAAGATTAGTGAGCTTAGAGAGGACAAGTTGTATTTTTCTGAGTTAATGGAGAAGGAACAATTGGCCAAAGGTAAAGGGAAAAAAGGTGCGAAGGATGATGGTAAAGGCCCTGTTGCTAGAGGGTTGGCTAACTAGAAGAAGTCCTTTGAAGCTGAGAAAAAAAAATTGTTGGACATGATTGGGTTGCATAGGAACCAGGAGCTTGAGGTAACCAACATCTTAAGTAGTATGAAGTAGTGTCTTGTTGTCTGTTTTTTGTTTATTTTTCTATTGTTGGGTCTCAATTTATTTCCTGTTATTTTGTTATTGTGTTGTTGTTGGCCGATGTTGATAGTTTAGTGTTATATCTTTGGAGCAACATTTTGTTACTTATAGTGTTCTAGGTTTTGGGCTGTTGTTGCTGTTGTTTTAGTTTAGTATCTTTTGAGTAGCATTTTGTACCTAAAGTTGTAAAGGGTTTCAGGTCCCTTCAAAACTTGTTTTTCCTGTATAATCAAAACTATAGAATGTGTAAACATAAACACTATAAATAATATTTACAACTTTGTATATTTGTAGAAAAAATGTGTAGAAGTGTATATGGTTGGACAAATCTTTGTTAATATACTATTTGTAAATGGTTACAAATGTAAATTGTAGAAATTATGGTTGTAAATATAAATTTAATTATGACATACATAAACTATATAGAACAATATAGAAATATAAAGAGTATGAATTTGATATCACTTAAATACTATATGTTTTAATTGATATATTTAGTTTTTTATATGTGTGTATAACTATATAGATATGTATGTATATACAATTGTATAAATATATATACATAATTGTATATACACATTAAATCATGTAGACAACTATATAAATGTATATAGAGTTGCAATATGCCAATAAAGGAAATTATCAACAAAAAACACACTATAAATAAAACAATCAACTATATATAACTATAAATCCCTCAATATAAAACTAAATATGTCAATAGAAGCCAGCAACTTGAGGTGGCCAACACCCTGAGTAGTTTGAATTAGTGTCTGGTCTTCTTCTTAGTTGCTTTATGTTTCCTATTGTTTTGATGTCGTTGGGTGTTGTTGTTAGTTTATTGTCTTATCTTCAGTCTAGCACCCATTTTGTTTTGTTTTTTGGTTGTTGGGTTGGTGCTGGTGACTTTTTGAAAATCCTACTTAGCAACATTTTGTATCTTTTGTTGTAAAGGGTTTCAGGTCCCTTCAAAACCTGCTTTTCCCATATAATCAAAACTATAAATCCCTCAATAGAAAATTTCAACAATTATATAAATAAATAAACCTGCTAGTTACATTATAGTATAATAGAGATATTATTGTAGAAAAAAATATTCTATATTTTGTTAGAATTACATTTTATATATATTCACTTGTATACATTATGTGTACATATGCATATGTATGTATAAAAATCTACATATTAACTTGTATAGAAGTATATATAGTTAGATAATCTATAAACATAAACATTATAAATAATATATGATGGAAGTAACTATACAATATATGAACATAATCATTTGAACATTAATATTTACATATTTCTATATTTGTAGAAGTATGTGTACAAGTATATATTGCTAGATAAATATTTCTAAATATAGAATTTTTAAATAGTTAAGTGTCAACTCTAGAACTTGTAGTTTTCCATATTCAAAATTAAAATAGATGAGAAAATAAAAAAAATTATTATGTTATACATAAACTATGTAGAATAATATAAGAATACGAAGAGTGCATTTTATTTCACTTAAATATAAAACTATGTAAAAAATAGTTGAAGGAGTTTTGACAATTTTTACTATCATCCAAGAGATGTATCTAACAGGTTTTGGAATTTATAGAAGACATATACAAAGCACATGGAGTATAAATATAATGGACTAACTAGAGAAATAGATGTCTAGAGAGCTTCCCTCTTATAGATTCAATAGAATTTTAAAAAATGTATGTATTGAATGAGAGTTGTTGAATTTGTTTTTAATTGTTGAATTTATGAATTAGATGATTTGTTGTGAAATATGAAGTTGATTTGTTTTCAAGTTTGGTATGGGAGCCTTCCACCATTTGTAAACACCTTTATTAATTGGAAGATGTCAAGTGGATGTGAGAGAAAGTATGTGAATATGTGTAGTTAACAACCCATACAGATGACATGGACCTATATTTATTGTAGATTATGGACCAAAAAATGATCATGGGGATGTCTCATTATAACATATTTGAATTTTCTCATTCTACACAAAAATTTGGACATGAAATTAATTTGATGAGCATGATTTTTCTTTCAAAGAGTCCCCCAAGTTGACCAAGTTGTCTTTTATTGCAACTATACTAACTTTTATTTTGTTCTCCTTGAATGGTGTGGGTATCACTATAAGAATCAAGTAAATGTTTTAAGGAATGATTAAATATAGAGAGCTCATATGAGACCAAAATCAGAGGAAGTGATCTTTGTTGTTGATGATCAAGCAACTAAGGTGATGCCTAAAGAAGAAGAGGCATTGGAATATTATGATATCCAAATTGATACCACATAAGAAAGAGAGATAAAGGAAGAAATTTTAATTGACAATTTTCTTGGACTATCATTAATTCTAGAAGATAATAGTCCTACTTCATAGTTGGAAATATACTTTCAAGAATGTGAAATATTCCTTCTCAAGAGTTGAGTTATAATTCTAGGATTGTAGATTTTCTTTTTAAAGAAACTAGCATGCTACATGAATTTCCATAAGGTATCATTTTGACTATAGATAATAAATTATTTTATCAGTTTAGGGACACATTGAAAGATGCCCATACAAAGTAGGTTTGTAGGATGGTGCAAACAAAATTTTTAGAGAATCAATCTAGAGGAAGAACTATTAGAGTAACAATCCATTAACAAATAATTAATTAATATTTAATTAATTATTAGACTAATTTCACTTTATGCACTTAAACTAAAATTAGGAGTAATTTTTCTTTTATTAGATTGAGCTATTATTAGATCATTATGTCTCATCACATATGATGCTGACACTTGTCATGATCAAATCCCTTTCTCATTTAGGTTTTTCTCTTACAAGCATTCTCCTTCTTTGTATTATTCAATTTTGTAAGTTTATTTGTGAAGAAATAGAAAATTATTGTTTGTAGCTCTCATGGATGGAATGTGTTCTTGTTTGCTATTTGATCCTACTTTATGTGTGTTTCACAATTTCAACATGGTATTAAAGCATGGATTCTATAAACCCCTTGAATTTTGATGGTTTTATGGATTCTATAAACCCCTTGAATTTTGATGGTTTTCTTTAACTAGGGTTATAGGAGCATCAAATCTAGAATCTTCATATTTTTTGTAGGTTTTAGACTTGGACATTTTTTGGTGCATGAGCACAAAATGAACCTCACCATTACATTCAAGAGACCAAATAGATGAATTTTGATTATAAATTTTCCTATTTCATCGATGGGAGATTCTGACTAATTTTTTTAGTACAGGGACCATATGGTACGACAAAATTAAAAAAATTAAAAAATACATAACGCTCTAACCACTAAACGAAGTGTTTAGTGCCAACTACCATCACTAGTATTGTGGTCTTTGAAACTGCCCGACTAACCATGCAATTAGCATAAATGACTTATAAGCTACTAGGTTTGACTGCCAACACTCAACACCTTCGACCCATCCTTGGTCACATGGATAACCAACGCCCAAGCTAGGGGGCTAAAAAAATTTGCTACTTTTGTAATTTTAGCAAGATTTGGAAAATTGCCTTAAGTTTTCACTTGGATATCAAAATTTTATAAATGAGATATCATCAGAAAGCTAGTTATGTGTACTTGCTAGTGGTTTGGGTATCATCATCAAATTTTCTATTGGTTCATTTTATCGCCTGTTGAAGTCAGATGTGTTGTTTTTACTCTTGAGCTCACATATTTTGTTTAGTTTCTTTATTTTTCGCAATTCTCGCAGCATTGGAAAGGTGTTTCAAGGCTCTTTACAACTTCCCATGCACTTTTTCTAGATTTTTCTCCAAGTATTTTTTTGTGTTTTCACATTCTGGTAAATTACTTGGACATTTTGGCTCCTGAAAAACTTTTTATTTGCACGGGATGACTTATTTTAGGCTATTCTACATGTATTTCCAATATTTTATCCTATTTGGGTATTGTACATGTCTTTTGTAAGCACTTTCTCTTTTGTAGACACATTGAGATAAAGTACCACTCTGGTGTATCTTTTTAGGGATTTTGCACATCTTGTTGTGCCTTTTTGTACTCGCACTATGTTATAAAGTGTCATGGTGGGTTGTGGAGTGCCTTTGTTTTTCCATCACACCTTTGGAAAGTGAGTGTCCCTTCCACAATAACATCAAATCCTAGTGATTCTTGCCTCGTGTGTGGGTGTTGGTTCGCACACCCTTTTTCAGTTGCAGGTACTTTCATGTGCACATTCATATGTTCTTTGTTCTTCTTCATGCACTTCTTGGTGAGACACAATTTTAGTGGACCTATCTTGCCTCTCCCTTTTCAACATTATGGGGGGGTTTTACTTTTGGTGCTAATTCTTCCTTGGTTTCATTTTGGAGTGAGTTATGTATCTAATTTTTGTTCCTATGTACTAGGTAGATGAAACGATTGGTTACCCATGCATTTTAGTGAGATGAAGCACTTACCATATAGAAACTCTTGCATTCCTAGGATTTCTGGAGGTGACCTCTCTTTTCCCTTGATCGATGTTCTTCAAACTATTGGTACCTATATTTTTAATTTTAATTTTACTCTTGCATGGTTGAGTAGTGTCATTGGGGTCACTCATGCACATTCATGTTCCATTTGTATCTTCAACTATCAAATGTTTTCCATCTGATCAAATAAATGTTTGCATAGTTTTGTTGGGGGAACTCATGCAATTTTTGTATTCTTGATCATCATCTATTTTAAATGAGGTTCTTCATTTTAACATTGTAGTAATTGTCTTTCGATAGTTGCCTATATATTCTTCATGCTTCAGCGATGTTCTTCATGTTCCTATTCTTTTTGAGATGTTGGTTTGGAGGCTTCTTAGTCCTTCATCCACCTTTCTCTTTTTGGAGAGGAGATTTTCTCATAAGGTTTTCTCCTTTTCTCTAGTTATGAGAGATTGGATTGTTCATACATGGGTGCCACATCAGACCTTGTTGTCGAGACACATTCATGCATTATTTGATTTTTGTGCATTCACTTTTAGATATTTTTAGCTTCTCCCTAAGTTACACTTAAGGGAGGTTAGAGTAATCATTCATTAGCTAATAATTAATCAATCTTTAGTTAATTATTAAGATAATTTCACTTTATGCACTTAAGATAAACTTAGGAGTGCATTTTTCTCCTATTAGATTGAGTTATTGTTAGATCATAATGTCTCATCACATAAGATGATGAAAATTGTCATGATCTAATCCATTTCTCATTTAGGGTTTTCTTTGATAAGCATTCTCCTTCTTTGTATTATTTAATTCTGTATTTTTTTTTTGAGTAAATAGAAAATCATTGTTTGTAGCTCTCATGTGTGTTAGGTGTTCTTGATGTTTGATCCTACTTTGTGTGTGTTTCATAATGTCAACAAGATCATTCTCATTGGTGTTTATGATAGTTTCTAAGGGTGTTGACAATTTGATAAATACTTTAGTTGGTGAATATTTTGGTATATACTATTATTAAGACTTCATACAAAAGTATTTAGAGATGAGGAGTTCTAAGTAAAATGTTGATAAATTAAAGTACAATAAAGAAAAGATTCGCTTTGAGGAGGATCTATTCATGACACATTTAAGGAAGAGAGGATTACTTAGAAATCAAATGTTTTATGTAACTTGAAGCAACCTAAGTGGGAGAGGAACTAAAGCATTGTGACTTGATCTAAATTGGATTGGACTCCAAATGGTAGGAATTGGAATATGGTAGCATAAAGGGTATAGAGGAGACTATGATGAGGTTAAGGGATTTAGTTATGAAGATGAATAATTTATTCAAAAGAGAAATTATAAAATCTATGGAACTATTGACAACAATAGTGAAGATAAATGATTATGTGAGCTCTTTGAATTAGCCAACTAATCTAAAGAAAGTGGTATAATTTTTTTAAGGAAGACCTAAAGGATATGGTTCAGAGGAAGACCTAAAGGACATGGCTTAGAGGAAGGCATCAAGTAGATACTTGGTATGGGTATTGAAGAGAAGTAGAGTTGCTTGGATGAAAGAGACCAAGTGTAGGAATGAAGTGAAATTTCACAAAGGTGAGGATGAACCTAATATTTTAGATGGAAGAATGTTAATATGACATAGGATATCACTTGTAAATATAGGAAGAATACAAAGGATTCAAAGGGAGTGGTATGAGAGTATAGAATGTAGTTTCAATTAGAGAATAATATCCAAGAGGGAATGGTCATCACACTATGAATATGGACCTAGTTTAAAGGAGGGTATAGTAACAAAAAGAAGATAAATATAGTAAATAAGAACTACCATGAAATGAAGACGTGGAATGAGGACTAGAAAGCTCATTGGTATAGTGGAGTTGACATAGGAGAGATAATTAATATGAATTTCATGAGGAACATTATAGGACCTAGAAAGTGATATTATAGAATATTGTAGGATTAATAGTAGATAAGAGGAGCCAATTGTACCAAATAAATAAAGTGTGTTGAGGAAGGTGTAGATAAGACATTACAAAGATGTGGCGATAGCCATGTTGAAGGATTTCTATGACAAGAGAATGCAATGAAAGAACACTTGTAGGAGGTGAAACATATAAGTGAGACTTTGGTCCTCAAGGAGTGGAGATGAGTGTAGTAGACCTCATTATGGATAGAGGAGGTTAGCATCTAACCTAATTATTTATTTTCAAACTAGAAGAGGTGTAGGGAAATATATTTGCATGTTTCATAAAATCTATTCATGTGTTGAGGATGTGCTAAGGTTAGAATGCGAACTAAAATGGTGGTTCTACCATCCAATCCTTATTTTCCAGCTTTTAGTTTGTAAATTTCTTTACTTGGGGTGTCTAATGCAAGAGAATATTAGGGATCATGTAATATGCATCACCCAAAAATGTATGGTTTTGTTTCTTTGTGATTTTCTATTCTTTTTATAGATTTTTAAAGTTTTTGTTATACTTTATATTTGTATTTTTGACAATCATCTACATCAAGATAGAGAACATACATGGATTTGGTGCATAAAAAATGGCCGAGTTCTATTTTCCATACAAAGATAAAGACCTAAGTAATAGTATCATTCTTAAAAAATAATTCATATGGAGTATTTCATCATCTAGAAGTTACATAATAATATGGTCATTAAGCTTTATGTGTTTGCATTTTATGATACGGTGTGGTGCAAATAATAATTATTCAAATTGGAGTTATTTTATTTTAAGAAGGATTCATCCCATGAATTGTAGTAAAGAAAGAGGCAAATTAAAATCATTCCCTAGGTATATGTGTGAATGATTGGTAATTTGGGGCCATGATGATCCATAGGGAAAACCTATTTCTTGGTGCCAATGATTAGAATACTTTTCAATTCCTCAAAAAATTGATAAAAAAATGTGACGTTGGGATATTGATTTCTTTGAACCTTAAGGGGTTGTTGTGATAATTATCTATATAAACCAAATATTCAAGAATCATTTGAGCAATGAGGTGGGAGGCAAAAGGATAAACCTTGGAAATTGAGAGTTTGGAGCAAAATTGAAGATTTGAGTAGAAGGCCTATTTGTAGTGTGAATCCACGTATTTTAGATCAAAATTTTGGCAATGCATTAATGAACATTTTATTGTGGTGTAGGGAAAAAAATGAAGATTTGTGGTATCACTCATGCTACAAAATTATTTGTTTAACTTAAATGTGTAGACTAGGAAAATTTCTTAGTGAAGTACATTGTATTGGATTGAAATACCTTTTGGTCTATAATTATAGTAAGGCTTCAAGGCCTAATTGTATTACTTAGCATCTTGGTGTAATTATTATGGATGAAAGAAATTCATCATTTCTCCAT
Organism: Sequoia sempervirens; assembly: GCA_007258455.2. NCBI lineage: Eukaryota > Viridiplantae > Streptophyta > Pinopsida > Cupressales > Cupressaceae > Sequoia > Sequoia sempervirens. The sequence continues at coordinate 273,061,091 of VDFB02105785.1, read as the reverse complement.
TTATTTTTATGTGTGCTTGAATTCTTTTGTTGTTTGATTATATGGGTTTTGTTACTTAGATCTTGAGACAAGTTGCATGGTTAGATGGTTGGATAATATTTCATTAGACCTTTCATCCATGAATACATCACCGCTACATCACAAACTAGGTGTTGTAACAACACATGTTGAGTTCTCGTGACCTCCAAGGGTACTAGTGCTCTTGTTAGCTATGGATATAAAACTTCCAAGGATGCTTTTATAATTGTGTGTAGGTTCTATTTCTACTTTGAGATCATTCACTTACTTCAAAACCTCTTTGTACCTTCTCTAAAGCACAAGAAAAAGACTAATTATTTTGTTGTGCTCAAGAGACTACTTTAGTTGAAATCCCCTATTTGGTTTTTCAACATCCACTAGAGAAATTTTGAAAAATTGGATGTGTGCAAACCTAGGTGCTTGGTGTTTATGGTGTGTGTAATAGTGATGTTCAAAATGACAAAAGAACTAGGATGTTAGATTACAAAAAAAATGTGTTCTTGTGATGGATTCAAATAAGAGGTGGAAATATGGTCAAATAGGATGTGTAAGGGATAAAAAAGATTCAAGACTAAAGGTGACAACAATCCATGGTGTATGTAGATTTAGGTTGGTTATGTGAGAGGAAATTGATTACTTTTTGCTTCACAAGGAGGGAAAAACATGATAGAGGTCAGACAAGGTATGAAAAGGATCAAAAGAGAGATGAAAACAAGTATAAATGGAAGATATGTTGTTGATTTGAAGATATACATCTATGACAAGGGTTTGGGTAATTAGAGAGAAAATGGGGTTCATGAGGAAAATAAACTAAGAGAGGATCAAATGGGGAAGACATCTACAAGAAATATGTGGTAGAAGAAAGATGAATATGCTCCCACACTTGCTAGCTTGAGACCTACAATATTACAACCCTTCACTCTTCAATGGTGTTTCCTTCAATTCTCCCATTCAATTCCTTTTATGTTGAGGGGAGGAGATACTAACATTTTAATTTTTGTATTGAGATGACATTATTAGTGTTTAGATAAATGATTAGAGACTAAACAAGAATTAGGGCACAAAAGAGAGGACACTTTATAGGGAGTTAAAGGATAATTTCATATGGTAAGACTCTTGTAGGGTTCTTGTATGATTATTTAAGATACGTATGTTAGTTTTAATTTATAATTATTTATAAATGATTATTATTGATCAGGAACATGAGCATTTTTAGCTTGGATTGAGTTAGGTGAAGCCACAAACATGGGACATCATCCTTGACATGAACACACTTTATTGACATGAGTAGTCCAAACCCACGAGCTCAATAGCCCATCAAGGGCTCAAACCCCGTGATCACACTACCCTAGTGAGGGTTTGGAGCATGAAGTCAATAGCATGAACACAAACAACTTCAGTGCAAAGGTTTGAACCCGTGAGTAAAATAGATCAATGAGAGCACAATGCCCATGATCACAATTGGCCAATGGGGATTTAAACCTTGATGACTACAAAAACAATACCACAATTTAACCATCACACTATGTCATGGACATTTTATTTAAGAATTATTTTATAAGTATAGTTTCTTTTTTAAATATATGTTGATTGTGTTTTAGTTTTTATAAACATTTATGACATGTAATATTTTGTCCACTTTTGTAGAATGACTCCATATAATTTTTTAAAATATGTGGGACTCCTTGAAACTTTCAATCTCTTATTAAAAAAAGATATATAATATTATAAAAACTCAAATATTACTGATTTTTTTTTTTTTTAATTTCTTATATTAAATTAGGTTTCAAACTCTTTTAAATAAAAAAATTGAAATAAAATAATCTATAAATAAGATGTTTTAATATAAAATTCAAATCTGATAATCAACCCCAAAAAATTAATTAATTAATATCGAAATTCTCATTAAAAAAGGTTTAGGCTGACTCTCTTGGAAAATAAAAATATTGAATTAGAAAACTTCAAATCTTTATTTTACAATGTTCCAAAGAATGACAACATTGACACCTATCCTAAAATAGAAAACAAAGCTGGCCTCTGCCAGATTTTCTACGGAATCTGATGAGAGTCTTACATACTCAACACCAACAAATCATAAATCCAAAAGAAATAAATGTTGGGCTGTTAGCAGCCATTAGAATTTAGGAACTTCTCTCTTCTGCTTTGTCTGTCCAATAATCCTTAACAGCAACCAAGATTTTCTCTTGATTGAAGGGACCACTCTCGTGATCCATTATCTGACTTTGCCATCTCATGCCATCTGTTAACTTTTTTACTCTCACTAAAACATCCACCGCATCTCTAAAGATCACAGTTCCTTCCGGCCGCAAGATTCGATCCATTTCAAGTAAAATGTCAGTTATGTCGCACCTGCACCACAAGAATAAAGATCACTAATTTGTTATAAAGTTTAATTCTTATAGTAACAGATTTCTATTTAAAAAGATACGTTTTGATTTGTCCTAAAACCAATTTAACCTTGAAGATCTCAAAAATCATGGTTTTTTTTAACAATTGGTGAATCTGATGACTCAAAGTAATACACAGAATCTCTTATCTTCAAGCAATGTTATTACTGACCTGGTAAACATATAAGTACTAGATATTTTAACATATCCATGTAGAGAAACTTCTTTAGAAAGTTAATGGAGTTTGAAATGAGTCATTACCTGTCTTGGTACATGCTGAAGACACCACTGCTGTGAATCATGTCATAAGTTCTGGGATATGTTGAAAAAGCCTCACACCTGCAATCCAAAAGCATGCATTTGTTATACCACCTGAACAAGCTTAATAGGAATTCTTAGGGACTGCTTAGATCAAACAGCAAAACTTCTTCAATTTGGGAGCTGTTCATTCAGTTGAAGTACACATTTTCACCTTAATTTTAATTCTGAGATGTACCAAGGAAAGATGCTCGATACAATCTCACAAAACAGTCACAATATTGCTTAATAATATTATATGACAAATTCACTGCCAGCAATTCACAGACAGAAAATTCACTGCCTATAATTCACCGTGGGAAAATTCACTGCCATGACAATTCACCATGCGAAAAATTAATTGCATGAATTTTTGACGGTTAATTTTTCCATGGTGATGAATTGCTGGTGGTGGTGAATTTTCGACAGTGAATTGTTAATGGTGAATTTTCCTTTGGTGAATTGCTGGCAGTGAATTTTCCTAAAGCCCTTAATAACAATTATATCACTAGATTCTGTGTTTGTGTGTGGACCCAATTTTAAATTGGGAACATGCACAAAATATGTTGCTTACCAGTTCTGATAAGTCCCAATTAATCCACGCTCGTAGATGACACCGAGAGTATTTTGTTTTGCATCTGATGGTACCACATTCATCACCCATGAGGCATCATCTGCCAAGGCAGCAGCAAATCCTCCCAAATCAGCGTTCATGTCCATGATGTTCCGGTATCTTCCTTGGGCCAGACGGCCATTAAGCCTTTTGTAGTATGAAACTCTGTCATTCCACAATTTGGTATCTTCATTGAACTTTTCAGCTGTAATTCCAGGGAGACTGCCACTGCTTATTCTCGGAGGGACAGCTGTTAGACGTTTTGGCCATTTTTCTAAGGCTCCCCCTGCAACATCGTGTACATCATTGACCTCTGGAAGTGGTGTTATGCAAGTTTCCATCTTCTTATACCTTTATGTTCAGCAAAAATTCAAATTCTCAATTAGCGCCCATGATGCTGAAAGCAGTGAAAACATATCAGACAAAGCTAAGCAACAAAGATGATTAATAGATTAGCAAATATTCCCCAATTTTCACTAAAAGATGTCTAAGGAGATGTTCTGATACCAAGTTCTTACAATGTTTCATTCTAGGAAACTTTTATTGCCATTTGCTTGAGAAGAAAAAGCAGATGATTGATAAAATAAAAATGGGTAAAACTTCATACCAAGCAGCATCAGGGTTGTCATCTTTGCACATATGAGGAGTCTTGATAACACGTCTGCTTTTAACACAATTTATATGGTTTGTGCGCTTTTGCCATATAGCAAGGTCACCCTTTTGAACAATCTTCTTCCAACATAGACGTTTGGCAACATCTTCAATTGCATCTTGCTCTGCTTTCAAGTCCTCTGGAGTTCTTGCCCAACCCTTGTGATATTTTTGCCAATTTATAGGAGGACCGGATAAAATCCAATAGCCACCAGGCCTCAATACCCTGTCCACTTCCAATAAATAGATGCCATCTGGTGGGAAAAGCATAGGTTCATCAGAGACAATATGTAACTGCACTTTTTCTAATATAAATTATGGTAGTCAATCTCACATAGCCTTATAGAAACTTATAATTTCGGTAGTTTTGAAAACCAAATCATGGAGTCTAAATCATGGTTGCATGACTTCATCTAGATAGCTAGAAAAACAAGTTTCATCGATTATTAACGCTTTTCTGCAGAAACAGGTTGGATTTAGGCAATTACCGTAATCTTTCCATGGAATAAGACAACGGGAACAGTGAGCCATATCAAATGATCTTGCAGGATATGGCATCCTCTCAGAAGCCATGATCCCAATCATTGCTGGAACACCACGTTCCAGAGCAAACTGCACTTGTGCTTCATGTGTATCCCTCGGTGCAAAGGACATGGTTAAAATGTTTCTCTTTAGCAGGTAGGCACCCCAACTAGCAACCTACAAATGATTGTGAAAGAGAGTCACTTTCCAATTCTGGTAGTTGATGTATGTAATCAAATGAACAGGCAATTTCAATTTCATTTGTTTATTCAAAATGTAAACATACAACTTATTATGTGTGTCCAGGTTAGTAGGAAGCAATTCAATGCAATCAATGATAAATTTTAACTTGTATCAAGCAAATAATCATGAACAACTACACACACACGAAAAATCTCTGTAGGATGGCAAGTCAAGTGGTTGTTGGTCTACTGGTCAAGCTGCTTTGATCAATGGAATTTTAGAAGTCTTCAATCAAAAGAAGAAAAAGATTTAACACCCTGTTCCGGATTATAAGGTGTAGAAGGTTCCTTACAGTAAGTCAATCTTGTTCCAAATCTATTAACTCACTCGCAGTAGCAGAAACTGCTAGCAGTAAAGAGAATTTGACCCCAAAAAGTGACTTGGCAATGCATATTAAAATAGGGTATACACTTGTCTTAAGTACCTCCCTAGAAAAATGCCCAAGGAATTAAATTCCACAGAAGGCTAAATTATACATGCTCTCATGAAATGATGCTAGTCAACTGTGAGATCTGTCTTCTATCAGAAACGGCATTGCAACATGACAAAATCTGGCAATTCAAGGCCCTAAGATGATACATAAAGACTATCCCTCAAAAAAATAGAAGACTGCTATTTGGATTTCAAGCAGCATATAAATCAGAAAATAGAACCAATTGTTGAAGTCTCCTAGTTTATTAGACCAGCAGAAAATAAGAGCAGTTCAAACTTCAAAAGATCAATTAGTCCGGCTTCATTGCTATAAGTATAGACCAACATTCATATCACAAAATCCTAAAGTTTGATATAAAACACAATTTTTAAGACAAATCTAAATTCTCTAAGCCATCGAGCATTTGGTGGCACACTAAACAATATGTTATGTAGTGAAATGCAATGCCTAGAAAAATTAGCAGAAGACACAACATAGAACGAGCACTCACTCCACATCCAGTGTCAATGGCAGTCCTGATAGATCCATCTGTTAAAGGAATCAACTTGTTGATGTCATCAATATAAGCATCCGCACCACGAGCAAACATGGTTCCACCACCTGGAAATCGGAATTTGTCACCCTCAACATGGATCCAGTTCTGTACAGCCTTCTCTATTGTAAGTTCTCTGTGAGGCACATTGGCAAACCAAGCGTAATCTCTGCTTCTGGGCCATGAAAAGGGATTCTTATACCCAGAAGGAGCAGGAATGAGGCATTTCAGGACCTCATTCTTGTCTGGGCAGTGGCGTTCTCTATATATAAGTCTTTCCCTACTATACTTTTGAGATCTCAATGGATCTTGGCAGGGCGTGTACTCGCTATATTTCATATCACATGGCTTAAATGCTTGCTCATTAAGACTCTCATTGTCCCCCATTGCATGGTGAGCTTCAAAGTCCAGAGAAACAGAAGAAGATGACGACGACGATGACGATGAGTGTTGTAGAGAAGCAGAATCGCAGAGACCCAATTTGGCGTTGGCCAGCTCTGTTGATGGAATTGAAGTGTTCTGCCAGACACCCAACAGGTAGAACACCATACAGAGTACCGTGACTCCTGTGATCCAAGCTACTTTTCTTTTCTTGGGATCAGCCAGAAGTTGAGGCTTTGGAGATCCATTGTAATCCTTCACCATAATGCCTTCCTGTAAACATCAAAGCACCCAAATTAATACCTTAAGCAAACTAGTGGGAATCTTGAGAGTTAATTGTGATTTCATTATCTGCTTTAAGATGTTGATTCTTACACACTGTTTTCAGTTTCAGCTAATTCAAAAACTTTTGATGAACGAAAGACCAAACAAACAAAAATCCCAGAGTGCCGGTTTTAGATATTGTGAGCTGGTGTTGGGCGAGCTTGTCATGTGAGGCCATGACACCCGTGAACAAGTGACTCTGTACTGTAGTGTGTACCTTCATTCTTAGGAGTTCTAATTGATCACATGCCTTAAAACATGGATCCCCGTACACTGATTTTGGCTTCAGTTTACCAAAAAACTTTATTTAAGAATAATTAACAACAAAAGAAAGCAAAACCAAAACCAAATACGATATCATGCTGTGGCATAAACCAAGTAATATGAGGCCCACAGGGCCAGGGTCATTTGTATTCTATAACTAGAGAAACATGCAGTCACCAATTTGTATATCCCCATTATTTTTTCTTCTCTATACAGTGTCATATACCTGACAACCATGGCAGTCCACAATACAATACCACTCTAAGCTATGGACCCAAATTCACATATGCTATTAGATATGAATGAGCTATAAATAACCAAAGAGCAGTAGACAACAAAACCAATGAGCTATTATAACTACTATAAACTGTATACAGCCCAATGTACTAAAACTGAACTGGTATGGTGATTAGAGCCTATGATACTAAAAGAAGAAAGATGGGGCCTTCTTCATAGCAGCTTCAACCCCATTGCTAAGATAGGAAAAATGTCAACATAAAGCTTTTAAAAAAAACAGAGCATAACAGATCCAGACAAGATCTCACCTCAGCCACAAAAAGTAAATAGGAATACTTCTGCTATGCTGCTACAGATTCAGGCTTCGCCTGCTGCATACTCCTTGTCTTCTTCCCCACTACTTTTATAGGTTTTTTAAACCCTATTTAATCTTTAACTCTTGTTGATGTTGCTGAGATGAAAGACCAAACCAGACCCAAGTGCTAAACTCGAAGCCTGAAAACACCCAGTTGATCAAAACTGTGGTTTCTTATAGGCTGAGTGGTGGAAAGAGGTCAGAATACTGTAAGCTGCACAACTGAATGAAAGGGAATAAATTAAGCCATTAGGCTACTTGCAGGGAGGTGGATTACAGGCAATAAACACCGATACACAAGTTTCAATAATAGTAATGACAAAAATGCCCAGTTCAGGTATTACATGACATGCCCAGATATTCACCGCGTCAGGCACAACTGAAAATAATTATAACAATAAAAACATGAATACCTAATAGATGTAACACATGAACATTGCCAAAGACCCATAAAAGTCGGGTCTGATAAACAATATACCATTTTTTTGCTGAGATTTCTTATCTTGATGATGAATTATCGAATACGATTTGAAACTATTATTAATTCTTTTATCAAAACAATCTTATTAATTCTTTTATCAGAAACTCTCCTAGGTACTCTAATGGCCTGTGAAAACAGCGTCAGTATCTAAAGAGGTGGACAAAAATTTACCCACATAAAAATTTGAATATTTCCAATCTTGTAAACTGTCCGAGAGTTGTGGACAAATCTATGATTGACCCCTTTTTGTTGGTTTCTGGATTGGATTTTTTCCAAGATAAAATAAGCGTTTTGTTATTTTCGAGGAGACAAAAGGAATGGATTTCTACTTAAATAATATCAAGTAAACCTGCACCGAATTTGTCAAGATTGATTGATTCCGTGGTCAGACATCTTATCGTGCAACTCGTTTGAGTTAAAACCTTTCATCTCCTCTAAAAACGGTCATTACTAAATCTGGAGAAGAGGTGTAAAGTAGTTTTGTCAAAGTCAACTCTGCCACCTTTGCTTCCAATTTCCAAGATAATGTAGCGAATCTATCTCTTTCTTCATAATCAGATTTTTTAATCAAAATATTATTTAATTGTTTTCTAAGCTTTAGAGGGGTGGGTTGACTCAAATTAGCCAAAGGCCATTGGTTAGGGTAAGTTTAAGAGTAGCATGACTCATGACTTCTTGCCTACAACAAGATGCTTTAGTCAACTGAGCTAGGCCCTCTATCCCTTTATTTTAATATTTTACCACGAGGGGGGTGCAATGATTACGCCGATAGAGATCTATATATAAGTAAGCATGGTATTGTAATCTAGTTTGAAATATATACACTAATGATTATAAAAGCTACTCAATTTTGATAATGCATATGTGCTTATAGCAATTTGAATGATACTTTCATAACTATTATAACTATGAAAATTTTGTTATCCATGAATTCATTTAATTGTAATCAAAATGAGTCTTTATATGGTCATATCACATTCCATATTCTTCTCCATCTAAAATATTTGATTATCACCCCATTTAGATCATTACATAACATCAACACATACATTTGGAGCTATAACTCATATGTTCCGTACTAATTATCCTTGATGCTTAATCATAGTTGAGGTGAGAAAAGGTCAATGCACATTTAATATTTTCTTCTTTGACTTATACAATCAACCAATATTAGCAATTAGATCTACTTTGTAAAAAGAAATATAGATTGCACAAGATGAATTATGTGGTGTCCAAGAGTTCTTTTGTAGGGTAATTAGTGAATGCAAGTAGATTTATTCTTCAATTCAACTATATTTATAGTTCTTATTTGATTTCAAAATAGTTGCATGAATTTAAAACATAAAGCAATGCAAGTGGAAAAGAAAGTTGCCATAAGTTAAGATTTAAACCATATTATTAGATTTAAAATATCTTAATTAAGATTTAAACATATTATTTGATTTTAAAATATTTGAATTAAGATTTAAAACTTAAAGAAATTCAAGTGGAAAAAGAAAGTTGTCATCAAGTTAAGATTTAAAACATATTAGTTAATTTTGAAATATTCCAATTAAGATTTAACTTTATTATCTGGTTTTAAAATATTTGAATTAAGATATTAAACTTAAAGCAATGCAAATGGAAAAAGAAAATTTCCATCCAATTGGTAAATGAATATTTATTTATTTTTTACTCTTAATTTTTTCAACAACTCAAGAGTGGTTTGAAAATTATAACATGTAGTTCAATAATCCACAACTTCCATCAAGAAAGAACCTAAAAATTGCATAAAGAAAAGGATCATTAGATTAAGGGTGAATCTATTCACATGATGAGACTCTATCTTAAATTGTATTCATTTATAAACTAATTGTGGTGTAGCTAGAAACTGGAATTTCAAGCCTATGGAAAAAAATACAAAATCTTTTATGTACAACACCTGTGCAAGGGAATAGAAGAAAAATATATATAAAAAACAACATTGGTAGAAGATAGATTCATTAGAATCCTTTAAAATAATCAGAATTAACATATATAGACACATAAAATTGACCTAGGCAGGTGGCAACTTTATTTTTTCCATATTTCTTCTTAACATAATTAAAATATTTAATAATGTCCTATGGTCCAAATTCAATTATTAATTAAATTTAATTCTCAATTATTTAATTAATTCACATCTTTTATTCTTCCTGGCTATTTCAATAAATAAATAATTTATTTATTTAAATATGTTTTGATTTTCTATGTTCCTCTATAATTAAATAAAATTCCTAAATTTATTTAATTATTATCTGTCCACTATTTCCTCCTGATTATTTAAATAAATAAACTTTATCTATTTATTTAAATATGTCATTAATTCTTGATGTCTTCTTATAATTAAATAAATTCCTATAATTTATTTAATTATTATCCACCTTGGCTTTTTCTAATTTTAAATAAAATCATTTATTTAAAATTGTCCACTTCCCTTTTTCCCACTCTCCAACCAAGTAAATAATTTAAAAACATTATTTATTGTCATATGACCCCACCACTTTTGAATTAAATTAATTTTTAATTCAAAAGGTCAACTTAGCCTTTAAATCAAATGATTTTAAATTATTATTTGATTCTCCAACAACCTCTTTTTCTGTGCCCAATATCCTCTTGTCACATGCATTCTTGACCTTTGATTTGATTTAAATCTCATCCCTTCATTTCAAATTTTACCCTAATGTTTGCTCTAACCCTAATTGTTGGTTGTCACATTTAATTTCAACCTTTGATTTTAGGGCATTTCTCAACTTCTAATCTTGGCCATTCATTTAAAATTGGTTTTTCTATAAAAAGGTAATTTTACCTCATTTGGACATCTTATGTCTTCATACTTCACACTTCATGCTGGCATAGCTTCACATTTTTTGCATACTTGCACTTGCAACAATCTTAAAATCCTTCAATATTTGCTTAGGTCTTAGTCATAAGTCATAGTTGCTCATCAAAATTTAAGGGAAAACACTAATTTGCAGCAAATGGAGAAGAGCAATGAAGGTCAGTCATGGAGGGCATGAAGAATGTTTGGTGAAAATTTTCTTTGCTTCATGCTAATTTACTCCTTTGTACTTCATTGTTTAGCTAGGGTTTTGTTTATGCATTTGATTTCATGCTAACCTAATTTTTTGACTTAGTTACATTGGTGAACCTGACGCCAAAACACCCTTTTTGCAAATTTTCGTACATATTTTCATCTTTTTTGTAGGTACAGGTACAAAGAGCCTCAACTGCAACTTTTTAAGCCACATTTGATGCGTCACAATGCATCTGCTTTTGGGAATGACACATCTGCAGTCCTGAGCCACATCTGATAGAAAAAATGATGCATTCACTCTATTGCAATGCATCTGTAGACCCGAGCGACGCATCCACTGTTGCAACGCATTTGCTCTGCAAAATGACGCATTTGCTTGGTAAATTTTTGCTTTCGATTTTTTCACAAAAAATTTCAGATTTCTCTTTTATGTTTAGTAGATTAGGGGTTTTTGGGTTACTAATATGTTGTTTGTAGCATGTGGCAAGCTGGAATGGAGTTGCTAACCTTTGTTTGTTGATTTTTATAACTCTTTTACAATCCTAAAAGCAAACAAACAAACAATTACAAACAACTTGCATTCACATTTCATGGCTTAAAATGAACATGCATTCACTCATGGATTTAAACTGAACACAACTTGCATTGAAACTCATCAAGGCTAAAATTTACATGCATTTTCATAGCATTGGCTTAAAATGAACATTGTTTGTCTCACACTAAATTGGTTTAAAATGAACAACTATTTGGTGTGTTTTGTGGTCTAGTGATAGCTTCTTAAGTGTGTATGCAATTCTCTTGTGCCTTGTTGTGATCTTGAGAAACAAAAACACTTAGGAGGTTGTTATTTTACCACCCCCACATTTCAATTTGGGCATTAAAATGAACAAGTATTTTCAATTTGTGTAACCTCGATTCAATAATAAAAGTATCATCTCCCCTTGTGCACTTGTGCGATCCTGGTTGCAAGAGAAATTGTTATTGACTTTAGCAATTGGGCCTTCGTTGGTGGGAAAAAGTACTCACCCCAAGGTGACTCAAACCGACAACAAAGCTTTTTAGCCAAGCTACTCCCGACCGGTATACAAATGTGAATCCTAATGGAAAACTTAGGATTACAGGTGCAAATTTGTTATGCAGACAATTTTATCTTGCCTCACACATAGCCACCTGAATGGGTGCTCGAATTAAAAACCTTTTGTGTAGTTTCCAAAAGCCCTTTCTATTCGCTGGTGCAACAATGGTCGTTGCCAAGCCATCCCACATTCTTGCAGTTCTTAGTAGAGGTGAAGAGTCTTTCATGGGAGATTCATGAGGGCTCAAAGCTTGTTGACCTAGAGAAGTGAGTGTCGTGGAGGGGAACTAGTGTGGCTGAAGAAATCCAAGTGGGAATCTAGTGGATATAGTCCTTGCCATCCATAGGGTTGTGCTTTTCTTCATTGTGATTATTTTCAAACATTTAAAGATAAAATCATGTGTTTTCCAAGTGTTTTCTGAATCAATGATCACATAAACATCCTTCACAAATCTGGAAAAACATAGTCAAACTGAAACAATCTCAAAAATCTGCCAAAATTGCAAGGAAACTAGACTTTATCCAAACAGCAATGCATCTGAGACTATGCAACACATATGACTATGTTGCACCACATTTTCTATCCAAAACAACATATATGACTATGTGGCACTACATTTGCTATCCAAAACAACACATTTGACATGTTGCACTACATTTTCTATCCTGAACAACGCATTTAACTGTGTTTAAACGTATTTGTTGTCCAAAAAAATGCATTTGACATACTGAACCATAGTTGCTATCTTAAACAACACATTTGATCATCTTGCAATGCAGTCACCATCTTAAACAACACATTTGATAATCTTGCAACATAGTCGCCATCTAAAACAACACATTTTATCTATTGCAACACATCTAATAGCCCTAACAACGTATTTGATTTGTTGCAATGCATTTGACAACCCGAACAATGTATTTGTACCCTGCAACACATTTGCTACCTGAAGTGACACATTTTCCTGTCATTTGGAAAAACCACTATCACTATCCAAATCTGAGACCAAACACTTTCAACCTATTTGTAAACATCTTTCCTTACTGGTCTCTATTCAAAACCATAAATATATGCTTAGATAATCAATCATTGTACCTTTAGGTTTGTCATTTGGCCTTAAAAATAGTCACACCTTTGCATTGTCATTCTCTAGACTTCACTATCACGTGTTCAATTCACCTTGATATGCTTGCTATTCAAGTTGAATACCAATTACTCCATAATCATCAATACCAACAAGCTGTAGACTTCAAAAGATAATTCATCCAATCCAAATACCAATGCCCTTCCTACCAACAATCCATAAGTCCTAGTCATTCAACTATCTACCCTCACTATCAAGACTCACTTAACACAAGCCATACCATTTGTACGCAACAAACATCCATTTATCACCCTTATCCTAACCATGACAAGGGAAACTAACTTTTCACTTTAATCCCTTCCAAGTCTCCATGTCCTATCCTAATTCTTCATCCACTAACCCCTTCCAAGTCTCCATGTCCTATCCTAGTACTTCATACACTAATCCTTTCCAAACCATTCCGTCCCAACATACGTTTAGTCATGCAAATTCTATCCTTGTCCAAAGTCACATCCCATTGCCTAAATTTGAGGATATATGTCAAAATGAAAACCCAAGGCATGACATCATAACTTCACCTTCATGTCAAGATCAAAGTAGTCCATCCCATGATCCCATCCTTAAATCCATTCAAGAAGTCATTCTACACAATCATAGCATCCAAAATATATTATCCTTGACAAAGATTCCATTCCCAATCATGTCGTCCAAGACAATCCCTTCTTTGACCAAGACACTACCATTGATCAAGAAGTCCAAAATGATCCACTCCTTGACCTTTATGCGATTCATGATAAAACACTTGACAATGACCCTATCCAAGCTCTGAATATTGACACTTTCCAAAATGAGACACTTGCCTCCTTTGGACACATAGACGAGCTTCCTCTAGAACAAGAGTTTTCTACTATGGACATATTTGTAAATGATCAAGCTATAGTTGAATTCACTGGACTATAAGACAATGACCATAAAGATGACTTTGACACCGACTTGGAAGCACCAATAGAATCACCAGAATCTGATATGCCACAAACTCAGACAAAAGATATTAATGAAGAATATATCCAACATGCCAATGAAGTGACAACATCTTATCAACTAGGATCATTTATCTTTGTCAGAGCAGGCTTTCTTGCATATGAGAATATTCCAAGTAATAGTGTCCACATACACGATGATGAGTTTGCATCTTGCTTCCAAAATGAAAAATACCCCATCGTAAAGAGAATATGTCAAAGCATGCAATATCAAGGAAGAGGACTAGGCATACATGAGCAAGTCATTCAAGAACCAATACAATTTAATGAAAATCCTCGACATCAAGGTCTTGGCTATTCCTCAGTTAGAGAATCTAATGATGTTAGTGGTACCTCCTCAATATTGGGGGAAACTTTATTTGATACAAACATTAAGATGGGGGCTATGAGTAATCCTTGCCATAAGGTTGTTGCCAACACTCCTTCCATCCATACCATAAAATATTAATCCAACATCAATAAACCTTCCATTTGGAACCAACAAAAACAAAAGTATTACAAATACAAAGTTCAAAATTAAATGTCAAAGGCCATTGAATCAAACAAAAATCCCAGTGGACAAATGAAGTTAAAATGGATCCCCAAGAAAAATGGATCAAGTAAAGAAAATATGTCAAATCCAAAAGTCAATCAAAATGTGGAGCCACAAGAAAAGAGGACTCCCCCATATAATAAATGTCCACCTCCTTCAAAATGGTTATCAAGAAAGGCATATAAAAGTGTTGGTTCCAAACGCTATCCCAATCAAAACTCCAAACTCCACCATCCAACATCCCAAGCTTGGAAAATAAAAACTGATTCATCCAAACATCTAAACAACCCTTCCACATCTACCATCATTTATTGTAATCCTACATCTTGCCTAAAGTCTAAAACACATACCTCACAAATCTGTCACATCTTGGCAACAACTCTTTATTATTAGGACTCTCATGGCACTCTATCGCGATGTGTGTATTTTGATAAGGCCAACTCTAGTATCAACAAGGATCACAACGACATCAATCAGTTGTATGCAAGCGCTATGATCCTGACAAGAAAACTACTTCAGAAAGGTCACTATTGGCATATCATGGCACCAATCTCTACATCAAAACCATCAACAGTTTTAGAAAAATCAATGAGCATCCAAGGCATCCCGTCCATATAAAAATACCATTTTTTTTTTTTGAAAAAAAAAGTAAAGATAATTTTTGTGTCCAATAGCGAAAACCATTCTTATGGCGCTTTGGATATGTACCATGATGAAAACCTGGCAAACAAGCATCATGTGTAAGAGAAATCACCTATGTGGACTTTTACACGTGGGGGCAAGTCGAGTCTCATCTCCCATCCCTTCCTCATGACATTTCCACCCATCCATTTTCCCACCTACCTTGATCTTGATAGGGACTGGGATACAAACATAAATCATGCTTTGGGAAGACTCTTGACATGTCTATCATTTGGTCACATACTATTCATGAAACATCATGTCATTGCCTTCATCACATTATCTAGACCCATATATTCGATAAAACTAATTAATCCTATGCGGCATAGTCATTGAGATCATATGAAAATTCCTCTAGTCTCATGTCTCCAATCTTTTACCAAGGCCACCTATCATCCTTTCATACCTATAGCATATATTGGTTTTCCCTTGTCAACAGTTTAAGGATACTCCATCATCCCATTCAGTCCTGAAAAGACGTCATTCCAAACAATCTTGCTATGAATCCTATTGCAACATCCAAAATGTTCCTTGGCTTTGTTCCTAGCCTTGCTGCAAACCTTGACCCTTAAGTCACATTATCGTCATCCTCACATTTTTTTGGGATGTGTCCTTCCCACGTCAAACAATGGCGTCAAACAGCGTCATCATCATCATTTCCTGTCAATTGATATTCAACTTGACTAGGGGCACAATCACATTTGTCCTTGGATTCTTGTGTGTAGGTATCATTCACATGCATTTGTCTTGATCCTCTCAAAACACTTCAAAAAGACAAAAAAAGTCAAAACATTTCAAAAAGACAAAAAAATAAAAACATTTCAAAAGACAAAAAAATCATAAAACGTCCAAAATCCAAAAAAATCAAAACATGTCAAAAACTCAAAAAAATAAAATCATAAAACATCAAAAAGACAAAAAAATCAAAACATGTCAAAAAACATCCAAATAAGTCTCAAAAATCCCAAAATAGAGTCAACATGCATCATGTCAGTCAAATAAGTTGGACATGGTCACACGCGGACACAAGACAATCATTTGAAATGTCAACATTTAAATCATAAACCAATAGACAACATAGTCCAATCAGTCATGAAGTCAAAATCAGTCAAATTTTTAAAACAATGTCAATCTCGTCACTTTATGGTCCCCTCCAAGATGTGTCCTTCTTGGACTTGGACCTCGTCAAAATGTCATTTTCCTTTTCAAGATGTGTCCTTCCTGACCATAGGCACTGTCCAACTGTCAAACTGTCAAATTTTCAAGCAATCCACCTTAAAATGACAAACAAATATTGGCAAACACATTTAATGGTTCATTTTGCTAGATTATTTTGTCTTATCTTTTATTGTTTTGTCTCTTGGTCCTATTACTAGCTACCTAAAGGATGTCCCATGAAGAATTTAGAGGTGCGATGACATCTCATGACCTATTTTGTTTTCTCTAGATTGTTGTCTTTGGTGTGTCTTGACAAAAAGACTGGGGCAACTTGGCCTTGAGTACGAGTTAGGACATTCCTTGTCTGTGACTGTCTCTTTTGCAAGTGGATGACCTTACACACCTTGGTCTATGTCACACCATGGTGTTTTTTGTCCATTTGTGTCATTTTAATGCCCAATGATGATTAATGCAACACTTATTAGTACTTTGGCAAAATATTGAAATATTCTTTCTCCACACTAACATTCATCCTCTTCTGTCCATCATTTCTCTTCTTCCATTTTTGTCATTTTGAGAGCACACTCATGTTCCTTGCACCTGCCTGTCCTCTCGAGAGGGCATACCACTACCTCCTTGTCATTCTTCCTCATCCTATTTTTTGCTGGGGCATATCTTGAACTGAATTTTCTTTGTCACGATGCGATAAATTGCATTATGACAAAGAGGAGTAAAATGTAGACACATAAAATTGACCTAGGCCTATGAACTTTATTTTTTCCATATTTCTTCTTAACATAATTAAAATATTTAATTATGTCATATGGTCCAAATTCAACTATTAATTAAATAATTCTCAATTATTTAATTCATTCACATCTTTTATTTTATTTAGATACACCACTAATTTTCTATGTTTAGGTCTATAATTAAATAAATTTCCTAAATTTATTTAATTATTATCTGTCCACTATTTCCTCCTGATTATTTAAATAAATAAACTTTATTTATTTAATTAAATACGTCATTAATTCCTGATTTACAATTAAATAAATTCCTATAATTTATTTAATTATTATCCACCTTGGCTTTTTCTAATTTTAAATAAAATCATTAATTTAAAATTGTCCACTTTCCTTTTTCCCACTCTCCAACCAAGTAAATAATTTAAAAAACATTATTTACTAGTCATATGACCCCCACCACTTTTGAATTAAATTAAACTCAACCTTTAAATCAAATATTTTTAAATTATTATTTGATTCTCCAACAACCTTTTTTTCCATGCGCAATATTCTCTTGTCACATGCATTCTTGACCTTTGATTTGATTTTTCTAAAATCAAATCTCAACCCTTCATTTCAAATTTTACCCTAATGTTGCCCTAACCCTAATTGTTGGTTGTTACATTTAATTTCAACCTTTGATCTTAGGGCATTTCTCAACTTCTAATCTTGACCATTCATTTAAAATTGGTTTTTCTATAAAAAATAAATTTTACTTCATTTAGACATCTCATGACTTCATACTTCACACTTCATACTCTTGACTTCATGCCGGCATAACTTCACATTTTTTGCATACTTGCATACTTGCACTTGCAACAGTCTTAAAATTCTTCAATATTTGCTTAGGTCTTAGTCATAAGTCATAGTTGCTCATCAAAATCTGAGGGCAAACACTATTTTGTAGCAAATGGAGAAGGGAAATGATGGTCAATCATGGAGGGCATGAAGAATGTTTGGTGAAACTTTTCTTTGTTTTATGCTAATTTACTCCTTTGTACTTCATTGTTTAGCTAGGGTTTTGTTTATGCATTTGATTTCATGCTAACCTAACTTTTTTCCTTAGTTACAACATAGATTGATATTCATCTTCTTCTGCTTCAATATGTTGTTTGTTGCAAGCTCTCCATAGTGTGCTACTTGGCCCTACAATTTGTACCATATTTCATTATTGCTTATTCTAATGAAGATATATTATTAATATAAAACCACAATGATTCCTACAACACATAATATAAAACAATATAATAGGTTGAAAATTTGATATTACTTTGCAAAAAAGAATATTTAAAAGAAATCTTGATATTACTAATTATTTATTTTGAAAAAATTATAGTAAAGAAATTTATTACCAAAGAATATTAGCAATTAGATCTACTTTGTGAAAATAATTGATATTGTTATGCAAGAATTGTAGTAAATAAATTTAATACCAAAGAATATTAGCAATTAAATTTACTTTGTGAAAAGAAATACCATATTGTACAAGATGAATTTTGTGGTGTCCAAGAGTTTTTTTTTAGGGTAATTATTGAGTTCAAGTATATTTATTCTTCAATTCAACTATATTTATAGAAAATTATTTGATTTTTGAAATAGTTGCATGAAGATTTAAAACATAAAGCAATGCAAGTGGAAAAGGAAGTTGTCTTCATGTTAAGATTTAAAACATATTATCATATTTTTAAATATTTTAATTAAGATTTAAACATATTATCTAATTTTAAAATATTTGAATTAAGATTTAAAACTTAAAGCAATGCAAGTGGAAAAAGAAAGTTGTCATCAAGTTAAGACTTAAAACATATTAGCTAATTTTAAAATATTTGAATTAAAATTTAAATATATTATTTGATTTTAAAATATTTGAATTAAGATTTAAAACTTAAAGCAATGCAAGTGGAAAAAGAAAGTTTTCATCCAATTGGCAAATGGATATTTATTTATCTTTTACCATTTAATGACAGATGAAGCCAACTATTTACCATTTAATGATAGATGAAGCCAACTGTTTACCATTTAACGGTAGATGAAAGTTGTTTTTTGATGACTAAGAGTGGTTTACAAGTGCGAGATTTGTTTCAGGCTCAAATCTCACACTATATGTAGCCTATTATGTTCATAAAATTTAAATTTAATTTATGTGAGTATTGTGTGTTTAAAAATAGAATAGATCTTTAATATCTATTGGAAACAATATAATTAAGATATTAATAGAAATTATTTGTTTAGATGTATTTGGTCCAATTGATGTTAGTTCTATGGGTAAATCTTATTATTATGTTACATTTATTCAAGATGTCTCTAGATACATGATGCAACACCACAACTCCTTTGATTCAACACTTAAATCCTTCTCAAGTTTTACAAAACACAAATAAATAGAAATTAAAGAACATCCACAAATAAATAGAGAATAACACATCCAATAAACCTTACAGTAGTTCAGGGAGAAAAGAACCCATTCATGAAGTCTAGCATTCAACAAAAATACACAGTATTCATATATTTACAAATAAAAGGGCTTACAAGAGGTCTTTGCACAATATAGATGCATAGTAAATCCATCCTCTATTCCTTCCCCCCCATCGTTACAAATCTTTAGTTAAATATATACTTTCTTTGCTCACAAAGACACCCACTCCTAACAACATTTTAACTCTATTTTTAGCTACCACGTTGCAGCAGTTTCTGACAGTCAGAACCATTAAAATCTATTACTAAACATATCAAAAATAGTTACAAATTCCTAACACATTCAATGACCAACAAGGAGGAATCTTTTCCCAACGAGTAAACAAATGCCTCCTACTTGAGAGGAATCCATTAGAGGTCATCCTTCTGATTCTCAGGAGTCAATTTGCACCATTCTCCCCTTATTTTAAAATTTTGAACCTCCTGGTTCAAAGCACTAACTCCATGGCCTACCTTTCCACCAAGTTAGATACTTCTGCATATTTTCACATAATTTCTTCCTATCCTTCCAACTACTAGTTGAATCAGAAATTGTCCTTCTCAGCCCTCTGGTTCTCCTCTTGTTTTCCCAATGAGTGGTCTTCCTCCACCAATATCCACTATGGCTCTTTCCATGGTATGTCCAACCTTCTACCACACCTGCACATAAACTATTATAGACAAAAATCAAATTAAGTGAATTAAAAATTCTCATAGGTGCTTCCTCCTTCAGGTCTCTACTCTCTTCCTCAATCATCCTCATTTCTCCTCCAAGAAAGAGATGATCTTCTTCCTCTCTCTTCTCATCAATCACGAGATTCTTCAAACATCCCTCTAGCCGGTCCTTGTTGGCTGTGTCTTTCAAAACCAATAAAATGTCATCACATATGGGGCTCCCAAAGATCTCCATCTCTATTACAGTTTCTTCTCCAACATGGACTACTTCCACTGTTGCAACATTTTGGGTCATCTCTTTCCATAGGCTGCACTCCTCTAAGACCAATAATGCTTCATCACATATGGGGCTCCCAATGACCTCTCTCTCTGTTGTAGCTTTCTTTCTAAGGTGGACTGCTTCCACCGCTACAACATTTGGGGCCGCCTCTTGTGATAAATTGCATTCCTCTTCACTATAGTCTTTGAACTCTTCGCTTCTCTCATTATAATCCTCAATGTTTTCCCTTTCTTCAAGGTAACATAACTCAACATCTTCAGCTAATTCATCCTCTTCATCTTCTCCCCATTCATTTAGCCTTCCATCCAATAAAAATTTTGCCAACTCATCTAGGGATTTAAGCTTTCCCTGTTCCAAGAGTTCTATTCCTTGGCTAATTCTAAACTTGATGGCTTTCCTCTTAGAAAATTCTTCTTCAAAACGTGAATTTTTATTGCCATGCATCTTTTTCACCTTCTCACCATCCTTGAACACTTTTACTTCAGCTTTCTTCTTCTTTGTCTTCTTCTTATTGCATGCCTCGTATTCCTCCAACATGCACCATAACTCATCTAACTTAGATTCTAATTTTTGCAACTCTTTTTGCTGGTCTTTGATTTGTTTCTGCCTTTGCCTTATTTTGTCTTCCACTCTGATTATCCTCTTTCTTACATTATGACACAACTCCATATTTTCCATCCACCATATCTTATCTAATGCAAACTCTAATTTTTGTAGCTCCTTTCGTTGGTCTTCAGTTTGCTTTTGTCTTATTTTTTCTTCCAACTTTATTATTCTCTTTATTACTTTATAATCTAACTCCATATTTGACTTCACAGCCAAAGCTCAAACAAAACTACTGTCCCTCCTAATTGAATAATGCTTCCACAGTCTAGGCCCTACTAACCATTTGCAACTATACCTGTAAGTGTCCATGCTTCCCCCTTCTAACCACAAATAAACATTACAAACTTATGAAAGCCAAAATAGAGCTCTTACAAAATTTCCTTACACAACCTTCATGCCAACGTCCTCTCTCATGGATTGATTTGCTCTGATACCAAAACTAATGCAACACCACAACTCCTTTGATTCAACACTAAAATATTTCTCAGGTTTTACAAAATACAAACTGACAGAAATTAAAGAACATCCACAAATAAATAGAGAATAACACATCCAATAAACCTTACAATAGTTCAGGGAGAAAAGAACCCATTCATGAAGTTTAACATTCAACAAAAACACATAGTATTCATATATTTACAAATAAAAGGGCTTACAAGAGGTCTCTGCACAATACAAATGCATATTAAATCCATCCTCTATTCCTCCCCCCCCATCGTTATAAATCTTTAGTTAAATATATAATTTCTTTGCTCACAAAGACACCCACTCCTAACAACATTCTAACTCTATTTTTAGCTACCACGTTGCAACAGTTTCTGACAGTCAGAACCATTAAAATCTATTACTAAACATATCAAAAATAGTTACAAATGCCTGACACATTCAATGACCAACATGGAGGAATCTTTGCCCAATGAGTAAACAAATGCCTCCTACTTTAGAGGAATCCATTAGAGGTCATCCTCCTGATTCTCAGGAGTCAGTTTGCACCAATACAGCTCTAGGAAAATTCATTGCCAACAATTCACCAATGGAAAATTCACTGCCAACAATTCATCACCATGAAAAATTCATCGACGAAAAATTCACTGCCAAGTAAAATTCACCACCAACAATTCACCACGGGGGAAAATTAACCGCATTAATATTTTTTAATATATATTTCAAAACTTTGATTTTATTAAAAATATTAATGCGGTTAATTTTCCTCCGCGGTGAATTGCTGGTGGTGAATTTTACTTGGCGTGAATTTTCCGTCGGTGAATTTTTCGTGGTGGTGAATTGCTGGCGATGAATTTTCTGTAGCAGTGAATTGCTGGTGATGAATTTTGCATCAGTGAATTGTTTGCGATGAATTTGTGATAAATTTTCTACCTGAATTTATTTTACACATTGAATCTAATTTTCTTTTATAAATTTATAAGAATTCAAAGCTTTAGTTGAGAATCAAACAAATTATAAAATAAGGGTGTTGAGACTTTACAATGGTGGGGGATATTGTTCCATGGAATTTGATGAATTCTATAGGTATGTAGGTATTGTTTGATAGAATACTACACCTTATACTGCCCAACAAAATGGGGTGGTATAAATGATGAACCAAACATTAAATGAAAGAACTAGAAGTACGTTAAGTGGTGCACAACTAAATTGGTGCTTTTGGACAAACATTGTAAGTAGTGTTTGTTATTCGTTTAATTGATCTCATTGTTTAGCTTTTGTTGATAAAATTCCTTATGAAGTGAAAATAGGTAAAAAAACTTCTAGTTTCACATTTAAAAATATTTGGTTATGATAATTATTTTTGTGCCTCAAGAAAAATGATCAAAACTAGATCCAGAAGCTTAGAAATGCATCTTCATTGGTTATGATGAGAATGTTGAAGGTTATATGCTTTGGAATCCTCTAACCCAATTTTTTTTTTGAAGATGTGATTTTTAGAGAGCTCAAGCCTTATTTAAGTGAAGAACAACCAAAAGAAAAAAAAAATTAATGCACAAAAATCAAGAAGATGCACATGTGGAAGAATAACTAGATGAGTAAAAGGAAGGAGAAGAAGAAGAGGGTTTAAAGATTTTAAGTTGATTATGTACATGATGAACACATAGAAGAACAAGTAGAACCCACTACTCCTACCTTGAGGAGGTCCATAAGATAACAAAATCTAGTTGAAAGGTATAGCCACCAAATTGCAGTTTTGTATTTTCTTTATAGTTAAGTATTGATAATGAACCTATATAATTTTTGAGGGGCTCTCTCTTCAAAAGATAGTGAGTCTTGAATGCAAGCCATGTAGGAAAAGATGATGGAATTGGATAGTTGTAATACCTAAGATCTTGTCATTTTACATGTGAGGAAAATACAATTTAATGATAAAATATCTAATTCGATGGAAAGATCTTCCAAAAGAAGATGCAACATGAGAGAGTGAGGAAATCCTTCAACATCCTAATTTATGATTGCTTGAGGACAAGCAATATTGGGAAGGTTGGATTGTAATTCCACCTCCTTAAAATTAAATAAATACTATTTGGTGATGTTGGTTGATGACAATCCTTCTATAATAATTTGAATTTACTTAGCATGCAACAATGAAGTTTAAGGATGCCTACAATTTTCTTAAGGAAGGATTATTAATAATAAAACATAAATTAAAAGTGAAGTTTAGTCTTGATAAAATATAAAAGGCATGTGAAGAGTTATGTCTATTAAAGAAAAAAAGTATATAAGGAAGACCAATCAAGAAGAAGGAGCCATCATTTTTGTGAAGTTATTTATATTATTATTCCATGAGGAATGTGAACCACAGTTCAAAAACTTCAAGATGAAACTCCTCAATATTTGAAATTAAAGGACAAAATCCCTTAATTTCCATTACTGAGTTAATGGAAAAAAAATCTTGATTTAGACAGACTCTAAGACATTTCATAGGCATTTAAATAAAAAGAGTTCACTACAAATTGAAGGAAGATTTACAATCGAGATAAGAGAAAAAGTTTTATAATTTTTGAGATACATTATAAGCATTAAAATTGTTAATCTATAATTTCTAAGTTAATTGTGTAAGTGCAAGAAGTTGGGTGCACGAAGAGGGGAAGTTTCGGCAAAAAAAAATGTCAAAAAGAACAGGATCCCAAGCCTAAACCCGAAATGGGTACCTATTTCACTTTGGGTACTTGTTACAAAATAGGTAGTCATTTTGAAACAAGTACATTTAATTTTTTTTAAAACTGACCATCGATTCATTTTTTCTTGCAAAATCTACAAATTTAGAGAGCGATTAGAGGAAAATGGGTACCTATTTTGCAAGCCATCTACGCCATCGAATTGCACCTACCACCTCCTCCCTTCCATGTACCCAATTTTAGTGACCTCTAGGTTAGTATTTGTGTTTTTTTTTTTGCTATATATTTAACATTTTTTGTTTGTAATTATGGTTTAAATTTTAGTTATATAATGTATTGTTTAGGGTTTGAAATTTCATGGTTTATGTTTTTTGTTATTTTAATTTTTGTAATTAGGATGAATTCTATAGTTTGTAAATTCCATTTGTAAATACACTTATCAAAATAATGGATACATACAATAAAATTAAATCTATCATGTGAATCATGACTGGTTGATGATATGTGAAGTGATGAGGATAGTGACACTTCTTCATCTTATTATAATAATGTTGATGAATATTTGTTATATGATGATGTGTTTTATGATTAATGTATGTTCTCATGATACACTTTTATATATTCATTTAGCAATAAATAATATTCAAAATTACATGAACTATTGTATAACTTTGGTAATATTTGATTCATAGTTAGATAAAATGAAGAGAACTTATAGTAAAATAATATGATGTGATAGGAAAAAGAACACACATAGGACTTATAAAACTATATTTTATTAGATTCAAAACTAAATAGATTACCTAATGATTAAAATTAAAATATAAGGCATCTTAGAAACTAGAACATTGGATACATTCACAACACGGTTAATAAGTTAGTAGTATTTAACATAATGTACCTTCACCTTGGTCACTCTTAGGGACAAAAATAGTGTCACCTCTCATATTAGCAATAGGGGATTCAAAATTATGAAATGAAATGACTTCACTAGCTTGATTAATCAAATTTATAGTACTAACCACATTCAAAGTATTTGGGACACTAACACATACATTTTAAACATTACCATTTAAAAAAAAGGGTTAGAAACTATTTACTTACATCATCCCATTATATAATACTCATAGGCCATATCAATTTTCAAACCTTCATCTAGATGTTTATTATTTGATAATGAGAAACTTCTAAGTGTATATTATGAGGTAATACTTACAAAAGTCATTGTAGGTGAAGTAGACCAAGTGAATATACCTTTGTATCTTTATTTTCCCATTTGTCTAGGAAAATATTATGTAACACTCATCATCTTCTTATTCTTCATTTGAATGTGTTTTCTAGTTAAATTATAGAGTAGATTCTTCCTCATATTTCAACCACTCCTTGGTATACATTTTATTATATCTAAGTGGAATCTTATCATTCAATTCATCCAAATGAATGTTCATGTCAATGGATTAATAGCATCATATTCCTTCTCCAAATATAAATAGTCAATTAGCTCTAATTTTACTCATGGATTCTTATTGAATACAACCCATGTATATATTATAATTGTCATTATATGGTTTTTCACCATGTTTATATCAAGGGTTCTTAATATTTTTTTTGTAGGATTAAAATTCTAATTCTACCCTATTGGTTGTAATATATTTGTGGTAATTTATCAAAAATAAAAGATCTAATTATATCTCCAATATTTAAAATTTAGATAGAGTTATAAGTTTATCCCATGAGTTTGGATGGAGTGGTAGGGATCTTCATATCTTTCTTTGACACAAAATAAAATCAATTGAATCAAAAAATTGAAAATATATTTCATATTTGGCAATCCTAGGGAGCACATAGATTGGCAGGATATGATGACCAATGAGAGTACCTTCAACCATGATGAGTACATGTGTATCATGTAGATCTATCAAACCAATAACTTACTTTATTTGAGTTTATCTTTTTAGTATTGCATTCATCTTCAGCATGATCTCCTTATGCACCTTCTCTTGCACTATGTGATAAATTTAATTACTTATCATTCTTATCTCACTCTCATGTCTATTATCATTAAGAAGTTTTAAATAACATGCACTAGAACCTTGGTTCCTAGCCTTTAGTTTTTAGGGGACGTGAGAATTTGATGAAAGCATTGGTTGCATCAATGAGATATGATTCCATATAAAAATCCCCTCCTTTTTATCCTTTACAAATTATTTATTAAGAGTTATAAATGGGTGTAATACTTGTGACCAAACAATGTACACAATAACTCCAAGATATCTTTAAAATATCTAGAAAAGATGTTAATTGAGTACTTTTTCAACCTACTATATTGAGGAACATCCACCTTATCTCTAGACATCATCATATAAGTGACTTTCCCTTTTTTGAATTAGTAAATGTATCGTCGTCACATTTAGGAAATAGGGATAAGAAGTATGCACCTAATGATGATCATCACATATATATCCCTCCCAAAGCAACTATTTATTAGGATGAAATTAATGATTAATATATGATGTTAGGATAAATTAATATCAATTTTTGCACAAAATTGAAATGAAATTTGAATACTAATTATTAACCACTAATGGCCTAAAATTTCATGTGATTATAATATACACACACACTAGGGTGTGCATTTTCTACCTTCACCTTTTGAAACTCTAAATATCTAACCATGAAGTAAGTTACATTTTGGGCCAAAAAAGTATTCTTTCAAATTGTGCAATATTTTCTACTCCAATATGAGTATGAGATGGTGTTTTATGTGCCTCATACATGATTATATGCCTTAATTTTTTATTTTCTATGACATAAATGCATCCCTAATATCTTGATAATCTAGTTACATCAAAATAATATCCTCATTTTTCTTTTTCAAATTTAGATAAAGTACTAATTTCCTAATAAAATCAATCAAATTTCTACTATTCAACAATCTTATTTCTCAATTCAAATTGTAGACTAGTTGAAACGTAGAAAAATGGGGTAGGATCACCAAAATATATGGTTTTATACTAAATTTGGAATGTTTCACCAAAATTAATATAAATAGAAAGGGAAAAATGGGGTGTAATGAACCTACCTATTTTCTATTTCATTCAGGAAATGAGATCCTCCAAGATGGAATTATCTTTCAACCCTTAGGTGAGTTAATTCTATGGAAGATCTAGCAATTTCCTTTGTGTGTGTGGACCAGGGGGTGGGGGGAGGGGGGTGAAGTTCAAACAACACTTTTTGGGAGATGAAGATAAATAGAAAATGACCTCAAATTTGTAACCTAAGACTTGATTCAGGTAGATGAAACATAGCTCTAATGGAAACAAACAATTTTGTGCAAATTGGAAGAGTGGAAGATACTTAAAGCATGCCTCAAAAATCGGTTGCTAAGTGTCTAGAAATGGAAAATGGATCTTCAGACAACTTTTTGAACTAAATTTTTGGGAGCCTCTAGAGATATATCTAGGATGCAATTTCCCACTGGTTTCACACAAAAATTATAGAAAATAAATATGAGATCTGATTTTCCGTGATCTTGATAAATTTTCTTGCTTCTTTGACAACTTTTGTAACTTTTGCAATTTTGCACTTTTGAGGTCTTCAAATTTTCTTCAACCTATAAACTTGCACATTCACAAAGAGGGAAAAATTGTTTTCTTTTGGTGAATGAGGGTTTTCCTTGGTCAAACCCCATTTGGGTAATTAAACCTTGAATTGAAGTAATGAAACATGAAAGGAATGATGAATGAGCAATGCTATGTTGCAACTCACCATACCTTTGAATAAACCTTGGGAAATCTAAAATATTGATGTTGATCTTGCATGAAATGGCTTCAATGGATGTGGATCTTGATGCTTGAATGCTTGAATTGAATCTTTGAAACCTACATCACAATGTTAGCTCAAAAAACATGCATGATTACAAAAGAATTTTTCATGATGCTTGAGATCTTGCTTGCTGCAATAAATCATTGATAAATCTAATCTTGAATTCCCTTGATCATAAACTTTGCTATTGTGAAATTTCTTTTCAAAAATTAATTTGATAAAATAACCTTGTATTTATAGGTATGTATCCTTAATTTCCTGAAAATTGAACATTACAAGCTGACATTGAAATTTGAATTTAGGGACAATAAAATATCACCAAAAAAATATTTTAAATTAAGGTTCAAAGGCCTAGGGAGGACCCATTCACCCATGGGAGAATGGGTCCCAAACACCTATTCGTGGAACACACATTGCTCAAGGTAAAGTATTATGTGTTGGCATTAATTATTGTCGGGTTTCCCCTTCAAAAAATGTAATTTATTCAGCTTGTAGATGTAAAATAGGGCTTATTAAGGCATGATTAAGTCCAATTTAATTGAGGGACACAAATAAAGTGTGAAAATGTAAAGGAGTACATTTTTCTACACTTCATTTATCCCCCACTTTAGTGAAAGGATAACCTTGCATCAAACTCACACTAAAGAGACAACCAAGAGAGGTCTAATTGTACAATTTTTGGAAAGATAAGATGAAAAAGTTCAAGGAGGATGATCAAGCCCCCAAGATCTAAGATCTCATGATAGACCAACAAAGGCACAAAGAGACACATACCTTTGTTAAATATGCAACAACAATGACAAGATACCCAATCATACAATGTCAAAGACTAAAAGGAAAGAAAAGGAAAAAGAAAAAAAGGGGTGGATCAAGCATTAGCATTTTCTCCAAAAGGGTTTACAAGTGAAACCTGTTGTCCATTATGCAAACAACTTATGTGCTCACATGGGTTGGTGAAATCAATTATCCACTAGGTGAGCCCCCAAAAAGGTGGCTAATGGGAAAATCATGCCAGGTCTAAAGGCTCCCATACATACAACCATACCAAAAGTTATACCTCCTAATAAATTTGATAAGGTGCCACACAACATGATCAATATGCTCTGCTAAAGCTACACTAAATTCAATAAGAAATGCCAAAATTTTAATGCCAAAATGAAATAATTCCAATGCTAATGGGTCACACTTCCTAGGAGATGTATGCTATTGTCACTAAGAAGGGAACATGCAAACAATGAATGGAGGACCATATTCCCCCCACTTAAAATGGAAACATACTTACAATGTTGGTATTTTAAGTAGAAAGAGAGGAAGAGGTGATCCTTGAAAAGAATGCACACCTCAAAAAACTAGCTATCCTTGTCCCCCCAATCATAGAGATAAAAAAACCACTAAGAACTATCATGTTGCTGCTAAGAGAGATATGGTTGCACCTAATATTGTACCAGCATGAATGGCAATGAGAAAGACGCATAAAGCTACCAATTTGCCACATAGTGATGAGCAACATGATAGGATGAAGATCATTATCAATTAGAGGAAATAGGTGCATCAACACAAGGGAGAGTACCACAATCCTTAAGATGTTGAATTTTATTATTTAAAGCCTTACATTCATTAGAAAAATGACCATGAATTCTATGATATGCACAAAATGAACTTTTTTTGTAAAATTTATTTCGTGTTTTTGGAGGAAGAGTAATCAAGCGGGCTTTGAGAAGCCTCGACTTGATAGTCTCTTGATCAATAGTAGGGGATATTTATTTCTTAGCACATGATGTCATAAAATTAGTAGATGATAAGACATTAAATGAGGATGAAGATAAAGGTTAAAAATCTAGACCTTTCAAGTATGGTATAGAATTCTCTATATTTCTATCATTTTGTCCGTGTTTGCATTATATCTGTGTTTAGAAAGGAGTTTGTATCTGAGACCATAACATGCTTCCAACTCAAATGAAGATGTTTTGTCTCTGAGAAGGGTTGGCTTCTTCACAAGAACACAAATTCTTGTTAAGATTTATAAAGTTATGTATCTGCCTCTCATGAGGGATGGGAGTTGAAGAGCCCCCATCACCACCATGGGGTGATTTGTTGTTGTAGAACCAAGTTGAGAAAATGAAACACAAGGTTGTTTTGGTTTAGATTGTGAGACTTTTTACTCTCCCATAAAGGAGGGTGTGAAATATAATGAACCCCAAAGGTTGTGAAATCTAATGAACCCAAATCATCCCTAAAACATGTGTTTGAAGATGAATCATTTACATATCACTCTTTGGACTTTGAGGGTGAGATTTTGGACTCTTCTTTGAAACAAGGTGTAAAATATAATGACCTCCAATTGTCACCTAAGATTTTTATTGTAGGTGAAATTAAATTAGGATTACCATCAAATTGTATAGGCTCTACCTTTGAAGTTGGAATCAAAGAATTAGGGGAGTTGGAAGTGTTATGATAATGTTGAACTTGTGAATTATAGCTTTGATCATTTGCTTCAACCGTGTATATCTTGTTGTTGTATTCAAATTTTATCTCATGGTGAAGAGTAGATGGGACTCCTTTCATAATATGAATCCATGATCTCCCTAGGAGAAGAGTGTATGATAAAGGTCTTGGCATTATATGGATAGGGGTAGGAAAAACTACAAGTTCGGCCTCAATAGGTAATGTGATCATTCCTAATGGTTTCCTATTAGCATTGTCAATGCCCCGAATATTAACATTGAATTGAGTTGAATAAGCTTTTTGTCCACGCCAATTTTATCTAGGAGATCAATGCTACAAATATTAAGACCTGCTCCATTGTCTATGAGGGTGCACCTAATTTTAGTTTCATTATTGATCACCTTTATCATTAACGCCTCATGTTTATTTTGGATCTCAAGTGAGGGTAATTCATGTTGAGGGAATGTGATATCTGACTTTTTCACTTGCATACAATCAAATGAGGTTGCTACATCATTCAATTTAATAGAAGATTGGATATCATTCTTTTGCAAAATTTCTTGGAGCATCCTATTGTATGTAGGTGATGTTTGAATAATATCCCATAAGGATATCTTAGCGGGAGTATTTTTAAGTTGTTCAACAAAGTCATACTCATTTCCACTATGTAAAGGCAAATGAGCACTAGGAAAAAGAGGTTGAGGCAATGGTAATGAAGTGTGAATTGTTTTTGGTTGCCTATTGTTCCTTGTATTGTATTGTAGAGGAGGGGGATTGGCTACACAGGGACTCCAGATCACATGAGAGTCTAGAAAAATAGGCTTCCCTTATCTACCTCAAGCTAAATGAATGAATTAGAAAGGATTAGGGTTTGAAGGGCTAAAAAGGAAGGACAACTAGTCTGTCACTTTCCTTCTGCTAACCTGAATGTTTCAAGGGATCAATAGAGCTAGTTTTTAGGGTTCAAAATGTAACATAGATAACTTATTGCCAGGGGACTACAACATGAGACATGAACTCCAATGAAACACATTGGGTTCTCAGGGATGCACTGGAGTCCGTACGGACAAAAAGTGTAAAGTACAATACAAAACACAAGGAAACCTACTAACTCCTTGATTAATAGAGTTTTATGCTACAATAGATATAGAAAATGAAAAAATAATAGGAATAACAAGAAGAATACTTTAACAATACTAAGCTAGAATTTGACAAGAGAAAGGTGGTAGAAATGAACCTTCAAACCCACAGGTTGATACCTTCAAGAGCTTCACTTGATGAACAACCTGCACACACAAGAACAAGAAAATTTTGGGGTTGTGTTTAGAGGACTCCCTTAGTCAGTCCCCTGCTTTGGTGTTTCCATCTCCACAAAAAACCAGGTAGCAATGATTGCATAAATGTGATAAAGAAGTACATAGAAATGGAAATACCAAGCAATAATCAAACAATATACTACTATGCAAGTAGATGATGCACAAGTAGATGGAAATGGATGGATATAACCTTCTCAACCATGTGTTCTCAAGGAAAATGGAGGAAGATGTGAGCTCGTAAGATCTCCAAAGCCAATGTTGCTGCAACAATGAAGAGGAGCCAACAAAGCAACAACTTGCAGCTATAATGGTGGTGGTGGTGCAACATGAAGGAGATGAAAGTGAGTGTGTCTTATCAAGAAGTTGTCAAGAAGTTTGTTCAAGATTGAAGAAGTGTGAAGAAGATGGAATGAATGAAATAATAGGCCATTTGAATGAAAGGAGGCAAAAATCTCATTGAAAGTCGGTCCAAAGAGCAACAAACATTACACTTCATGTGTAATGGAGTAGTGCAACGCCTCGACAAATTCCAAAGGAAGGAATCCTATTAGGATGGAAGCATGCCATGTGGATGTCCACTTGCCTCGCTAGTGTCCCCAATAGAAATTTCCCCATTGACACACAAATGAGCTGCCAAGTGGATGGAAGATGGAAGCGGATGTGGAAAATACATCATTGAGATCATGTTTTCTAAGGTAAGGGGTGTGTAAATGGGGAATTTGCAAGGGGTGCAAATTTGCGCCATTAATTTTTTTCCCCACTTAGCGAGGATAAGTGTCAGCAATTGCACCGTAATGTAGAGTGTAATAAGTAGAAGAGAATATACCTGAACGGTTGAGGAAGTAGACAGTAATTTGAAAAACTCAAGCACAGGAGAGAGAGAGATAGCTCCACAAGTACTTGGTCTTATGGAGATTTGAAAAAAAGCATCGTAGGTTCTCAATCTTATGGAAGGTGAAAAAAAGGCTCTGTAGGTGCTTGGTCCTAAAAAATTGGTTCCACAGGTGCTTGGTCCCGTAAAAGATGAACAAAGGGTTCCACAGGAACTCAGTCCTGCATAGTGAAAATGCTTCACAGGTGTTTGATCCCACAAAGGAGGCACCATGGGTGCTCATCCCTGAGGGATTCCAAATGTGAAAGGCTCCATAGAGTCTGATTGACCCTTATAGGTGCTCAGTCTTGCAAAGCAACATGTTAATCCACAGACAAAACTTGTTAGGCAAGAAAAAGTCACACAGATAGAGAGACAATCGTATCTCAAAACAAGCAATTGAAGGAGAAGATTTCAAAGGGGTTCCTTGGGAACCCCTAAAAGAAAAAGGGGTCTTCTCAAGGGATGCTCTATTTGAAAAGCGGTGACATTTTTGTAAACAATTCTATAATCAAGGAATAATTTTGAAAAATTATCTTTTGTCAAGGTATCTGAGAAAAGAAAAATGGCCTCTTTGAAGGTGAATTCTTAGTTCTTTTTGTTGTGAATTCAATTTCAAAAGAAAATATTGCTAAGGAGATCCTTATTGAAGGATGCGATTTTTGAAAAAGGTAAAGATTTCTAGCAAGGGATTAGTTGGCCATCGAATACATCTTATGGAAAATCAGACAGGTAGGAGCCCCCCTTAGGATGGTGCGTGCAAACTGAAGGAGTATGTGGCATCCTAAGGAAAGGAAGAACATGCAAAGATGTTGTGGACCATGATACATGATGAGATGTAGATGTGGAAATGTTGTCACACACAAAAGGGACAACACATAGGCACCACAACATCAAGAAGCAAGCAAAGAAGAGAGAAAGAGAAGAAAATATGAAGAAATCAAGAGACAAGGGGATCTGGGAATTCAGGGTCAGATCAACTCATCAAGATAGGAAACACGTAGTGGAGTGAGAAGATCATCAATCCTAGGAATTCCAAGATCTAAAGAATAACATATGAAAAAAAATAAAAAAAATTGGGTCAACATGGAAGGGAGGCCTAAATGCCCCCAACACTTTGCATCATCCCCAATTATCAAAAATTAAGATACAATATATAGAAGAATTATGCAAAAAATAGAGAAAGTTTATGACACAATTTCACTTTTGTATCCAAGTACCTATGAGGATGACAAGGGTCATCTAGGAACACATAAAAAATAAGCACGAGGGAAACACAACACACACACAATTCTAATATATAGATAAAGAAGAGGTGCTCTGCTAGTCATCATCAACCAAGAGGTCATCATTCTCCCAATCTAGATCATTATATGGGGAGGTTGGATGAGCCTGCAAGGGCAAGATAGAAAGGGGAGCATGCTCCAACTCTCTTATGTTAAGAGCTAAGGAAGAAGTCCCCCCAAGGTCTCCTTAACTCAACTCTTGTGAGGTAAACGCCATTGATATTGCAAAGATCACTGACAGAGCTGGGACGTCATCTACCAAGTTAAACATGCACTTGACAATAATTCCATGTGTTAATTGAGTGAGAGATGAAGGAGGTGCTTGAGATCCACCGTCAATCTCGTCAAAAGGGACGGTGAGAAACTCAGGAGATGTCAGGGCTGCCTCTGTCACCAGAACGATGCAAGCCAAAGCAGAACCCTCTCTCAAAGAAGGTAATCCCTTCTTCTGACCTCCATTGGAAGCAAGGTCATCCTCCAACTTATGCTTCATCGAAGGATGTGGAATCTCTACAGAGGAAGTGGAAGGTGAAGAGGAAGTGGAAGGTGAAGAGGAAGAGGACAAGGTTGTAGCAAACACCACTGTGGTGTTTGACATGTCTACAAGTTGGGAAAACAAAGGGATTTCCAAAAGGGACATTAGAAGAGGAGGCTCCATTGAACGAGCAATGAAAACTTGCACCCTTTTGGGGTGAGTGTCATCAACATTTGCATGGGAGCTGAAAACAAGATCAAGGCAATGGGAACTAAAGTAGAAGGAATAGAAGAGGGAGGCATAGTAGGAGATGCCAAAATAGGAGTTGTAAGCTCCTCTTTTTCTTTCTGAGAGGAAACTTTCTCAACAACCAAAGCCTTCCTTTGGTGCTTACACTCATGCACAAGCTAGTTTCATCAGCTCTAGGAGCTAGAAATCAGTGCTTGGGAAGGGATAAGAGGCTCCTATTCCACCATAAGCATGTTCACAACCATTTACAGTGGAAGGGTAGCCTCCTGGATGGAAGAAGGAGCAAGAAGGGTAGGAGCGAAGATTGAAATAGGTGGAGAAGTAGACTTGAGCACCTCGGTGGTAGGTCTCTTCCCATTCACTACCCGAGGGGTAGAGTAGGAGGCTGCAGAAGCCAAGACGCAGGGGCAACTCCACGAGGACCCTTCCCTTTATCGTAGACAACAAGCCTCAACACCATGGGTAAGGAAAGAAGTTCAAATACTTGACACTTGGCCTTTATCAAAGTGGTCACCATCAGACTCCTAATGCGAAGCACGGGAGCAGAAACCGAAGGTACCACAACAAGGTGGGAGGTATAAGTAGATGAAATACTAGAAGAAGAGGAAGGCTCTTAGTCACAAGCATATCTCCCATTCCCCTTTTGAGAGGAGGAGGAGGCAGCCTGTTGTTGTGCAATTATAGATCTATTAACAAAAATGGCATAAGGGGAGACAAGGTAGGTCGCCTTTGATGCTATTACCCCATTCTTGTATTTAACATAGGTGTGATACAATAGGTCCGTCCTTGGAGGAAGACGACCAATAGGTGCAAGCCAGAAGTGATCTAATGAGTAGCCCTCGCATGAAACTAGAGGTTTATATGCAATGTCGTGCACAATGTGCATGGAACCCTCATGAGAAAACTTCAAAAATTTATGAACTATTGAAGCGACTACGTTCATGGAAACTATCCATGGGATGCCTAGTTTCACTCTAAACAAGTCTAACTTTGAGATGATATCAAAGGGAACATTTACAATCTTGGGTCCTACCAAGACTGAGAGGGTGATGGAACCAAGTGGAGTGACGAAGAGTCTTTCGTGCATACATATTGTGGTTTTTTAATTTTCGTATTCCTCCTTATGTAGAAAATTTAATAGAAGAGTGTCCTTCATTACCACATTCACACAACTCACGGGGTCAACTAGAACACCAATCATGATGTTTATGTTGATGCAACTGGGGATGTATAGAGGAGACAAATGCTTGTTCATGTTCATAAGCAAGTCCTATGATGTGAAAGTTATAGTTGATGATTCATTTGTAGGTTGCATGGGAGGAATAGGCGTAAATGAAACCACATTTACATACTTTGAGAACTTAGGGGAAGTAAAATTAGGAGTTTCAATGATTAGGTTCATAGAATGAGAAAGAAAAGGATTCGTATAGATCTACTAATCATTATTAGCCTTTTCCATATACTTATCCCCATTTTTCTTTTTCCCATCGAGGCAGATAGTATCATCATCGATGTTATCCTACATCTCATTATGCAGGCACATGCATCTTTCAATATTGTGTTCAAAAATTTGATGGTACTAGAAGAATGTGTTCTCTTCATACCAGTTGGGGTAAGGTTCAATAAGGGGTCGAGGATCTAGCAAGGTTATCACTTTGTATTTCAATAACTTCTTTAGGATAGAAGTGTATGATTCTGATAATTTCATGAACTGTCAGTTGTGTTTGAGGCCTTTGTCACTAGACACAACAACTACATCTACAACATATTTACCTTTACCAGAGATCAACACAACGGACCTACCCTCAAGATGGGAGCATGAGGAGGATCCCCCAAATTAGGGAGTCATCTGCTGGTACTCTCATAATGCGGCACAAAGATGTTGAAAAGAGGGGCATTTCATCAAAGAAAACTTATTTTGTTAGGACCTCTACAGGTTGTTGATGAAAAGCTTTTGCACATCTAAGTTAGGAAAAGGCTAAGATATCTACGACAATAACACTTGATAACAAGCAATGAAATTGGTTATCTTCTCATGCTCTCCCCACTTACATTGGATGAGGTTTGAAAAGGCCATCTTTGGCCTAATGTTCACTTGGAATTATCAAAGAAACTAATTCACAAGTTGATCAAACAAAAAAATATGGAATTATCAAGAAATGAATAGTACCATCCTAGGGTTGTATCCTTGATAGATCTTGGGAAAAAGCTAGCCATTAAGGCACGATGATGGAAGAAATATGTACACATGGCATTAAATGTAGACACATGTGTTTGTGGATCTCCCTTACCACCATGCTTCTTAAACTTTGGAATTTCCATCCCTTGGGGGATAAGAGTGTTCAAAATTGATATGGATAAAGGACTATAACAAAAGAAAGGCTAGAAAATCAGTTGGGAGGTGGCTTGGGATAGGTTAGCCAACTTATTCTACATCTGGCCCATATTCTGTAGCAAAGCATTTAAAACAGGTTCAAATGATGAAACAAGACTGGTGGAATTGCTGCTAGGACCACTGTCGAAGCCACCAAATCCACCAAAGCCACCACTAGAGCTAGCATGTACCCCAGAGTTACCATCGCCAGAATTGGAAGGAATAGTGCTAAAACCTAGAGGGATTATGTTCACTTTGACGATTAGAGGTGCCTTGGGCACGGGGGTGGTAATGACAGAAGGGCTTGATTCAACCATGTACACTGACGTCATGGGTATTGAAACTCCTATCTTCCTTCTAGAGGTTTCAGGCCCAAAACCTTGGGTAATACTCAATCCTAAGTTATATGAAGGGACATATGCTTTCACTAGGTCAATGATGCCTTAGAGAAGCTCCAGGCCCACCCGATCTTTTTCTAGCATATATTTCATTTTGTTGACAAGCCTAGCAACCCTATTTGTGTTTTGTTCTTTTCCCAAATGATTTGTGAGATTCAACAACCTCCTATCTAGAGTGATGAGATGCTCGACAAGAATAGTGAGAGAAACATCCTCATTCATAGGTGGGGCCATAGGAGAAATGGGAGGAGTAGGAGCATGATTGACCTCCCTGAGGAAGCTCTCCTCTGTCTCTAAAACCATTTCTTGAGAAGTGAGACCAATAGTGAAACTAGTAGTTACCTTCAAGAAATCCATCTCTATATTCCATATACTTCTCCTAACAATGTACCTAGATGTTGTAGATTGGGTCATAAAGCTCATAAAGCTTCACGATGTACAGGTCCGCAACCTATGTGAGGCACGAGAGGAAGAATTTTAACACAAAGAAACAAATACTATGATGTTCATGTCAGGTTCACCAAAATGTAGAGGGGGACTGACTACTCAAGGACTCTAGGTCATGGGAGAGTCTAGAACAATAGGCTACCCTAATCTACCTGAAGCTAGATGAATGAATTAGAAAGGCTTAGGTTTTCAAGCAATAAAAAGGAAGGACAACTGGTCTATCACTTTCTTTCTACTAGCCCAAATGTTTCAAGGGATCAATAGAGCTAGTTTTGAAGGTTCAAACTATAACTTAGACAACTTTCTTCCAGGGGACTATAGCATGGGACACAGACTCTAGTGCAATGCATTGGGGTCTCAGGGATGCATTGGAGTCTATATAGATAGAAAGTGTAAAGTATAGTACAAAACACTAGAGAACCTACTAACTAACTGATTAACAGAGTTTTATGCTACAACAAAGATAAAAATTACAAAAATAACAAGAATAAAAAGAAGAATATTTTAACAATACTAAGATATAATTTAACAAGAGAAAGGTGGTAGAAACAGACCCTCAAACCCACAGGTTGAGGCCTTCAAGAGCTTCACTCTATGAATAACCTATACACACAAGAACAAGAAAATGTTGGGGTTTTGTTTAGAGGGTTGCCTCAGTTAGTCCCCTGCTTTGGTGTTTCTGCCTCCACTGACAACCAAATAGAAACGATTGTAGAAAGATGATAAAGAAGTATGCAGAAAGGGAAATACCAAGCAATAATCAAACAATAATATTCTACTATGCAAGTAGATGATGCATAAGTAGATGGAAATGAATGGATATCACCTTCTCAACCACATGATTTCAAGGAAAATGGAGGAAGATGTGAGCTCACAAGCTCTCCAAATCCAACACTACCGCAACAACAAAGAGGAGCCAATAAAAAAACAACTTGTAGCTACAATGGTGGTGGTGGTGCAATGTGAAGGAGCTGAAAGTGAGTGTGTCTTTTCAAGAAGCTATCAAGAAGTGTGTCCATGATTGAAGAATTTTGAAGAAGATGGAATGAATGAAATAATAGGCCGTTTGAATGAATAGAGGAGGAAAAAATCTTATTTGAAGTTGTTCCAAAGAGCAAAAAATGTTACACTTCGCATGCAATGGATGAGTGTAACGCCTCAGTGGATTCTAGAGGAAGGAATCCTGTTAGGATGGAAGTTTTCCATGTAGATGCCCATGTGTTGCACTAGCGTCCCTGACAAAAATTCCCCCATTGACACACAAATGAGCCACCAAGTGGATGGCAGATGGAAGTGGATGTGGAAAATACATCATCAAGATCACATTTTAAGGTAAGGGGTGTGTAAATGGGGAGTTTGCAAGGGGTTCAAATTCACGCCACTACATGTATGTGTGAGCAACGGTATTGTAACTCGATTGCTATGAAATATTGTTACTATCAAGTTTCCTTGTAAAATTCAAGATATCTCTTAGGGATAATTTATGAGATCCTAAGACGGGATGTGATTTAGGAGGCTCACTAATTAAAGGATATCCAATTTGTGTGTTCATAACCTCAACTGAGTTACCTAGATGACCTTCTAGTGAGGGTGGATCTAATGTGAACTTAACATCTACATCTATGCCATCCATCTTAGTGTTTGTTGAGAGAAATTTAGCATTGGAAGAGAGAAAAACAAGATTCTCATGACACTCAATAATTAGATCTTCTAACACCAAGATACTTTCATCACAAATAGGAGAGGTATCAGGAGAAGAACAACTAGGATTGCCATGATGGTCTATGATTGCATCCTCTTGCACCAAAGCTTTAGTGGATGATCTAGGTGAGATGAAGTCCTCAAGGGATTCGTATAACATGTCAAAGTCATCACAACTAAAGGGTTTGAAGGATATGCTTTCTCCAAGGTTTACCATTTAGTTTTAGTTTTTATTTATTTTGAAATGATTGTAAAATGTAAATCAATCTAGCTAAACTAAGAAATGATGTAAAAAATAAAACAAATGTACACAATTATGAAACTATCTAGAATAGAAATATGCAATTTTTTCCCCAATTTGCAATGCCTAAACTAAATGGATGATTATACCTAATGTATAAAATAAAAAATCCTAAAAATTTCCATATTGAAGCAGTTGTTTAACAACAAATTTGGGAAGTGTAGAAGACCACAAAAATGCTCAAAAAAGGTGATTTTCAGATGCCCTCAAGGAATAATTTGCCCATGGGTGAATGGTTCTTTGTACAGGGTTTGAAAAAATGAAAAATGAACTTTCTGAGTTGTATGTGTTCTTTGTGCCAAGTTTCAGATTGTAACTTTTGTGACAAAATTTTCCAGAATTTGATGTCTAAATGCAAGCGAAATGAATACAAATGATGAACAATACGAAACTTTTAAAAATGCAATTTTGGGTCAATTTTTAAATGTGAATGACGAAAAGTACACTAATAGGAAAGTATTGTGCAAAATTAATGTAATATGCATGTAATTTTTTTAGCTTTTCAAATTTTAAAGGATGAAAAATGCAAACCTAAAACCCTAAATGAGATGCAAACTACTGCAAGTTTAACAACCCTAAATGAGATGCAAAGTAATGTAATGCAATGCAAACTTATGAAAATAATAGATCTAGGGTTTGAATGATCTCCAAATCAAAAATTAGAATGTTCAAAATGTCGGGTTCACCATAATGAAACATAGAAAAGGGCGTAGGTTCACCAAAACATATAGTTTTATACTAAGTTTGGAATGTTTAACCAAAATTACTATAAATAGAAAGGGAAAAATTGGGTGTAATGAACCTACTTATTTTCTATTTCATTTAGGAAATGAGATCCTCCAAGATGTAATTAACTTCCAACCCTTAGGTGAGTTAATTCTATGGAAGATCTAGCAATTTCCTTTGTGTGTGGACATGGGGGTAAAGTTCAAATAACACTTTTGGGAGATGAAAATAAAATAGAAAATGACCTTAAATCTATAACCTAAGACCTGATTCATGTAGATGAAGCATAGCTCTAATAGAAACAATCGATTTTGTGCAAATTGGATGAGTGTAATATACTTAAAACTTGCCTCAAAAATCGGTTGCTAAGTGTCCAGAAATGGTGAATGGGTCCCGAGTCAGCTTTTTGAACTAAATTTTTGGGAGCCTCTAGAGATAGATCTGAGATGTAATTTCCCACTAGTTTCACTCAAAAATGACATAAAATTAATTTGAGATTTGAGTTTCCATGATCTTAACAACTTTTCTTTCAACTTTGACAACTTTTGCAACTTTTACAATTTTACACTTTTGAGGTCTTCAACTTTTCTTTAACCTATAAACTTGCACATCCACAAAGAGGGAAAAATTGTTTGTTTTTGGTGAATGGGGGTTACCTTGGTCAAACCTTGTTTGGCTAATAAAACCTTGAATTGAAGTAATGAAACATGAAAGGAATGATGAATGAAAAGTGCTATGTTGCAATTCACGAACCCTTGAATAAACCTTAGGAAATCTAAAAATATTGATGTTGATCTTGCATAAAATGTCAATGGATGTGGATCTTGACACTTGAATGCTTGACTTGAATCTTTGAAACTTGCATCACAATGTTAACTCCAAAAACATGCACGATTACAAAAGAATTTGTCATAATGCTTGAGATCTTTCTTGCTACAATAAATCATTGATAAATATTCTCTTGAATGCCCTTGATCATAAACTTTTCCTTTTGAAATTTCTTTTCAAAACTTCTAGTTGATTTGATAAAATAACCTTTTATTTATAGGTATGTATCCTTAATTTCCCAACAATTAAACATTACAAGACAACATTGAAATTTAAATTTAGGGACAGTAAAATACCACCAAAAACATATTTTAAATTAAGGTTTGAAGGCCTAGGGAGGAACCATTTTCCCATGGGCGAATGGGTCCTAGACACCTATTCTTGGAACACACATTGCTCAAGGTAAACTATTATGTGTTGGCATTAATTATTTTCAGGTTTCCCCTTCAAAATATGTAATTTATTAGGCTTGTAGATGTAAAATAGGGCTTATTAAGGCATAATTAAGTCCAATTTAATTGAGGGGCCCAAACAAAGTGTGAAAATGGAAAAGAGTACATTGTTCTAAACTACACTAGTTATTTTAGGCATATACTATCATTTTCTTAACTCATTAGGAACATTATTTTATTTTTCTTTGATATAAGAGATGTAAATATCAAAATCTCAGAGAAATTATAGCCATTTTCACTTGATGTCACATGTGGTCTTATTTTATATGTTTAATTTCAACATACAAAAAAATTATAAATTAGTCCAAATTTATGTTGTACAATTATGTTAAATTTTAATGTGTCTAAATGATGTATTTTAAATGTGTGTTCAATGTGATTTTTATTTCAAATTGTACATTATTTAATGATCTCTTTGAAACAAGTATCAATTTATTTTAAATATTTTATGTAAAAAATTAGTACATTCAATGCTTCATGTTATGTAATTAGTTTGTTGATATTTTTCTTCTAATTGTTTAACATGTAGTGGCCCTTGATGGATCAAATACCATCTATTGATGAGATTTTGATAGAGGATCTTTTGATAACCCTCAGCCTCAAAATCCCTCACCTCCACACTCTCCACCTCATAGCCCCCACCTCAAAACCCCCCTCCTAATCCCCACCCCCTCCATTTGATGAGGCTCAATTGCGAGCCAATATCAATGCAAACATAAACATTATTCAAGAAAATAATATTTTGATAAAAATGAGCCTAATAGTCCCCCCATCTATCACTGTTTGCAGATGTTCGATGCAAACTATTGTTGACTATGTTCAATCCAATGATGCAGATTTAGATAATTTCCACCAATGGATAGAGGAGAGGAGACAATTTTATGTAAATGGACTATCATATAGAGAGATCATAGATCTCCATATTTCATTGACCCTCATACCAATCTTGATCTATTCCTCCAAATAAAAAATGAATTTCAATTAGATGGTGTAGGCACCCTCAGATAGCCACATATTTTTGGGTGCAATGGTGGATGGTCTTTGATCACCCACCACACACTAATTGTGAGGTGCTTCTTTATTTTTTGAGAAAATTATGGGTAGAGTTTGAGATGGTTTTAAAACCTGATTATTTTGATATGAGGTCATTTTAGGGAGTTGGGCATGGCATGCCCCAACATAGAATAGGAGAACCTATTGATCCAAACTGATGTGCTAAAATTCCACCCATTGTTGCTCCTTCATCTTCTAGAATGTTGGTACCATTTCAACACTAGGCAATGATTTCAACATTAGGAGCATCAAGTTCACTCTCAGGAGATCTCACTCATCACCTGGCTACCCACATGGAAGTTGATGTCAGTGGTAGAGAGCATGGAGGAGATGGCCCTAGAAGCTCCCATGTGCCATGCCACATTTTTGTCAAAGTTGTAGTCATCCGTGTTATGACCTTGCTCAGGTATCCACTTTAGATGCACCTACATTAGAGGTGGAATCATTTGCAGATTTACTATATTTGATGATCATCCTAGATAGGTATGTACATTAAGTCACATTTTAATTTGTTTGAAATATGTAACATTTACATGCATCAAAATTCATGTTTAATAATATTAAATTATATATATAATATTAATTTGAAGTGTTTGGTGTAGATGCGTGCCTTTGGGACATCATCCTGATTTGATCATATTTGTTTTATGTCAACAATTGTACAAGTGGGAACACTTTACACTCAGGTAAACAAATGTATACTGGCCTTAGAAAACTACATATGTATAGATCTAATTTTAATTTAAAGTTGCATTATTTAATTTCTTATTTATATATTTTAATTTACAAACATATAATTTAATTTAATTGTACACATGTGCGAAACAATATTGTATCTATGTAGGGAGGTCATGTAGTATCCATGATTGACCAACCACAAGGTGTGGCGAGTGCTCCTAGCCATTATCAATTGTTATGCATGGGCCATCTTTGGTGTGTGTTTTCAAAAGTTATTTAAGTTTGGAATTTACATGTACTTTAAAAATTCACTAGATGTACTATTATTTTAAAATTTTAAAATCAAATTAAATTGAATTTATATTTAAATATAAATATATTTATTTGATATATGTATTTGTAGGATGATAGCAGTATCCTAATAGGTGCTAGCCAAGATACTGGTCAATGTCATTTTCATGTCATCCATGTCATTTGAGGTCCTAAAATTTACTAAATTTCCTATACAATTTCTATGTCTTATATATATATATATGATTGAAATCATTTTTTATCACTAATATTTTCTAACCTATTGTTTTCTTTATTTGAATATCTAGGCATTAGCAACTCATACACTTAGTTCTCAATTGATAGCTATACCACCCGTTGAATAAAATGTGCTAGTAGATTCACATGATCAGATGGTAATTTATGCATGCTTCCTAGAGTTTAGATTTAAAAATTTAATTTCATGATTATATCAGTGAAATGGAGGAAAAGGGAAACCTATGAGTTCTCACCTTAGAATTTGACACCTTTCCCCTAATCTCATGAGGGGGTTTTATTTGTGTGAGAGGATGGAATGGGGGTTTGATGGATTTGGATAAGGTATGTGATTGACTTACAACTTGATAGGTGAGTCAACCAACCCTTAACCAAATCTGGAAATGTCCTAATAATGAAATGTAATGATCTAATTGTCCTAATGATGCAAATTGGTGTTCTGATGTAAATATGAAAAATATGAGAAGTCATAGAGGAAATCGGACAACAAAAACAAAAAGGGGAGGACATTGTGCACCTATGGTATAAATTTCAGCTTGATTTTTGAGGATGCTTCTTTCGGGGGCACAACTATCCTAGTAGGTA
This sequence comes from Sequoia sempervirens, assembly GCA_007258455.2. NCBI lineage: Eukaryota > Viridiplantae > Streptophyta > Pinopsida > Cupressales > Cupressaceae > Sequoia > Sequoia sempervirens. The sequence continues at coordinate 273,016,222 of VDFB02105785.1, read as the reverse complement.
TTTTTAGATATATTATCGTAGTCCTTATATGTCATATCTACACTTCCATTTCTCATTTGCAAACTTTTTGGATCACTATTTGATATTTTTGTAATTGAGTTTCCGTGAGTTGTCAAGGCCTAGGGTTTTGAATGCAACAATGAATAAATTTCAGTCAAACTTCCTTCAATCTTCAAAATACTTGAGATCTACACATTCACAAAGAGGGAATTTTGTGCCATTTTAGGGGCTTGACTTAGTAAAACTCTATGTAAGTGTTTCCACTTCCACAATGGAAATGTCAATGATAAATGGCTAAATAAAATGAAAGAATGATGAAATCACAGAGTGTTCCAACTCAACACCCTTCAATGGCTTCCTTGAAGGATTGAAGTAATTCACATCACCTCAAGGTCTTGATCTTTCTTGCTTGATTGGCTCGAATGATTTGGAGACCTACAATTAGGATTAGCCTTCACAAAACAATGATAACATGACCAAACATGAACTCTCATAAAATTTGACATGATGTTGGATCTTGAATTGTTGCAATAATTCTATGAAAATACTTTTCTTGAATGCCCTTCATCATAATTTTTCCAGTAGTTTTCTAGATTGTTCTTGTTAGATTTGAGATGATGCAATAACTAGGTATTTATAGGCATTTATTCAATTTCCCAAAAATTAATTCCCGACAATCGACTTTAGACATTTAGATTTTAAATAATAAAATATTGACATTGATATATTTGAATTTGGAGCCAAAATAGGGGGACATAGGTGCCCTAGGCGCTAGTGTCCCAACACTATTTTTGAAAGTTTAAAGTATCAGGGACAAAGTATTAAATGAGAGCATTTTTTTATGCTTGTAGATTATAGGAAAATATTTAAAATAAGTTGTGGAATGCATAATTTTGGAAATTAAGTGCTTAATTAGGTCCAATAACTTAAAGGGAGAAAAACATAATATGAAATTATAAATGGTGACAATTTAGTATGCTAAATCTAGCCCCCACTTTAGTGAGAGTATGAACTTACACTCAAAATCACACAAAAGTAGAGAAATAAAACTCAAGAGGGGTCCAAATGTACAAATGTTGAAGAGATAGGATAACTAGAGATCAAGGGAGGTGATCAAGCCCCCAAGATCCAAGATCCCATGGAAAACCAACATGAGTATAAAGGAACACACATGTATGTTATGTAGCAAGACAACATACACAAACATACAATGTGAAAATAAAATACAAAAATAGGGTATGGACTAACAAGTTGTGTTATGCTAGGATCCACACCAAAGAAATTCATGACTCACATAATAGAAAAGTCTAGTATTTTCTAGGTGAATCATAAACAGGAAGGCACACAAGCTAGTGAAGTCTAATATTGACTAGGTGAGCCCCCAAGACAAGGTAGCAAAATGAGTAACACACTAGGTCTAGTAAGGACTGCTTTTCACTAGGTGTGTACCCATAACCAAACCAATAGTTATACTACTTGAAAAATCTGATAAGGTACCACAAATTGATAAAAATGCTATGCTAATGCAACACTAAGTTCAATACTTGTGAACAAAGTGAAGCAAAGAAATACCAATGTCAATGCACCACTAAGTCTAATGCCTATGAATAAAGTGAAGAAAAATAATGCTAATGTAAACACACCACTAATTCCAATCCCTGTGAACAAAGTGAAGAAAAATAATGCCAATATAAATGCACCACTAAGTCCAATGCCTGTGAACAAAGTGAAGCAAAATAATACCAATGTATGCCACCACTTTAAAGAAATTGCAAAACACCATGTTGTGTGTAATTACTTTAAAGTAGAAAATGATAAATGCCATGTGATAAGAAGTCACAAGAGCTTATTTGGAAAGCCCTATGCCAATGATATGTTTCTAAATAAAGCCGCATCATGTGAACGGGTTGCCCCCAAATGCAATATAATATTAGAATATGAACACTGGAGGGATCCACGGATCCAGGGTCAATATACGTCTTTGTTATAGTAATATAATAGAGCTCAAAACTGTCATCATTCCCCAAATACTCGTGGAACAATGAACACAATGGAGGAATGACATATAGAGAGAGAAAACAACAAACTTTTGGGTCAACATGGAGGAGACCTAAATGTCTCAATGCCTTGCATCATCCCCAAAAGGAAAATACAAGACAAAATTAAAAGAAAAATTTGACGACATATAGAAGAGTGAAGATACAAATAGAATAAATGTCACGACAAGTTCATTTCCTTTGTATCCTTGTGCCAATAGAGCAACAAAGGTCATCCAAAGAAAATTCACAGACACAAAGACATGTTGGAATATGTTGTCATTAATGTCAAAAGGGAATCAGAGAAGTGTTTTGATCCTATGCAAAAGCACATAGAGTTGTCATTGATGTCAAAAGTGCAAATCAGGCAATGGAGTTTGTTGGTATGATGATAGAAGATGGATGAAGGAGTAGTGGATCTGATTATGAATTGAGTGGAAGATTCGTGATGGTTTTTTCAAGAGATTTCTAGGAAGGTATTGTGTAGGCCTAGAGGATGTATAACACGTCCAAAAATGAATTTTTTTTTCTCTTTGACAAAATTAGGGTTTACTGGTTAAACCCTAGAGTTGCAGTCATGGCATCCTCAAAATGTTCTATTTTGATGTTGACTTGGTATTGGCGGTTGTTGGCTGCATTAGGTGCAACTTATGTCTCTACAATCATGGAGGTGACCACCCCCTTTGCCCAGTGCTTTAAGGGTATAAATTCCCATCTGCTTAGTGAAAGTGAATGAAGTCGCGGGGTTCAAAGTTTTCCTAACCTATGTCGTGGGGTTCTCAAGTTTCGAAACCTTTTGACTTAGCGATTTAGTGTTGTTGGTGATGTCACAGGTCTTCAAGTCTTTCTAACCTATGTCGTGGGGTTCTAAAGTTTTGAAACCTCCTGACTCAATGACTTAGCTAATGGAGTGAAGGAAAGAAGAAGGCTCTCCTTGTTATCGACAAGTCACAAGTTTTCACAATATCATAACCCCTGACATGAGGATCTAAAGTTTAAATTTTTTGCAACTTTGCGATGGAGAGATAAGGAGTATGGAAGCATTATCGATGAGACTGTATGGCATCGGTGAGACCTTTGTCAATGTATCTCCGACATGGTGATGTGTTGGTAGTACTCGAGTGGGATCCAATCATGATGACTAGGGTGATAGTGATGATGAAGATGACACGTGACATGACAAGAATGAGTGAATGATAATCCACATCCTTGTTGTGGATTACAATGCAATGGCATGATGATGAGGTGGATAGGTGACATCATCAATGAACCTCATTGGCGTGACTGATGGTCATCGGCAAGACCTGTTTGGATGTCTCTTCGATATTCTAATGTGTGCTTGATTGAAGAGAGAGATGTAGATCAAAGAGAGTTTCTCGATTGTCTCTTTGATAACCCGATGATCTACTCATCAGTGAGACATTGGCATATTGTTAGGACCTTTAAGAAGGTCTCTTCGATAGGGTGATAGGAGTATGATGTCAGCTGTGGGACTTGGTAGGGTAAGGTTGACATGCATTAATGGTATAGTTAGAGAGCGAATGATAGGACACATGGAAAAAAGTGATATTGGATGGTGACGTGTGGTGACACGATGGTGTGGGGACCACTTGTTTGTAGCAGAAAATGGTATCAGCGTGACAATACCATATCGATGAGAGTGGATTAAATGTCTCTTCGATAGCCCGATGGTTATCTCATCGATGTGACTTTGGTGTATCGGCAAGACATTGATGGATGTCTCTTCGAAGAAGCGATAAGGAGAAATGCTAAGTAGGACCCAATAGGATGGTGACGTTAGAGGTGTACACACAACAGTATCCCGCTATCCTTACTGGAATGTTGGTGGAGCCTAAGCAAGACCCACGAGGCCAATGAGGAATGGTGTAAATTGCATAAGATAGATCAGACGATGCTAGTGAAAGGATTCTTCATCAGCGAGACATCGATGGTTCGGAAGGACTTTAAAGCATGTCTCTTCAACACAAAAATAAGGATGAACATTCACTCATCAGAGTGACATGATGGTTTTAGTGGGAGTTATTCAAATGTCTCCTCAAAAGAGCGATAAGCTAGTTAAGATTCATCGACATGACAGATACCTTTCGGTGGGACTTGGCTGGAAGTCTAATCGACAACCCGATGGTGGAAATGAAAGAGACAAAACCATTGATTGATGATGTGTGTGATGAAAGTGAATAGAACGATTACATTTGGAAATTGATGATTCATTGTTTTGCATCCTTGTTGTAAAACAACACTTGGTCAAGGCAACGTGATGAATACCCGTAAGATTGACAATGGTGATTTAAACAACCGATTATCCAACAGTCAGGGTTTAAAGATACAACAATCCCCAGGATCATAGGATTAGGGTGTGAAAGGAAAGATCAATGACCATAATTCAAAGAGAGATTTGTAATGACTAGACAGTGTGAACAAGGGTTATTTTTGGTAACTAACACAAGAGATAGAATTAATTGGTCTAGTTGCACCAAGCGACCAATTGAATGAAGAATTGATCTTCAAGGTGACAATATAGATTTTAGATGTGGTCGAGATAAAATTAGATTGAATTGAAAGCATAACACATTTAATGCAGATCTAATCTTAGGGTTTTGCAAGATTATATTCTTAGAAAACTTTCTGAGACAAAATTTAATGTTGTGAGGCTCAATGCATAGGTATGGTGTAGAGAAAGGTATGCGGTAAAACCTAATAGGTGATGAAGATAAAATCAGATTGGATGAACAAAAGAGTGAATTAAATGCATAATCAGATTTTAGGGTTTGACAGAAAGAATAAAGGAAAATTATCTGTAACAAAATTTAATTTGGAAGCGGCTTGATGCAGAGCAAGAATGATAATGTAGATATCTAATAAACTTTATCAGATGAGTTGGACTATGGTGTGTAGCTCGAGGTGATCTAGCAACTTGCTGGAGAAGTTAGCAAATAAAGGAAACTGTAGTAGTTGATTTGAGATGATCTGAATGGTGGTGTGTATCTTGAGGTTGAGATTGCAGATCGGTGGAGTTAAGCAAAAAGAAGACAATTTGAGAATTGTCAAGTTTTTTGTATCTGTCATGTGTGTGTGAAGTCTGCAAGTGCATAGTGTGTTGAATAGAGTTATGTATTACTGAGTGTACAATAGATATAGGGAGAGAAGAGTGTGTATAGTGTAAATGTGTGAGACACTATAGAAATGGAAAGAGTTGTAGTGCAATAATATAGAACATTGATTGTTCTATGTGCATAGGAGAGTGCAGAGAAAGGATGTGTTGTTGAGTGTGCAACTTCAACAGTAGAGTGTAAGTTGGAGTGTGTGCAACAATTTACTAAATTTAATGATGCATTATAGGTTAGGAAAAACCAATTTATGCATATTTGAGCTTTAAGCATTGTAAGAGGTTGTAGCCTCATTGTACTAAGTTGTAGCTCAGTTTAGGGAATTGTAGTCTCCTTGAAGTTGTTGCTTATAAAATAGGGCGTTGCTGCATCCTTGGAGTTGTAGCTCCTAAATCAGGGAGTTGTTGCTTCCTTCAAGTTGTGACTTCTAAATTAGGGTGTTGTTTCATCCTTGGGGTTGTAGCTCCTAAATTAGGTGATGCTTCTTTGGGTTGTATCCCTAAAACATTGTAACAAAGGTTTTATTTGTGACTCTGGATTTGAGCAGTAGACTCAAGCAACCTTGGTCACTATGGTTTTTTCCATATTGGGTTTTCCACGTATATTTGGTGTTATAGGTATTTGTGTTGATTGTATTTGTGCATGTTTTTTTTTGCATCTTTAGTTTACAATCTACGCATCAAGAGTTTGAGTAAGAAGAAATCTGAACAAAGTATTTGTAGCTAAGAAAGTAATCTACATAAAGGTTTTGAGGGCTAAAGTTTTAGTATCTACTAATTCACCCCTCTCTCAATAGATCATTGTGTTCCAACAATTGGTATTAGAGCACTAGGTTCCCTTGGAGAAACTTAATCATCCTGTGTGGATCTTGGATAGGTGAGCACAATGACATATCAGGAAGGTTCAAGAAATCCACCTAGATTTGATGGAACAAATTATGCTAAGTGGAGCTCATTAATGGAAGGATACTTAGTTTCTCTTGGAACTAAAGTTTAGATGTCTGTTGAGACCAAATATACTATTCTTGCTACTATTCCTACTAATCTTGCAGGAAAGAAGGATTATGAGAGCAATAAGAAAGCTTGGTTTATCATTATGAACAATTTATTTGATTTTGTGCATAGCAAGGTTATGAATTGTGAAATTGCTTATGATGTCTAAGAAAAATTGAAAAAGATCTATGAAGGTGACACCAAAGTGAAGCTAGCAAAGTTACAAGTGCTAAGAGAAAAATATGAAGGCTTGATGATGACTAAAGAAGAGAATATTGCAGACTAATTTCAAAGAGTTGATGATGTGGTAAATTCCATTAAAGGATATGATGTATAATTGAAAGAAGAAGACGTGTTGAAAGTTCTCAGGTTTATGACAACTAAATATGATTCCAATATTTCTGCTATCGAAGAAGGAAGAGAAATTGATAAACTTACTCTTGATGAGGTGCCTGACATAATTACTGCATATGAGATGAGAATGCCAGATGCTGAGTCATCTAGGAGAGAAGTTGCATTCAAGATTACTGAGAAAGGAAAGGATAGAGATGAGAAGAAAGAAAAAATTGTAGTTACTGTTTCAGACATTGAAGAAACTGATAAAGAAGAAGCAAACTTCATAAGGAGACTAAGGTGAAGATTTGTAAAATATAAAGGTAAACTACCCTTCAAATGCTTTAACTATGGTAGTGTAGGCCATCTTGCTTCTAAATGTCCATATTATATGGTGGATAACTCTAAACAAGAAGAATATCGTAAAAAGAAGAAAGAGTTTTATCCTAAAAGGAAGAATTTTGGAAAGAATAAGAAGAATCCGTACATCAATAAAGAAAGTGAAGTGTCTAATGCTAGTGATTGTTTAGAAGAGGATCAAGGCCATGCCCTTGTAATGAGAGAAGATAGAATAAAATTTTTATTCATGGCTAAAGAAACTAAGAATCAGGAAGATGCACAAATTGAGGACTCAAATGAAGAAGAAGAGGAAGTGGTTGTTGATCTCTAGGGAGAATTAATTAGTGCTCTTGAAGATGTTGATGAGTTAAGAGACAAATATGATGATCTCAAGAGGGAAAACAAGAAATTGAAAAATAATACTCTAAAGGAGAACAATAAGCTAAATCTAGAACTTGAGGAATCAAATAAGCTAGTGGTAAATCTAAAACAAGTAGAAGAAGCTAAAAGAGGAGAAGTAATGAAGTCCAAGCTAGAATATGAAGTAGAGAGATACATGAAGTTAGAAGCATAAGTAGTCGCTTTGAGAAAAGAATTGGAGAAGGCTAAGGAGCAGATCAATAAGGGTCTAAAACTAAAAGGTGGTACTAATATTTTGGATGAGTTGCTAAGTACACAAAAGCCAGCTAATAAAGAAAAATTAGGCTTGAGATTTGAAAAAAGAAAAAGTTCATTTATTGATTCCTCTACAAAGCTCTATGAAAGATTTAGAGAAGAAGAAAAATTAGTCACAAATTGTGAAAAATATGACAATGGAGAAGCTTTCGAAGATGAAAAGAAGTTAACTGCAGTTGTGAAATCTATTAGAGAGAAGGAACCAATTGAAGACAAGAAAGCTAACAGGTCCATTCCTGTTCAACAAAAGAAGAAGAATACTAGGAGAACAAACAATGATAGTTTCACAAGAGTACACTATCCAAGGAGACCTAGACAAAGAAGACCACCTCATCCTACTCAAAGGAATTCTATGACTAGGTACTCCTCACATTTTTATGGTTATTGTTTTACATGTAATCAATTTGGTCATAGAGAATGTGAGTGTATAGTAGCACCTAGTAGGAGCATAGAACATATGCATATAAATTCATTTGCCCCTACTGTAGACATGGGTGTGAAGTGTTTTAACTACCACAATTTTGGCCACTTTGTGCAACATTGTAAAATGAATCATGTAAGACCAAAAGCACATGGTGAGAAAAGGAATATGTCCCCCAAGGTGAACAATGGTTCACATATTCCTGAGAGGAAGGCTGGTCAGATAGAGAAAAAGGAAAAGAAGGTTTGGGAAGAGAAAGATTGGCGGACAATGCTCCATGAAGTTGCTTCTGCTTTACATCACTAATTTGTAGTGATAGGGCATGATTCCAGAGGGAGCTAAATTGATATTTCATCCATCCCTAGAAATGAAGAAGGTGATCAAGTAAGGTAAAATATGTTTTACAAATTTCTAATGACATGATGGTTGCAGATTCATGGTCACATTCTTTCTCTTTGAACTGCTCATCAGAGGGTAAGAACACCAAAAAATAGTGGATAGTCTGTTGCAGCAATTGATATCAACAATTGGTATCAGTTATTGAAGAAAAAGGTTGTGTATGTGCTCTATTGAGAGAAATGCTCCTTGACTGCATATGTCTTGGGGGAAGTTGTTCTGTATATATTTTTTTAAGTTGGTATCAAACCATTACATATTGGTTCAGAATAGGTTAGTTGGTATAGAGCCCCTGAAATGAAGCTAGTGAATAATGGAGCAAGGTCTAAGGGGGAGCTGCTATTGGTCTCAAATCAGTGTTATAATTGGTACAGTGTAGTTGTCATTGATGTCAAAAGTGCAAATCAGGAAAAGGAGTTTGTTGGCATGATGATAGAAGATGGATGAGAGAGCAGTGGATCTGATTGCGAATTGAGTGGCAGATTCATGATGGGTTTTTTGAGATCTTTCCATAAAGGTATTGTGCAGGCCCAGAGGATGTATAACATGTCCAAAAATGAATTTTGTTTTCTCTCGAAAATTAGGGTTTATTAGTTAAACAGAGTCCTCAAAATGTTCTATTTTGATGTTGACTTATGATTAGGTGCAGATGTCTCTACAATTGTGGACGGCCCCTCTACCCAACACTTTAAGGGTATACATTCCCATCTGGTTCGTGTGAACCCAGTTTAAGGGTATACATGAAAGTGAATGAAGTTGCAGGGTTCCAAGTTTTCCTAACCAATGTCACAGGGTTCCCATGTTTCGAAACCTTTTGACTTAGCGACTTAGTGTTATTGGTGATGTCGCGGGTCTACAATTCTTTCTAACCTATGTCATGGCGTTCTCAAGTTTTGAAACCTCCCAACTTAGCGACTTAGCTAATTGAGTCAAGGAAGAAGGTTCTCCTTGTTATCGATAAGTCACAAGTTTTCACAATATCACAACCCTTGACATGAGGTTCTAAAGTTTATATTTTTGGGAAATTTATGATGGAGTGATAAGGAGTGTGGAAGCATTATCGATGAGACTGTATGGCGTCAGTGAGACCTTTATCAATGTCTCTCCGACATGGCGATGTTATGACAGTACTTGAGTGGGATCCAATCATGATGACGTAGGTGATAGTGATGATGAGGATGACACGTGGCATGACAGGATTGAGTGAATGGTATTCCACATCCTTGTTGTGGATTACAATGCAATGACATGGTGATGAGGTGGATAGATGATGTCATCAATGACCCTCATTAGCGTGACTAATGGTCATTGGTGAGACTTGTTCAGATGTCTCTTCGATATTTTGATGTGTGCTCGATCAAAGGGAGTTTTGTGATTGACTCTTTGATAACCTAATGATCTACTCATTGGTGAGACATTGGCATATCACCAGGACCTTGAAGAAGGTCTCTTCGGTAGGGAAATAGGAGTGATGTCGATTGTGGGACCCGATAGGGTAAGTTTGAAATACATTGATGGTATAGTTAGAGAGCGAATGACAGGACACATGACATAAAGCGATATTGGATGGTGACATGTGGTGACACAATGGTGTGGGGACCACTTGTTTGTAGCAGAAAATGGTATCGGCATGACAATACCATATCAATGAGAGTGGATTGAATGTCTCTTTGATAGCCCGATGGTTATCTCATCGATGTGACTTTGGTGTATGGGTAGGACATTGATGGATGTCTTTTCAATGAAACAATAAGGTGAAATGCTAAGTAGGACCTGACAGGATGGTGACGTCAGAGGTGTACACACGGTAGTAGCCCGCTAGCCCTACTGAGATGTTGGTGGGGCCCAAGCAAGACTTGTGAGGTCAATGGGGAATGTGTGAATTGCACGAAATAGATCAGATGTTGATAGTGAAAGGATTCTTCATCGGTGAGACATTGATAGTTCAGAAGGACTTTGAAGCATTTCTCTTCAACACACTAATAAGGAGGAAAATTCACTCATCAAAGTGACATGATGGTTTTGGTGGGAGTTATTGAAATATCTCCTTGACAAAGCGTAAGCTAGTTAATATTCATCGGTGTGACAGATACCTTTTAGTGGGACTTAGCTAGAAGTATGCTCGACAACCTGATGGTGGAAATAATGAAAGAGACAAAATCATTGATTGATGATGCACATGGTGAAAGTGAATAGAACAATGAAATTTGGCAATCGATGATTTGTTGTTTTGCATCCTTGTTGCAAAACAACACTTGGTCAAGGCAACATGATGAATTCCCCTAAGATCGACAATGGTGATTTAAATGAACACTTATCCAACGATCAGGGTTTAAAGATACAACAAGCCCCTGGATCGTAGGATCAGGGCGCAAAAGGAAAGATCGACAACCATAATTCAAAGAGAGAGATTTGTAACAGCTTGATAGTGTGAACAAGGGTTCTTGACTTGTAACCGACATAGGAGATAGAGTTAATTGGTTCGGCTGCACCAAAGCAACCAATTGAACAAAGATTTGATTGTCAAGGCGATAATACAAACTGCAGATGTGGTCGAGATCAAATCAGATTGAATTGACAATAGAACACATTTAATGAAGATCTAATCCTAGGGTTTTGTAGGATGTTATTCTTAGCAAACTTTCTTAGATAGAATTTTATGTTGTGAGGCTCGATGCACATGTATGGTGTAGACAAAGGAATGTGGTAAACCCTAATAGGTGATGAAGATAAAATCAGATTAGATGAATAGAAGAGCGAATTAAATACATAATTAGATTCTAGCACATTTGACATAAAGAATAAAGGAAAATTATTTGTAACAAAATTTAATGTGGAAGCGGCTCGATGCAAAGCAAGAATGACAATGTAGATATTTGATAAACTTTATCAGATGAGCTAGACTATGGTGCGTGGCTCGAGGTGATATGGCTACTTGCTGGAGAAGTTAGCGAATAAAGGAAACCCTAGTAGTTGATTTGATATAATCTGAATAGTGGTGTGTATCTCAAGGCTGAGATTGCAAATCAATGGAGTTAAGCAAAAAGAAGACAATTTGAGAATTTTTAAGTTTTTTGTATTTGTTGTGTGTGTGTGTGAAGTTTCCAAGTGCATAGTGTGTTGAATAGAATTATGTATTACTGAGTGTGCAACAGATGCAGAGAGAGAAGAGTGTGTATAGTGTAGATGTGTGAGACAGTGTAGAAAGGGAAAGAGGTGTGGTGTAGTAAGATAGAACATTGATTGTTCTATGTGCAACAGAGAGTGCAGAGGAGGGGTGTGTTGTTGAGTGTGCAACTTCAGTAGTAGAGTATAAGTTGTACTGTGTGCAACAATGTACTAAATGTAATGATGTATTATAGGTTAGGAAGAACCAATTTATGCATATTTGAGCTTTAAACATTATAAGAGGTTGTAGCCTCATTGCACTGAGTTGTAGCTTAGATTAGGGGATTGTAGTCTCCTTAAAGTTGTTGCATCCTTGGAGTTGTAGCTCTTAAATCAAGGAGTTGTTGCTTCCTTGAAGTTGTGGCTTCTAAATTAGGGTGTTGTTGCATCCTTGGGGTTGTAGCTCCTAAATTAGGTAGTTGATGCTTCCTTGGGTTTTATCCCTAAAACATTGTAACAAAATTTTTATTTGTGATACTGGATTTGAGCAGTAGACTCAAACAACCTTGGTCATTGTGGTTTTTCCCATATCAGGTTTTCCATATATATTTGGTGTTGTAGGTATTTGTGTTGATTGTATTTTTGCATGTTTTTGTTTGTATCTTTAGTTTAAAATCTACACATCAAGAGTTTGAGTAAGAAGAAATCTGCACAAAGTATTTGTAGCTAAGAAAGTAATCTGCATAAAGGTGTTGAGGGATAAAGTTTTAGTATCTACTGATTCACCCCCCTCTTAGTAGATCATTGTGTTCCAACAAGACACACCAAGCAACACAATATGGGAGATCACATCACATGCAAGAAAACACAAAGAACACATGAATCACACATAAAGTATTGTTGCACATGCAAGCTAACCTAAAGTAGGTCATCCTCATCCCAATCTTGCTCATCATATAGGGAAGGTGAAAAAATAGCTAAAGGGACTACAACAAGTGTTGTACTCAGAGCATCTCTAGATTTAACATGTGGTGGGTCACTCTCATCAGGATGATCATCATGATTGCCCCCATCTAAATTTATTTTATTTAAAAATAAAACATTAAGCTCATTATGCACCTCTTCATCAATTTTAGCAATTTCATCTTCATCATCCAAATTGATCACAATGGGAGGTTTTATGACAATTGTAGTTGAATTTTCTTGTTTCACTTCTTGTTTTGGTTCTATGTCTTATTTTGGTAAAATTTGTATTTCTTCTTGAGTTGTTTCTAAAGGTGTTGGATTATCATGCACTGTTTTATTCTTTTCTTCCAATGGACAAGCAATAGCATGACACCTATGCCTACACTCTTTAGCATTTTAGTTTCTTCTTGCAAGGTTTTTGATTTATGAAAAGGTAGGAGCGGGTTTCTTGACCATTGGTTTTTTTTTCTTCCCTTAAGTGAGGAATTGAAGGAACCAACAGGGGTTGGTAAACCCTTGTCTCTTTAGATCTTGTAACGTAGAAAAATGGAACCCTAAGTTTAATGTCTAAATCTAGGGTTGCTTTATGGTCCCTTTTCAAAGGTACATTTGAATGTAGATCAACAAGGTGAATAGATTAAATTTCAACCATAAAGGTGAGCCAATTAGACTTGGATGTACACTCTTAGGGCCTTGACAATGGATTGGAAATGATTTGCAATGATTAACCTAATTGAACTATATGGCCTAATATGATAAATGCAAGATCCTAATAATGAACAGACTGAAACAATAGTTTGCATGTGGATAGGAAAGTGTAGAGCGACATGTACCTCCCCAAAAAAGTTGGTTTTAGTGTGCATAAGAGGACTTATTAACCCAATGGCATCTAAGTCCTTGTAGGGGTGTCCTATTCAACTTTTTGGGTCCTGTGGTGACATATTTGAGAGTTCTTTTTTTGCTTGCAAAGTTTTTGGAACACTGTTGGGTAATTCTGTAAGCGAGTTTTCATGATTTGACAAGATGTAGGGTTCAAAGGTAACAATAAGCAATTGATATTCAAGCTTCCTTTAATCCTCTTCAACCTGAAATCTGCACATTCACAAAGAGGAAATTTTGGGCCATTTAGGGGCTTGCCTCAGTCAAACCCCGTGTAAGTGTTTCCACTTCCACAATGGTAATATCAATGATAGAAATGATAATTGAAAGGAAGGAATGATGGAATCACAAAGTACTTCAACTCACCACCCTTCAATGACTTCCTTGAAGGACTAAATTCATACACATCACCTCAAGGTCTTGGATTAGGCTTTCTTGAATGCTTTGGATACCGACAACAAGGGTTAGCCTTCAAAAAACAATGATAACATGAACACATGAACTCACATACACTTTGACATTATGTTTGGATCTTGAATGCTGCAATAAATCATATAAATATTGCTCTTGAATTTCTCTATAATGCTCTTAATGTTCACATCTTGCTATATTATTTAATTTCTCTTCTTGTGTTCTAGTTTTAAATGGTGAAAGACCAGGTATTTATATGCAATTGTACTAATTGAAATTTGAAAAAGACTAGGTATTGAAAAAGTAATAAAGAAAAATAGTAATTAAACCAAGTGTTGTATCCCTATCTTCTAGATATTATCCTCTTCCTCTGAACTTGAATAAAGCCATCATTCTATGTCATATTTTCATCACTTGCAATAGTTGTTTTAGACTTTGTGCTTCTAGAACCAATCACTTCTAGACTTGCTTGAATAGGCTTCATTAGTTGTTTCGTCCCTTTGTTATTCTAATCATCAAATCCAATTTTGATTTTGACATATAAGGATCTCTAACATACCAATATCTGATCTAGTTTCTTAATACTCTTGCTAAACTTCATATGTAGTTGTTGCTTCACTTTCTCAAGCTCTTTTCTTATCATCAAAAATTCTGCTTCAAGCTTCTCACAATCCTTGTCTCTTGACAGTAATTTTTCGGTTAGAACTTCTTTAATCCTTTTTGCTTCTTCTATTTGGGTCTTCAATTCAATGATCATCTTCTCCACTTTCTCTATATCCAAAGATACCTTTTCTTTAGCCTTCACTTCTACAATTCTCTTCTTTAGTCTCTTAATCTCTTTTCCAACACATATCATTTCTTCCACAAGATCTACTTCATCTTCATTATTTCCAGAATCCATTTTTGCATCTTCTTTAGTAGTTTCAAAATCCATGAATACAACTTTTCTTTTTTATCTCCAGAGATATCTTCATATTCTTCATCAATAGTGTAGTCTTCCTCATTAGTATAGAAACTCTTTTGTTTCCTCTAAACTTTATTCCTTCTCTGAAATGATTTCTTTCGATTCTTTTTTTCAGCATTGTTAGAATCATTATGGGATCACTTAGCCATAAAATGTCCTTTATTTCAATTAAAAAACATAAAAGGTAACTTTACTTTGTACTTACCAGAGCCTCTTTATATATTTTTGAAAAAATTGGCTTCCTCTAGATCTAATCCAATATCAAAATCTTGATCAAATTGCTTCATAGATGCTTTGAATTCTGCCTCTTTTCTTATAGAATATTCGCTTTTAAATCGCATTTCAAAAGTAGTTAGAATTCCATGGAGTTCAGTAATCTTCAAAGCGCTTCAGATCCTTAGCTTCTTCAATTGTAGAGACTTTAGAATTAAACCTTCTAGGAAGAGATCTAAGTACCTTTTTCATAACATTCTTTTCTTTCAATTCCTCACCAAGACCTTAGATAGAGTTGAAAAATTCATCAACCCAAAGCAAGAATGTGGCAAGGTTAAAGCACAAAGTTGTGTCACACTTTCGACCAACTAAATAGTTATGAGTGAAACTGTTTCAGCCTAAACAGTTTTGGTTGAACCAGTTTCACTCAAAACCATGTGGCCTATACATGGCACATAGAGTTTTGGGTGAAACCCTTTCAATCAAAATCAAAAAAATTGAATTTTTTCCTTTGCCGCATTGAAACGTGGCTTATTTTATATGCAGGGTTTCAGTCGAATCCCTTTCTACCAAAATTGTCTATCTGACATCCTAGTTGGCAGCCAACTCAACTTTTTTCAAAATTTTTGAAACTTTCAACTTCAACTAAGTAATTTTTAGTCAGAATGATTTAAAAAAAACCCTTTTGTAGAGCTCGGAGTGGTGAATCCAAATATGCATTTTTAATATTTTGATTAGTTTTAATATATTTTATTTTTAAAATAATACAAGTAGGTTGTTTAAGTTAAAAAAGAGGCTAATTAGAAATTTAAAAAATAATAAAACATATTAAAAAAAATTAAAAATATATGGTGCACTAGAGGAGAGAGTCTTCTTCAAAAGGGTATAATTTGTTTTTTTGAAATGATTAAAAAAATAGACAATAGTTGACGTCAAATGAAAACTATCAAATTCTAACAAGTCTAACTTTAAAATGTTATTATGAGAAAAATATACATCAAAATTTCAATTTTTTTCCATGCACTAGATATTGAAGTTACCTATTTAGAGAAAAAAATTAGGGGAAAATGAAGTTTTTCTCTATTTGTTTCTTGACATCAAGTGAATGTCACTTTTTCTTGGAATTTTCAACATTCCAAAATCTTCTCTTAAATTGATAAAAAATTAATCAAAACAATTTTTAAAAAATATGAAAAATTAAATAAATAAACTTCATCAATATTTCTAGATTTCATTAGTTTACATCATTTTGAAATTCAAAACATAAAGACCACTTTTATGTGGTCGAAGTTTAGAATTTTTTTTGTTGTTGACAGATTCCTTTATAAAGTGTGACACAGGTTTGTGCTTTGACCCAACAGTATTTTCATCTTCTTTCATCTTCAGGTTTTCAAACTAAGATCTATGGGTTTGCAGCTTTGTCTCTTTGAGTTTCTCATCACCTTCATAGATAGTATGCAATTCTTCCCATATTTCCTTTATTTTTTTACACTACATCACTTTCACAAATTTTGAGTTAGTAAATCCACATAAAATAACATTCCTTGCCTTAGCATTAATTTTGCAAGCCTTCTTTTTGACTTGATCCCTAGGAGGGTTTTCAGGAATTTCATATCCCTCTAACACTGACATCCAGATATCAAATCCTATAGCCATCAAGTAGGACTCCATCCCAACTTTCCAAAATACAAAATTGGATCCATCAAAGAGTGGTGCTTTATCTAAAGAGAATCCTTCCTGAGAAACTAAGTGTGTCATCCTAGAACTACCTTAAGTTGTTAGACTTATTCAAAGGAACTTAACTTTGATACCAATTGAAGGGAACATAATCTACTAAGAGGGGGGATGAATTAGTAGATCAAATGTATTTAAAACTCTTAACTCAAATACACCTATTAGAAATGAACTTGAATCAAATCAGATGCTAATGATCAAGGAACAACATAAGCACACACATCTGCACATGAGAACTCTATATATACATGGAAACCCAAGATGGGAAAAACCATGGTGAGAATAGTTGCTTGGATCTACTATCCAAATCCAACCTCATAAAGTAGAATTATACAAGTGAATTTTACAATATGAAGTAGGCACCAACCTATGAGAGACACCAATCTCATATTTTTTTATAAGCACCAACCTACTAGAGACACCAATCCCCAATAGAGTCAGTACAATAGGTAGAACACCAATCCTACAAGATTACATAGATGAAGCTTGTAGATCTTCAATTGTAGCCTAAGACACCTCATACACTTCTAGACCGGCTACAAACACTCTTCCACAGTTCTTATGATCTTTTGATAATAGTGCACCCTTTGAAATGAAACTCACATTGAATAACTCTAGCTTCATGAACGTTTCCTTGTATTTTAACCTTTTGCACTTTGTCAAATTCATATTGTGAATTCATAAAACTAATGAATATATACATGACATTGCATTACACTTCTTTTATGTCGGCCAGGGATTCACAAATAACGAGGATGACATAAAGTGAACCTAAATTCAAATTACATGAAAAGTGTAATAGGTTAGTCCAAAATAAAAATTTATTGCCACCAAAAAACATGATGTCATGTCTACCACAAAAACCTTAAACAGGTCCTATCTTGACACCACAGACAAGATTTTAATTGTGCACACTACTAGCCATTACCACATAGGCCTTGAACACCTATTGGTTGATAGGTAGGCACATAGAACCTTCTGTCACTATAATATTTTTGTATGTTGAACATATCCTCCAAAAAATTAGGAATATGATAGAATTAGTGTAGACATACTCTCCTCTGATACTGTACAACCAAACTGCATTTCTAATATAAATGTTGGCCATAATTTTATTAACAAAGAAATCCCTCTGCCCTAAGATTTGAGCTGAAACATTCTGATAGAAACTTCTGAATTACCCCTATCACAGTGAATAAATGAATGCATGATATTGGAAGCATGCAATAGTCACACACACTCTTGGAACTATAACTAGTAACATATATTCCTACAAATATCTACAACTCAAAATGATAAGTCAAGGGGAATATAATGATAATTCAAGTACTCCTTAACACAATGAATTCCTTTGACAACCTTCAACATCAATGCCAACCTATGTTCAACAATTCCTTTCTCTTGTTGACCCTTGCTTGTTGGAATGTTTGATTCTTCTTGATGGGATTCCATGTTTTTCTTATATTGAGATCTTGTAATTGGCATATGCAATATAAGAGCTTAGATAAAATAAGATTTACTTTCAACAATTTTGATGATTTTTTTTGAAGACCAAAATATACCAAAGTTAAGCTATATCTCCCGATGATGATAATGGTGTTGATTGATAAAATGACAGCCCCGTAGTTGAACTAGAGTTGTGAGTATAAATATAATAGAGATTTATATTAATAAAGTCCACTTGAACTAGACTTATGAGTCCAAGAAGACTTGACAAATAGTGGAGATTTCCAACTCAAGAGTAGCCTTGTGACTCTCAAGAAGGTATATCCCCAAATGAAACACAATGATTATGATAAAAGATAGGAGATCAAATTTTAACTTTGATAAACTTTGATAATGATAAAATAAGATACCAAAAAGTTGTCCACTCCTCAAATAATATCAAGGACAATAAGACAATACCAATGAAAGATCTGTTTAAGCTATGTTTATTGAGATTTTGTTTTGATTGATTTTAGTTTTTATAGGTTTTTCAAAAATTGAAGACAATGTTTACAGCCAAAAGTGGCTTGGAATAGACCAAAATCATAGTGAAATAGCCTAGAAGTATGACAAAGTAGACCATAGGTGCTACAAAATCGCCCAAAAGTGTGAATAAACAAAATTCTCTACATGATAAGACAAATACATAAAAAAATACAAAATAGTCATATTTAGGTGTCTACAAATAAAATCATATAAAATTAGTTAAAACAATTTTGAAATAAAATTTAGCAACTAGTGAGATAAAAAGTATTAAAAAAATGCCAAATGACTCTTAAAATATGTGAAAATATATGGTATAAATTATAAAGTATGTAATTTTTGACCTTACACTACAATGTCTTATGTAAGTGCATCCAAGGGGTTGCTACAATCTTTCATCACCCAAAAACATTTTCACTTTGGTATCTTCTCATGTGCAATCTTAACTTTTGTGTTTGTTTATTTTTATGCTAGTTTGTTGTGTGCAATATTAACTTGCATACATTTATGCTATTTTCAGTACAAGTTTAATTTTTTTTTGCATGTAGTCAAGTTTTTGTCTCATTGGGAATCTCTATATTCCCATGTACCCTTTTCTTAAAGGTGTAACATTGTTTGAATTTAGAAAATGATGCAGGAGCATCCATGGCTTAGTGCAATCCTTTGTTTACTTGAAAGTGTCATTTTTGGATTTTTCAATTTTGGTGTGTTGGATTTCATGTTTGATTATTGAAATTCATATATTGGTGTGAAATTAAATATTTTATGATGTGGAAAATTTTGAATTTGGATTTGATTTCAAATTGGGTCAAATTGGTGAAGGGGAATTATGGAGAATATGCTTTAAAACTGAAAAAGTAGAAAAAGAGAAATTAATGGCGTGGGTTTATGGGAACCATTAAAGCCATTTGTAACTCCTATTTTGAATTTCCACAGCTCCTAAAAATTAGGGAAGTGGAGGTGGGCACCCAAAGAAGATAAGGTTGCATTTTTTTTTAATGTGAAAGCAGAAAAAGCAAAAAACAATCCACTTTCATAATGGATCATGCTTTATTAATTCTTTGGCTTAATATGACATTTTATTTAATATTATTTTCTGCATTTTTTTGGCCTCCAAAAAGTTGCGCATGCCAATAAGGAATGCACATGAATTGCAAGTAATCTGGTTGAAATTGCATTGCATTTCATTTCATTGTTTGAAAGCATACAAAAGGTGAAAATTCTTATTTTTCACAGAGTTTTTCTAAGGGATTTGGTGGAGAGACTCAATCAGGGCATGGATCTTCTCCAGGAAGGGTTTCCTGAGTGATTTTTTCAAGTTGAAGGCATGAAAGTGAAGCTACAACAGTTTTCTTCCATTGGTAGTTGTTGATTGCAAGTTTGCAATCCATTGTTTTGTGTGTTATTGAAGGAAAGGGGTTTGAAGATTGTATGGGTAGATTTATTTTTCTATTGTTGATGTTTTGATTAGAGGTAAAAAATGAGTTTTGAAGGGGCCCGAAACCCTTTACAAAAAGGAACAGCCGAATAAAAAAGGGAACAACATTAAAAAACCATCAGCCCAAAGACAACAAACCACCAGCCATAAATAGGAAAACACCACTACATATTGTTTAGAATTTCAATAGCTTCCATCTCACTAGCAGCAAGCTTCTGTCCCTTAACCCCAATATCAAAAACCGCAATACCCAAGGCCCCTGCTTGATTTTCATTCTATTTCTAGTCCTAACCCCAGGCCCACCAGTTTTTACCTCACAACTCAAAACATAACCTTTAGCAGCACCCTTAACAACAACATAATCCTCCCCTATCAGCTTACCCTTAGTAGCCACAACATTAGCAGACAAAATTTCCTTTCTCTTATTAGGGGAGAAAACCATTGTAGAGTTCGACCTAGTCAAGACTTTAGGAGCTTCTCCACTCTTCATAACCACATTCCAAATTTTGTCAATTTTCTCCTCAAGGGATAACATTCTTCCCTCCATACTCTGTTTCAGGTTGACGGTTTCCTCCGCCACAGTATTAGCAACAGTATTGAGACCAGCCATTAAATTATCAATTTGGCTTTGGATTGAAGGGTCCTCAGCCTTGCAAGAATACTTCTAATAAACATTAGTCCTATTGATCTCATGAAAGAACCATTTAAACAGTTTAAAAAGCACATTGGCACTGTCACGGGCCGAACCCAACACATCAGAAAGATCCTCCCTATCAAAATTTTCAATTCGATTTCCCACAACAACATCCTCTTCAAAAGAACTCTCATGGACCTTATCATCAGAAGCATCCTTACCTTTACCAGCAGTGACAGGAGACTTCATCCTATGAATGGAATTGGCAATTTGCTCGCAAAAGCCATCCTCTTCTGAATCCTCTGCATCCACTTTCTTAGCTCCCGCAGCTTGTTCACCACCCACAACTCTAACCTTCTCTTGCTTCGGCAACCCAATGATAGCACTCAGAACATCCTCACCATGGAAACCACCAGCCATAGAGAGGGACATTCTTCTCTAGGTGTTGACTAGGTTTAAAAACCCTTCTCTTCTAACTTCCCTCCTCAGGATCCTGCACAAGTCTAGACGTAGAGGGGGAGAAGAAGATTCCCCGTAAAGATCATTTTTTTCTTTTCCCCCCTTAGAAGGAACAATCACCTCCACATCATCACTACAAGTCATATAACCCGCTTCCTCATCCAATTTCCTTTTCCCAGATTTACCTTGAATAGGGGATATGGGGCCCTCTTCCAAAGAGGCATACAAGTATGGGACACAGTCAACATCATCATCCCTATCCGACTCAGAATATTTATTTAACATAAGCCTCCTCTTCCTCAGTTTCTTAGAAGCCCTTTCCTCACCCGACTCAATTTCATAACCATCCCTAGCTTTTGCAGAAATATCCTTCAAAGTAACCAGATTTTTTCTGGACATTATGAGCTTTAACATGTTCATAAATCAAAAGAATCAACCCCGAATGTAGGACAAGGTTTTTGGGATTCTTCCTATGCTCTTTAATCCCAAAGTCTATCAACACCAGCAAATAATAGGGAAATGACACCCATTTCTTGTGCCTAAAATGGTTAAGCAACAAAAAATGGTAATTGTTAATGGCCATGTACCTTCCTTCCAGGGTAACATACCTCATGATTTCTTTGACAACATCCTGCCAGAGAGCCTTCAAGGAATTCCTTAGATACCCACCACTCTTCACAGGCTTCAAGTCATCACTCTCATTCTTCTTAAAGAAAAGGGACATCGCGACTAGTGATTCTTTCTTATCCCTATACACCTTCATACCCTTAATTGCAAGGCCAGTAATCTAGGCAATGAATTCCTCATCCACTGCAATTTCCCTACCACCCAAGTCTAGGGTTCTCCCTTTCCACCATTTCTCAACCAATTCAGTAACCTGAGTATTATTTCCATGCAATTTCTCCATGAAGGGAGTTAGATCACCCTTTTCTAAAATCTCCCACACTTCCTTTCTCTGCTTAGCAGTATCACAGGATTTGGGCTCGACACAATTTTTGTCGCCATCCATGATAGAAAATAAAGACCAAGCACTCAACACGAAACTCAGAAGGAAGCAACAAACACCACTCAAAACTAAATTATCCAATAGAAGACTCTGGAAGGTTATGTAGCTAACACCCACAATCTGTGAGAAGGCAACCATAGGACATACATACCATAATGCATTCGACCTTCGTGCCATATGACAACCTTTCCTCAAAATCATAACCATACCATCCTTACTAATGATATTACACCATGTGAGCAGGGATGTGCACACCTTAAAGAATAATTTAACTTTCATTTATAACAATAGTCGTGGCCTCATAAGGGATGGGATCATTTAAATCCTAGACCTTACTATCTCTAACACAAAAGTTAGTGAAGAAATCAGCTAATTTATTTACCTCTCTCAAAATATGGGAAATATAAACATTATCAAAGGATTTAATAATTTTAATGGAATCCTTGATCAAAGCCTTAATTGTCCAAGACAGAGGAGATACATTCTTCAAATTATTAATAATGTTTAGAGAATCAACCTCCAACCAAATCTTCCTATACCCTCTTCTTTGAGCCAAAACAAGACTATGATAGGCAGTCGCCGCCTCCGTAAAGTGGTTTGTCTGGGTTCCCAAAGGGAGTGCCACAACAGAGACGAGCCTACCATTAGAGTTTCTAATCACTCCCCCACATCCAACAAGTTTCGGATTACCTTTAGCAGCACCATCAAATTCAATCTTAACCCAACCATCCAGTGGCGCCTTCCAAGCAATACCATCTCTTGAAGATTTCCCCCTAGAGACCGGGAGAGATATATCACAGGGCAACTTCCACTTTTGAGCAATTGAAATATCATAGGAGCAGAGATTAATATTTTGAACAACATGGAACGAGATCCCAGAAAGAAAATTCTCCTTAATACCAGTACAAATCTTATGGGCCACAAATAAAGTAGGAAGAGCAGAGTTTCTAGAAATTATGTTGTTACACTCCAACCACAGCCCCCAAGTCAAATGAGGCAGAGAGAGGGACCACAAAATCTGCAAGGCCAGATTGGTTGAGGGGCACACCCATTGGAACCATAAGTCTTTAACAAAGCCAGGAAACACCCATCTAAGATTCCAAAGCGAAAGAACATGATTCTAGATCACACCAACATATCTGCACCCAAACAACAAATGACAAGTATTTTCTGTTTCTTCACAAAGAAAGCATCTATTGGGCATAACAAAACCTCTTTTTATCAGATTATCAGTAATAAGAATTTTATTCTGACGGAATAGCTAGAAGAAAATATTGATCTTAGGAATCAGTCTAGAGGACCAAACAAAATTCCAAAAAGGAGGTGGACCCGTAAAGGAATCATTCAAAGAAAAAGTCAAAGCAACAAAAATGTTACCCTCAGAAGATGGTTTCCAAACAAACCTATCAGGAGAAGGACTAATTGGAATGTGAACGCTTGATAGAGCCTTATAAATAATTTCAAGACCAGGGTCCAACTCATACAATTTCCTCCAACAACCTCCATCAATATAATCAACAACAAATCTGCCAACCAGATGCAAACCAAGGTCCATAAAAGGATGAGCCCAAGGATGATCCTTTAGAGGTCCATTACCAATCCAATTATCATCCCAGAATAAAATACTCCTCCCATTCCCCAACTACCAGGAGAGACCCTTAGCAACAAGCCTATGAGCCTTCAACATAGAATTCCACAACACAGAACCATTCAAAGGATTAAACTCATTAGAAATCACATCTCTGATCCCATCAGGACCATGTAAGTATTTACTCCAAGTGATTTTCACCCACTCACTTTTGGCTAACAGAAGATTCCACAGTTGTTTCCCCAAGAGGGCAATGTTAAACGGTTTGATTTTGTGAATACCCAGCCCCCTAGCCTTTTTCGGCCGACAAACATCATCCCAAGCAACCAAATGAGTTTTTTTTTTATCTTTAACCCCCATCCATTAGATTTTTTTCTGAATGCCTTCCAAGATATCCACAAATTTCCTTGGCATATGAAACAAACTAAGAACATATACTAGAATATTCTGTAAGGTAGATTTAATCAACTAAACTTTACCCGCTTGGCTCAATAAGGCCCCCTTCCACCCAGCCAACTTGGAATTAAATTTGTCGATCAGCCCCCTCCACAAAGAATCAGGAGCCTTAGAACATAAGGGGGGACCTAGGTAAGAAGCAAACAATTCACCAATTTGACACTGCAGAATTCTAGCAATCCTGATCTGTCTTTGAATCAGAGTGTTGAAGAAGAAAATAACACTCTTTTGTAAGCTAAATTTTTTCCCATACGCAACCTCATATCTATATAAAATCCATTTAATAGCCTTAGCTTCCTTAATAGATGCCTGCCCAAGCAAAAGAGAATCATCCACAAATTGTTGATGAGAGAAAACAATATTAGCATAAGAGGGGGCTAACCAAGACATAAGACCAAAATTAACAAATCTTTGGATAAGACGACCCAAAGACTCCACCATTATGATAAAAAGGAAAGGAGAAATAGGGTCCCCTTGCCCTAGACCCTTGGAGCAATCAAAAAGATGAGAAGGAGACCCACTGATGAGCACAGAGAACCGAGGGGTCGAAATAAGTTGAAACACCAAAGCCACCAACTTCTCCCCAAAACCAAAGGAGAGAAGGATCTTAGACAAAAAACCTCAATCCACCCTATCATAAGCTTTGAGTAAGTTAAGTTTAAGGATAAAACCAACCTGCTTATTAACAGAAAGAAAATGAATATTCTCATGCATGGAGAGAATGGAATCAAAAAATTTCCTACCAGCCACAAAACCATTTTGTTGAGGGGATATGATAAGAGGAAAAATCTTTTGCAACCTCAACACCGAAACCTTAGAGAGAATCTTATAGATAGAGTTGCACAAACTAATAGGTCGAAATTCCTCAAAAGAAGCAGCACCAGGCTTTTTGGGAATCAAAAAAATAAGAGTTCATTTCCTTTAAAAGGGAACCCGATCTAAAAAACTCCGTAGTAGTCACCACCACAATTTTCACAATAATTTCCCAAAATGACTGAAAAAAAGAACATAGGGAATTCATAAGGCCCGTAGCCTTATTACCTTCAAAGGAGAACACAACACCCCAAAATTCCTCATCCGAAGGAATACAAACTAACTGCTTATTGATTTCACCATCCACCAGCTAGGGGATATCCCTTAGAATATCCTCTTGACAATCCACATCAAGCACACCCTCCACAGAAAGCAACTGAGAGAAGTAAGAAACCGCAACAATCTGGAGATCAACATCCTTTTCCAAAGCTTGATTATTATAGTTTATCAAATTAATTCGGTTTGAAGCTCTATGTTTCAAAGTAGAAATATGAAAAAACTTAGAGTTTCTATCACCACTCTTTAGCCACATAATCCTCGAACACTGCTTCCAAAATTCCTCCTCCTTTGCAATAATATTATGTAATTTGGAAAGAATTTTTTTTCCTTCAGAATCAAATCCTGATTATACCCAAAGGATTGAATAACTTGTTGAGTTGCATGAAGCTCCTTAGACACCCCATCTTTCTCCTGAAAAATATGACCAAAAGAAGTACGATTCCATTTACAAACATTAAGCTTAACATTAGCCAACTTTTTCACAACTCTATACATAGCCGACCCATCCACATCGATACACCACCAGTCCTTCACCAAACTACCCAAATCAAGATGGCATGTCCACATTTTCTCAAACCGAAAAGGAAAATTCTTCTTACCACCCAGCAAATTCACTAACAGAGCCAAACAGAAGTGATCCAAACCCAATTTGGTCAAAGCTGAAAGAGAGCAAGAATAGTGGACTAACCACTCAGGGTTTAAAAGGGCACAATCTAGCTTGACCTGGATAAGGGCATCACCCACACGCCTATTCGACTAGGTAAAGGAAGCCCCTTTTAGATCAAGATCAAGAAGAGCCGAATCATTTATAAACTGCATAAGGTCAGATCTACTATCATCCACATTTTGCAATCCACCCATCTTATCAACATCATGCAAAGGAGTATTAAAGTTACCAATAACCAACCAGTTATCAATATTATGAAAAACTTTAAAAGAGGCAAGATTCACCCAAAGCCTTTTTCTAGCACTTTTACAATTAGGAGCATAAATATTAGACAAAGTCCAGGAAAACTTGTCATGAAGGTGGAAGAAAGAATTAGCAACATGATTACTGTTATTGAAAATCTCCACACCTCTAATCACCTGAAGATTCCAAAAAGTGACAATCCCACCAGAGGCACCCGTCGCCTAAGAGCAATGCATACCATAATCTTTAAACAACTCAAATTGCAATCTAGAAAGTTTATCTACACCCATTTTCATTTCTTGAATTAAAACAATATCAAGATGATGATCTCTTACTAGATTAACCAGGAGATCATGTTTATGAGGGTGATTGAGACCCCTCATATTCCAAGAAATAATCTTCCTGTAAGTTTCTGGGAAGTGCTCTTAGAGCACATATCCAACAGAGTTCTTTGTGTACCATCAACAATATCCATCTAACTCTCTTTATGCCTAGTGACATTAGCTGGGGGCCTACCTCTACCATGCGGCTCAGACCCACAATTTGATCTCTGTCTATTCCTTGTCATGACGCCTGGCGAAGGAGAATGCTTCTTCTTGTTGCGGCCATGAACCATAACATAAGGCGGGTTATCCGCATCCTCCGACTCCCCAGACTCCTTCACACCAGGTTTCATCTCTAACCCCTCATCTTTCAACACCACATTTTGAGGAATCCTTCCCCCAAGAGGAGAACCAGTTTCAACCATCACATAAGAAATACTATGAGGAATCCCCCCCATGGGGGGAAACAGATTCAAGAACCACATAAGAATTATTTTCCTCCAATAGTTCATAACTATCCATATTGGGCACCTTTTCAACCTGAAGCTCCTGATTCACCTCCCCCTGAGCTAGTTGAAAATCAACCACCTTCACTAACTCATTCAGAGATTGATCTTGATTGACCTCTAAGGGAGGCTCACCTCCCAACTCCATCTCTGGAGCTTGAGGTATTATAGAGTCCACCTCCTGAGCTAGAGGTTTCTCTTTTTCTCTCCACTGTTTAGTCATTTACTTAGGGACTTTGAGAGGAAATTTCTTTGCCCAATGGACAAATTTTTTACAATGGAAACAGGTAAAGGGGTTCGATTCAAATTTAACCATTTGCTCCCACACTCCAAGTTTAGAGTTAATCTTCACCATGGAAGGAAGATCAACAGATTGATCCAAATTCACACAAAATATGGCATAAACCAACCAATTCCTCGATGTTGTCATTTGGTCGATTGAAAAAAAACAACCAAACATGCTAGCAATCCCCTTAAACACCTCCTCATCCTAGAATTCTAGTGGGAGTCCAAGAAGTCTAACCCAAACCGGAGCAGCAGAGAACAAACACGAATTCAGATTAAATCCCATTTCCCAATTCTTCAGCATCAAGGATGACTTTCCAAGGAACCACGGGCCCCCCGTCAACGCCATCACCATATCATCTTCACAGGTAAAGTAAAAAGAGAACCCTTTGGCCATAGCAGCCACATCTATTTGTCCTTTAGGTTTCCAACGAGTCAAAGTAAACTTATGCACCAGCTCAATATGAGGTCGAGGACCAAAAAAATTACCCAGTAGAACCATGCCCATATTAGTCACTCTTTTGTCAACAATGCAATCTGAGATAGTAACAGAGTAATCCCCAGTATTTTTATTAGCAACAAAAGGCATCAGAGGTGAAGTACTGTTTCCTCTAGGCTTAGCCCCAAACATATTTGACCAATCGATAGAAGATCTCAACAAGAGAGAATTCCTAGCTTTATCAAGCCCAAGACCCTCCACAAAAGGAGTCCCATCACACCCATCTAAGGACAAAGCATTCCCTGAATTTTTTGAGCCATGTACCACATTTTCAAAACCAGGCACTGGGGAATGCATCAAACACACATTCTTCGAAGCCCCTTTTCCATTAGACAAAACATTCACCACAAAATGGGACCCACTCAACTTACCTGTAGCAAGGTCCCTTCCTGACATCACCTTGTCATTGGCACACCGTCCGCCATTATCGCCTGAAGTAGCATCTTGATCTCCCGCCTTTTTAGAATTTGAAAAATCACCACCACTCGAAGAGCTCCCCATCCTAGGTCCAAGTCCAGGGTAAGAAAGGTTTTGTTGTTGATGTTATTTTTCTATTGTTTGTGAATTTATATGGGTCATGTTGCATCCCTTGAGTCCCAATAGTGCTCATCCATTTAAAAGTTGTTGATTGCAAGTTGTCAATGCAATGTTTATGTGTTACTATAGGAGAAGGGTTTGGAGATTGAAGGGGGAAATTTTATTTGATGTTATTAAGTTTATTTTTTCTGTCATTAGTGATTTTAAATGGGCCATGTTGCAGCCCTTGAATCCATCATGGACTGATGTAAACATTGGAGATCATTTTGTAATAAAAAGTTGTAAACTAGTTGCAAGTTGCAAACCAGATTTTGCATATATTGCAACAATGTTTGAATGAAAGTTTAATGTTTATTTTGTGTTAAATAATGGTTTTTATGTTGTTATGGTTTGAGTGTTTTCCATCTCTACATTAGAAAATATTGCTATTTTTAATAGAAACTTATTTGAGTTCATCTCAACTTGTATGTGTTTCCCTTACACAAAGATCAATACAAGTGTTGTCCAAGTTTCTAAGTTCTTGTGCAACCTTGTGTGAAAAAATATCACATGATGTAATCTATACCATGAATGCACCTTGGAATATTAATTGGTGTTATAATATCAATGCATAGTGTTAATCATAGGGCGATTTTTGTTAAATGAAATTGATTAGATTCTTTCATGGTTTGTTAGGTCTAAAATGTCAAGAAAGCATGCATTTTTTATTATTAAGGGATAGTATAAATATTATACTTATATATTTTACATATTTTATCATACAAATTAGATTTCATCTTGGGAACACATTAATGATGATGTCGTTTCATTGGTCATCAATATCTATATAGATTAGATTTTTTTATATTGGTGTTATTTATAGGAGATTCCTTATCATTGGTTGGGGCTACTCTCCTAGTAACTGTAGTAGTTTTTTATGGTTTTGAATAGAACTTGGAGCTAAGAAATTGGATTGTATTACATAGTGAGTCTCTACATATATATGTTTAAGGGTTGAGTAGCATAGTGTGTTGGGTTTCACATATAGGTGGCTCATTTTTATTTCTTTCAATTATATAGTTGAATATAAGATTTTTTCATCTGATTTCCATTATTCTTTCTTGTTTATCTTATTTTTCTTACTTTGCATCTTCATTCACTAATTCAATCAATCTACATTTAGCTATTATACCAAAATGTGAAAATATATGCTTAATTAAGAAAAAAATTCCCAAACCAATCAAAGTAAAATTTAAAATCTAATCATTAATTTTGTACAAGAGAGGAAGTCTCTAAATGAAATAAGAAAACACATTCTAATCCCTTCTCATTAAAAAAATACAACAAAAAATCATAGATAAGGTGGTAGTAGAAAAATATGTGAAAATAATAATATGTAACCTAAAAGTTACTAAGTATATAGGCTTAGCTTTACTCTTATCACTTCCCTTATAAAGTAAGTTAATTCCACCTAGTTTTATAGCTCAACTACATTTTAACATCTTTCAATACACGAATTAAATTATTAAACATTTTATATTAAAATCAACTTTAATTTTAATTTTACACTTAAACTAGTCACTTTACATCACTTCAACACATCATCAAATATTGATCTTACAATCATATTATTTCTTATAATATACTTTATTGACCAATAGCTGTCATGTCCCTTTTTCCTAAAAATAACAGTTTCTATTTTTAGTAAGGTTGATTATCCTAATATAGTAAGTCAAGTCTTGCAGACAAATATGGAAAATAATGTCATTTATGGTGAAATAATTAAATCAGATTTTAGTGGAAAATTATTAAATGGAGATTTAAATATCTGGAGCCAAGTTGAGTGTGGATTTTTGGAAAAAGGAAAAATGGATTTTTTATTGGCTTTTGAAGTGGTGAAAGAAATGAAAATATTTTATTATTTCCCTCGGGTGCACTTGACTTTTGCTTTTAGAATTAGAAAAGAGGAGTTACACAATTATTTCCCTCATTTTGGCATGAAATCTTGCCCCCCAACTTTGGCTTTTGATGTGGATTACTTAACGGAAAAAATCAGCTTTTTCATTGATTCATTCATTGTGTTTTGCTACGGAATTTTGCTTTCTTCTTCAACGACTGAGAAACCATTGAAGGAGTGATCTTCCAACCTAATAAACCAGGGAGATTGAGATTTGCAGGCAATGGGTTTATAGGTCTCTAGACGAAACTTCATACAAGAGTTGCAATTGTGCTCTCAGAGGAGTTTTATTGTGTGTTTATATAGGGTTTTAGTGTGGTTTTCTTGGTGTGTTTTCTTTAGCATTGGTAATATGTTATTTTTATGTTGTGAGAAGAACTTATGTGTGATATTTTGCTATTATAAAAAGCTCCAACATTTTGTAACCCAACTTTGTCTTTGTATTGGATTCTGGAGAGATTTTATGCAATTTTAATTGAGTTTTTTGTTGTATTTTGGGTTGCCAACGTGGTAGAAAATATGCATATTGTAAGGGAAGATATGTTGGGTTTGGTGAAGCCCAAATATTTCAATTATAATGGCAGTTTCTCTCACAATCGAAACGGATACCTTTTTTGTAACTGACTTCTTTTTGGCATGTATTTGCTAATTTAGAAGTTGACCATTTTGGTGGATTTTTCCATTTTGGAGATGAGACTAAATTATAAAAGTTGTTGCTGCTTGAATATTATTTATTGTATTGAGAATTAATAAAAGAGATTCCCCTATTGAAAGTGGATGTAGTCTATAAGATAGACCACTATAAAAATCATGTGTTCTTGTTTGTGTGTGTTATTGTTCATTCATTTTATTTTCTACAATCTTTTTCTTTCATTTATTCTGATGTAATTAAATTCAACAATTGGTATCAGAGCCATGGAGAAGTATTGAGTAGAGATGGAAAATGATTGGGTGTTTGATCCTGGAGCTAGGTGCTTTTATATAGTGAAGAGATAGGCTGAAGTGGGAGTTTCAGATGATGATGAAGTTGATACTATCATTGAAGAATTTCTTAGTAGTTTAGATTTGGTAGACAGTAATGTGCAAATGCAACCTAAATCAAGGTGCCATGTTCATTGGTGGGATGGATGGAAAAATGAGAAGGATTTGGCTGAAGAGGAGGAGGATGCTAGGTTTGTTTCCTTCTTGAATCTTGATGCAGTTGTGGCTACCATTGGCAAAGAAAAAGTAGATAACAAAGAGGGTTTGAAGCAATCACTGGTTAAACAAGGAGAGACTTGGAGTTTTCCTTCTGAGATGAGGAGGATTCCTTCCAAGGAGAGGAGGATGCAGTATGGAACCAGGCGAGTGAAGATGAACCTAAGAAAGAGGTCGAGAATCAAGAGGATTACCTGAAAAAAGAAGTTTTGATCCTAAATGAAGAGATTTTGATGCTCAAAGAGTGAATTTTTTGTATGGAGAAAGAAAAAAACAAATTTGCAAAAGAATGGAAGTTTTCTTGAAAGAAAACAAATGAAGCATTAAAGATGGAAATGGATGATGCTCCTATCTATTTGGCCATTGAAGTTCTTATGAGTGATGTTGATTCTGATTCCCTAAGCACTGCCCAGGTGAGGTATGTGTGGGAAAGGGCCCCGCAGGATTTGGAAGACAAGGATTTTGACATGCTAGAAGACTCTGGAAAGGTTGAGAATAAGGCCTTTGAGGAAATTAGATTTCAAAAAGAAAAAGAGAGAGATGATTTATTGATGAAGATTGCAGAAGTAGAGGCAGAGTGGAATGCATTGATTGTAGGTAGTGTAAAAGCTTCTGTAGGAAATACAAAAAACTCATTGTTTGAGATGGGGTTTGGTAATGTCATTGATGTTGACATGGAGCCCGTTGGTACTAGGTATGGTTCTCGAAGTGGTATTGATGCTACTGCATATGGTGGTGGATATGACAGTGTAGCTATGTTTGCATGGAAAGGGGAGACCCTTCAAGAATATTGGTGGTGTACAAAAAAGCTTTTGGCTTGGGGCCATGGTGGAGGTCCAGATTTGATTCTAGCTGTGGGGGAGGAAATGGAAAGCTTAAAATCCATGGAGGTTATTAAATCTGATGTGCTTTGGAGGAGACTCATCCAAAGCATTCTTGAACAAAATTTGGCAAAGCTAAAATCTTCGTTGGGGCTGATGTAAATGCTTGCAGTGGGGGATATCTATGAGCAACTATGTCAAGCAATATTTGGTCTTCAAGTGGGAGATTGTTGGGTTCAGTGAAGCCCAAATATTCTAATTATAACATAATTTTCTCTCACACTTGAAAATAATACCTTTTTTGTAACTAAATAATTTTTGGCATGTATTTACTAATTTAGAAGTTGATTGTTTTGGCGGATTTTTCCATTTTGGAGATGAGACTAAATTATAAAAGTTGTTGCTGCTTAAATATTATTTATTGTATTGAGAATTAATAAAAGAGATTCCCCTGTTGAAAGTGGATGTAGTCTATAAGACGAGCCACTATGAAAAATCCTATGTTCCTTTTTGTGTGCGTTATTGTTCATTCATTTTATTTTCTGCAATCTTTTTCTTTCGTTTATTCTGTTGTCATTAAATTCAACAAGATCTATAGACTATCCAAAGTGTCTATTTGCAGACCATTATGCTATCAAAATTTCTATAGAAACTTCTTTTGTTGCTGCAATTAGAATTTGGAGTATTTATGGCTTTATTGGTGCAACTTTTAACATACCCAATTTCACCAATTTTCTTTGTTTGCAAAATTTAATTACAAAAAATATTAAAGAGTTTGAAAATCAGATTTAAATATCTCATAAGGGATATTATAGTGGTATTAGAGCCATGATCTTTCCATCTTGAGGGTTTGATCATTTTCTTGCAAAAAGGAAAAGAGGAGTTTAAAAAGATGGTTGATCACGTGGAAGATTTGGCTAGAGATTTTGTAGCCATGAGAGAAACATATATTAAACAAGACGAAGGATTTAAAAAATATTTCCCATATAATGACTATAATTCATTTGTAGGACATGATGGCTATCAAGGGTTACAAACAACATTCAAATTCGGGTGGAAAATATCTCAGGAGCAAAGTTATTAAAATTTTCACCTCCCACTTTTGATGGATCAAACAAGATCTCAGTTAGAGAATGGTTGTTTGAGATGCATGACTGTTACTACTCTAGTTCCATGGAGGAGCAAGTTTCCATTCAGTAGGCAATCTTGTACCTTGAAGGAGTTTCTCTTGATTGGTGGTACCAAGGTATGAACACCCAATTCCACACTCAAGTAAATTCTTTTGAAGAATTTTATCAAATTTTGATTGATAGATTTGAACAAAAGGCTAAAAAGGAGAAGATAGTTGTTGAGGAGTTCATAGAAAA
Organism: Sequoia sempervirens; assembly: GCA_007258455.2. Classification (NCBI taxonomy): domain Eukaryota; kingdom Viridiplantae; phylum Streptophyta; class Pinopsida; order Cupressales; family Cupressaceae; genus Sequoia; species Sequoia sempervirens. Next base: position 272,982,605 of record VDFB02105785.1, on the reverse strand, counting down.
GGAGTATAATGTAGTTAGTGATTTGAAGAATGATGAATATGTGGCAAAGTCTCAAGAATATTATTTTTACATGCATGAAATTACTATGGGTAATGTGGTGCATGAAGAACCAGAGACAATGATAGAAAAACCTAAGACACAAATTTTGGAAGAGATGGTGATGTTACAACATAAAGAAAAATCAAAGTTGCAAGAACAAAAAAAACTGATAAATACCTTCATGTATTTTCTAGAGAATAAATTAGTGATGAGTACTTAAATTCCCTTGATGAAGTTATTTTAGAAAAAGAAGGGAAGTTGCAAGAAATCTTTCAAGATGAATCCCATAATTATCTTACTAAACGGTATGCCCTAGAAGACAATTCTGATTTTTGCATTATTTCTAGCAAAGGTCCATTATCATTGTATGGATCTAGACTTCATGGGGGTGAAGGAATTCAAAATGGACCATGCACAAGAGTTTGGGATCTGGGTATTTATTGGGATTACCCAATAAAAAATATCATAGTGAACCAAGCAATGGATTTTTTTGATGATTCATTGTTTGAGAATAATTCTATCATGCCATATTTTCAAGAGGATTGCATTGGAGACATTATAGTAGTTGCTAATTTTAAAAGTTATGCAACACCTACAAATGAAGACTATTCAAAAGCTTTGCAGGACAATGAGAAAAGTTACCTTGTTGATAGAGTCAAAAAGAAACTTGGGTATATTGTGAAAGATATATGATCACGATGCATGGATCCCTCATACAAAATTTTAGTTGATGGGAGATAAAAATAATGAAATGTTTATTGCAGAAATGTGGCAAGAAAAAAATGTCATTTTGATATCGATATTTTATGATAAATCATGGCACAGTGTTTTTGGGACCAAGTTACATATAGGTTTTCTATCATGGGATGAATGGAGGAGTTTTCAAGGGGGATATTTTAGAAGATGGTTACAGTATTCCTAGCATCAAAAGGGCTCTAACTACCAAGGAATTTCCATATGAATTTAATATGTAAAAGCTTGCATACTTAGGTCATAACATCATAACTCCAGACATGAAATGGAATGCAACACCAAAGTTCTCTAAAAGTGAGGTAATCCACTCATGTAATGCATTTTTTATTTCATATTTCTTACATCCATTTGCAAAAGATTATGGTGTCATAGGAGAAGGTGATTGGGATCCATTAATGCAAAGTTTGGATTCTATTCAGAGTGAGAATAATAAGTTGAAAGATGTAGGAAATGGACTGTCCATCTATGACAGAGAAATTCAGTATGCCTCAGAGTTTTCAATGGGTTGTAAGTATATCATCATCACTCATTACTTTTCAAAGTTTGAGTTGAGAGATAGTTATCAACATATTTGTATTTGCAAGGAAATGATGCATGAGTTATTGTCCAAAGGCTACATGGGTTTCATTGAGTATTTTTTCTTATCTATTGTTGCATTATGTGTCTATAAGGAGGAGTTATGTGATGAACTTATTAAAAAATATGCACATAAAAAAGGGTGTCTTACTGAACAATAATATTGGATTTCAGCTTACTAACATTTTTAAAACAACAACTTATGGAGGAAGAACCAAATTGAAAAAGGATGAGCATCAAGAAAGTGAGGTGAAAAAACACCTGGTCCAAGAATTACAACCTAAGAGTCAAACAAAAAAATTCAAAGGATGTCACTTCTCATTTGACTATGGTAATGAAGCAATTCAAAACTTAGTATCTACATGGGAGATTGATATTACATACTTGGGCCAAGTCATGAGCACACACTGCATGCATGAGGTTGCAACACAAGAAGCATTGGAAGGGTTTGTGAAGGTAAGAAGCACATGCCTTCTATTTTTCTTTTCAAATTTCTCACATCATTTTGTGAAGGAGTATGGTGTTTTAGGAAAGGATAAATGGACTCTAACAATTCATAGATGAGAAATGATGAGAAATGGAAGCATGAAATTCAATGTTTCATAAGGGAATTTATATAGGTATGGAAAAATTCTTATTTTCATTTATACTCATAGGAAGTACAGTCAATATTGGGAATATGGAAAATATGAGACGAAGATGGATTACATTAAATTGAAGATTCTCTTGATTCAATATGGTTGGAGTAATGAGCGACAAAATTGGGTAATTGGCAATATGGTTCAGAATAACTTATTTAGAATGATTACTTCATGGTATCTCCTTATCACTCATGAATATTGGAGATTTCCAAACATGATATACTATGTTATAATCATTTTTGAAATTATGTTGGGTGATAAAATGTGCTAATAGTTGTACACAGATAGTACACCACCTTCTACCAAAATGTCTTATTGCTTGGAAATTTGGTACTTAGAATATTCTGGTATGAATATTTTTGTTGTATGATGTTAATGGCTGGTCCTCTATAGTAATCTTTCTGTCCAAAATCATTTCGTAGAGCTGCAATTACTATCCTCCAAGTTAAGGAAAAGATTGAGGTAATTAATGTGCTTTTCAGTATTGTGGATCTCTATTCCCCAAGGGTGAAGGACGCAATTATTTATAGAATAAGTACTTGTTGTTGAATGATGCTATTTGTTTCTTCTCTATTGAAATATTTCTATTATAGATTTTCACATGAAGCTGAAGGTAACATCTCTCAAGTTGAGGTAAAATATGGGTTTTTTGTTGTACATTCTTGCAACACAAATTTGGGTACTTGGGAGGTAAAAGAAGTAATTATTTCTGATCCACCAAGTTGAGGTAAAATTTGGAACAAATAGTGGTGTTTTTTGCAAGCAGTATCCCAACAACTCCAAGAAAAATGGGTAATTTTTTTTAAATGTATAAATTATTTTGGAGGATTATTATTTTTCTCTAATAGTCCATTGTGTTGCATAAACCAAATATATATCAAAGGGTGCAATGACTTTGGGTTTATCTTTCTTGGTGACTGCGCACATACACAGTTTTGGAGAAAGATTGAGAGGGGGATGTTGTTAATTGAAGAAGATACTAAGCATGCTACAAATACACAAGTAATATGGGATATGGGGTTACATATTAAATATTGCTGTCATGATACTAGACAACACATAAACTTTTTTCAAGGATGCTTCAGGATTCTTAAGGGGAAGAAGCAACTTCATGCAAATACAGGATCAAGGCTTGGTATGCAGTTTGGTATGATTGATCAACTTGGATACATGTGTGGACACAAAAAAAGTAACCCTTCTACTTTTTCTCATGTTCAGGCCCTCCTAGTGGACTTTGGCTTGATTTTCCCTGGATTTAATGTTGTAATGTGATCAACACATTCACATTAGGTCTTAGACCCTTAAGAATCGTTAATAATTCTAGGATGTCTTGTAAAAGTGTTGTAAAGTGTTGTAACCCGCTTTCACACTTTTCTAGAACCCTTTCTTTATAATTCACTTAAATAACTCATTTTTATCACTTACTAAGTTTTATTTCAAAGTGTTGTAAAGAGTTGTAACAAACTCACGCTTTTCTAGACTTGTCATCACTAAATTAACCCTTTGTTATGTTCAAATGACCCCTTAATGCACTTTCTGACCCTACTTATGTGTATTTTTTAGAATATTCCCACTAAACCTCATTAAATACACTTCAATCCCCAACATCCATTAAAATTTCCCTAGTGGGACCAAGTCGCCACCTTGGGCTACTTAGTCCCACTGGGCACAGAAATCAAAATAATTTCAATTTTTTGGTAGGAATTTATTCTCCTACCCTTGAGGTCGGCCTGTGATGTGTTATTTTTGGGAAATATTAGAAAATCAAGTATAAATAAAGGGTTTTTCCTCTCATTTTGAGCCCCATTCACCTAGTTCATCTTCAAGCATCCTAATTCATTATTTAAGCAATTTTCAAGCATTCTAAGCATTATCAAGTCATCCATTGGAGCACTTCATTGAATATCTTTAGATTTCAACATCAAGGGTTTGGTGAGTTTGTGACATTACATGTTGTTTATTCATCATTCTCTCTTTATTTCATTTCATTATGTAGGGTTTGATTACCAAATTGGGGTTTGACCAAGGCAAACCCCTATACTCTAACCCTTACCCCTTTTCCCCCTCTTTGCATGTGTGTTTGCAGGTCTTGTATGCAGATTTGTCAAAGAGTTTGGTGTTAAAAAGTGGTCAAAAATCCATCAAAGTCAACAAAGCCCGGTAATTGAAGCTTGGAGACCTCTTTCAACTAGTTTTCTGCAAAATCTAGATCAGACAATTATCAAGAAAGGAAGTGCAGACCGAAAGCTACAATTTTTTTCCCCAAATTTCCCAAGATTCCTAGGTGGACTAAGTCACCATTTATGGTGAATTAGTCCCATTTCCAAGCTTGAAAAGTGGTTTCTGCATTTTTGGATACCCATTTGGCAGATTCTTGTTTTGATAGATTTTCCCCGAAACTGGACTAAGTTGCCCAACATGGTGTAAGTATCCTAATCAACATTTCCAGTCAACTCTATAGGATTCCAGAGCCTCTTTGCATCAGACTTCAGATTCCAGGTAAACCTCTCTAGTCTTGTTTAATTTTTCCATAATTTACTTGCATTCTTAGGTGTTTTTGCATACATCATTGTGTTTTCAAACAAGTTGCATTTCTTAGGTTTTGCATTAATATTCATCTTTCCTTTTTAGTTTATTGCATCTAGACATTACATTTAGGCATATTCCATCCATTCATACATTAATCTTGAATGCATGTACATTGCATTTTAGCCCATCTTTCTCTTTTTAGGTGAAAAACCCTAGATGTGCTAGAAATCCATTCGGGTGCCAAAATATTTTTTCACAACATGATCTTGGAGATGTATGTTTACAATTGATTGAGGAAAAATTTTTTTGGGAAGGGAGGACTTGTCATGTCCCCTTTTTTCTAAAAATAGTATCTTATATTTTTAGTAAGGTTGATTATCCTAATATAGTAAGTCAAGTCCTGTAGAAAAATTAGGAAAATAATGTCATTTATGGTGAAATAATTAAATAATATTTTAGTGGAAAATTATTAAATGGAGATTTAAATATTTGGAGCCAAGTTGAGTGTGGATTTTTGGAAAAAAAAAGCAAAATGGATTTTTTATTGGCTTGTGAAGTGGTGCAAGAAATGGAAATGTTTTATTATTCCCCTTGGGTGCACTTGAATTTTTCTTTTACAATTAGGAAAGAGAGTTACAAAATTATTTCCCTCACTTTGGCATGAAATATTGGCACCCACCTTTTTCTTTTGAATGTGGATTACTTAAGGGAAAAAAATAGCTTTTTCATTGATTCATTCATTGTGTTTTCCTAAAGCATTTTGCTTTCTTCTTCAATGGCTAAGAAACCATTGAAGGAGTGATCTTCCAGGATGATAAACCAGGGAGATTGAGACTTGCAGGAAGTGGGTTTATAGGTCTTCAGAGGAAACTTCATACATGGGTTGCAATTGTGCTCTCAGAGGAGTTTTATTGTGTGTTTATACAGGGTTTTAGTGTGGTTTTTTTGGTGTGTTTTCTTTAGCATTGGAAATCTATTATTTTTATGTTGTGAGAAGAAATTATATGTGATATTTTTCTGTTATAAAAAGCTCGAAAACTTTTGTAACCCAACTCTATCTTTGTATTGGATTCTAGAAAGATTTTATGCAATTTTAAGTGGGTTTTTTGTTGTATTTTCGGTTGCAAAAGTGGTAGAAAATATGCATATTGTAAGGGCAGATCTATAGACTGTCCAAAGTGTCTATTTGCAGGCCATTATTCTGTCAAATTTTCTGTAGAAACTTCTTTTGTTGCCGCAATTAGAATTTGGAGTATTTATGGCTTTATTGGTGCAACTTTCAACATACCCGATTTCATCGATTTTCTTTGTTTGCAAAATTTAATTACATAAATTATTAAAGAGTTTGAAAATCAGATTTAAATATCTCATAAGGGATTTTACACTAACAATTTTTTTCTACTAGAAAGATGTGTAGAATAGAAAGATGTGTAGAATATTAGATGATTTGTTATTTTAATCATTGTTTATTGTTTATTGTTTATTATATCTTCAATGATTCAAGATCTTAATCTCCATGCATCATGGCCACAACTTATACCACTATCCTTTTAAATAGTTAAGGTAAGAATCAATAGAGAACAAACTCAACATTAAAAAGGGTGAAGGTAGACATAAACAAATAAAGTTAGATATGATATCATATTTTATTATTTGAATATTGTTGTTGTGAATTTTTCTTACCTATGTTCTTTTCTTTTATGTTGTAAGCTAGGATAATTTTTCTAAAAGATATTTTTAATGAAATAACGAGTTTACAAGTACCATTGTTCTTTTAAATAGTGAAGGTAAGACTCAATAGAGAACAAAGATGACTTTAAAATAATGAAAGTAGACAAAAAAATAAAATAAAGGTAGATATAAGATTATATTTTATTATTTAAATATTGTAATGGTGAAAATTTTGTATGTCTTTTTTTTTAATGTTATGGAATTATTTTTAAAAATATTTTTTAATAAAATAACAAGTTTACAAGTAGCAAATTATTATTTAATTATATTTTCATTATTCATCATTTAGGAATTAGTTTTGATTCTTTAATTTTTTAATTCTCATATTAGTTTAAATATATGTAAATTTTATTTAGATCACTTCTACACATCTCAAATTTTAAAACTTTTAAATTTTAAATGAAACTTTGATATTCTTTTCTTACTACCTCTTGTAAGCTAATCTATTGTATATTTGTGTGAATTTGTGTATTGTGTTGTTATATTTAAATATATTCTTTATCCATTTTAAATAAGTGAAAGTGGAGGAACATTTGCATGATAACATCATCACAACATTATAAAACATCTTAAGAGCACTGCCAATTTGCATAATCATTTTAGGTGTATTTGAATGCTTACTTCTTATTTTTGGTATTTGTTCATCATCTCTAAATCAACTCACCTAAAAACTTTACCAAACAAAAACAAATTATTTTTTAACGAATTCCCAAATTGTATCTCTTAACACTGCCCTACTTCACACATTGACACAACAAACTCAAATGAACCTTTTTCTCATCATAAATTTTCTACCAATTTAAATCATTTTTATAAACCAAATCACTTAATCCAATTATATACATATAGTTGTTTTTCAAGTCAGATACAACCTTTTTCATACTATTTTAAAGGTCTACGTTTTATAAGCTAACATTTAAGAATTATTTTTATAGATATGGAAAAGTGCCCCACAACATGTATTTTAATATTTATGATGGTGAATGTGCAAAATCACACTTTTTTGTCTAATAATGTGAAACCAAAAATGGCATTGGAGATCAAAATTGAAAATATAGTATTCCACATTTGAAATTTTCACACAATTCAAGTGATTCATGGATTCTCGATTCAAGACAAATGAACATTAAGATGAACCCCTCATGGCTTGCATTTCGATGTCAGAGACTTTTTTTTAATGAATATATAATGGTGAAAGTTATCTATCCATATCAATTATTATATAATTTTTAATTTATTTTAAGAGTATTTTAATGATATTATTTAAGTTGATAAAGGGTATGATCTTAAATATAAAATTAGATTTATTGTTTAGTTTTTATTTATTTTCATTTATACATATTTTATGATCTAATTATATTTTATCCATTCTTATATATATTTCTATATAGTTGACAATTATTTCATTCTTCATGTTTTGACATTCATTTTACATCTTCAACCTACCACTCTCTTGTGTCAAGTTAATCCTATGGACATGAGATCAATCTTGCACCTACAAATTTGACCCTTGAAATGGGTGATCCCACAATAGTGGTTTACAATTTTTGGCCAAACTGGACACTGAAATATTTTTTTCTAACTAAATCTTCATTTTTGGGCACCTATAGCAGCTAAACCATGAGGAATTTGAAGATGATGCAAACTAGAGTTTCGTGACATTTTGTCTATAGATTCTAAATATATTTTTTTCAAAATTTTTGGAATCAGATTGCACCTCTTTTTCCATCTCCCTCAAATATTTTTTTTTCAAAAAACAACATTTTTAAGGAGTGACACTCATCGTATAACAAACTTTTTTTCCATGAAGGATAAATTCTAATTCTTTTGAATTGAGATTTGTAACTAATATCTAGTGCTTCCAACTTGGTTAGATAGTGTTTTATTGAATATTTTTCCATAATCAAGTTTGAAGTCAAACCAATTACAATGACATAGGCAATAACGTGTAACTTTTTTTTGTATGTATCGAATTTTATTTTTTTTGTTGGATCAAGGACTTCAATATTTGGTGCACTCATATTTTTCAAAAAAAATTGATAATTTTTCTTTTTTCCACATGTGCAGAACAAAGAGCTTCATTTTCGGTGAAAAACCTATGTTTAATAAAACTAAAAAAACAAATAGATAATAAAACCAAAACATATTAAAATTATAGTCATTGGATAGCTCGTTCTGAGGAATACCTGATTCTAGTTGGGTTCATGAAGTCTCCTCCATTTTCATCCTCAACTTGAGCTTCGAAGGGCAACAATTCCAGTTTTTTTTGTGCCAGAGAGCAGGGAGGTGGGAAAAGTGGGGTTCACTCGAACTAGGGGGGTTTGAACGAACCCCCTTTCAAAAAGGGGGTTTCATTGTTTTTTTTGGTGGGATGGGGTACACCTTGCATTTAATTGGTTCGCACGAACCAAGGTTCATTCGAACCTTTTTTTGGTTTGCTCAAACCAAAGGGTTCATTCGAACCCCAAAAACCAATTTTTTTTGTATGGGGTCATTTTTTGCCACTTTTCCTTCCTCACTCAAATTGTAAACTATTTTTGGGGGTTTACCCAAATTCAAAGGTTCAAATACAAATTTTGGTTAACTCTCATCTATTTGTTTGTCATGCCCATAATATTTCACTACTTTAACCCCAACACAAACCTTAACTTTTTTAACATGCAATACGAAGCAAGAAATATTTAAGGGAATCACCTTTAGCACGTTTGATGGCATCAATTTTTTGATGCTATCATAAATGCTCCACAATTCATGTGAGGGAGGGATTGACACAACTTAGTCAAAGGAAAACCATTCTACCAAGAAGATAGTTATTTTAAACGGATATTTTCGAGGGAACACCTCTATGTATAACATCCTCATTTAAGGATAAGTATCACCCAGACCAAAAAACATATAGAATTATTGTAATTCTAATCCTGTTATTCAACAATACTTACACTTTTGATTAGAGCATAATATAACAAATCTAATCCCTCATTAAAATATGTTCGATATTCTAAATTTTATATTGAAACAACAATAGATAATACTAGACTAAGATATCTACAACTTAATTGATTTACTCTAGTTTTAAAATTAAAATATTAAATAACACTTAAATTTACTAATTTGAATTCTACTGATTTACGCTCGATTTAGTTGGTTATAACATTCAGTTTTGAATATTTTAAAACTTCCAAAACTAAGGTCTAAATTTCTTTATAATACCATCTATTTTGCTTAATTGCTTTGATGTGTAACACTCCAAGTTGTAATATAAATCAACAATGTTCATTAGGGGACAAAGAAATCTAGTTGAAAAAATATGTCCAAAGGTTTGCTATAGGCCAAAAGATTCTTTTGAATGTATTTATGTTTATCATTTCAAATCAATGAGTTAATTTAATATAGAGTGTTAGACTACAATTTTTTTAAAAACTCTTATATGAAATTAATGTTCAAACCACCAAATAATTAAATGCTCTAACTACTAACTAAAAAATAGCTTTCCAACTAATTTATAATTCTTTAAAAGTTGATCTCTTCCTTTGTTTTCTATTTCCATTTTCATTCAAGTTGGTTTCCCTTTCTTTTGCTATGTTCATTGGTTTCTCTTTTCTTTTTTTGTAGATTGATTATTGCAGCAAGGATACTTAATATTTGCAATGTAAAAGTTTTGATTGGAGGTAAAAAACGGGTTTTGAAGGGGCTCGGAACCCTTTATATAAAAGAGCAGTTGATAAAAGAAGAAAACAACCTTACGCAACAATCAACCCAATGACAACAAACCGACAACAAAAAAGCAGCCAAAAAGAAGGCACCTAGCCAAAACCACTACATATTGTTCAAAATCTCAATAGCCTCCATTTCACTAGTAGTCTTCTGTACATTTGCAATGTAAAAGCTGAAGTTGGAGGTTATAGGAATTTATAGAGTTCCCCAAATTTTTTTTAGATTAAGGAGTTGAAACATTTTCCCAATTTTTGAAAAATAATGTATATATATATAATTTATAGCTTGTAAATGAATAGAATATATGCTAAGACATTGATGAAGGATATAGAAGTTGAGAGGAGAAGGATTGGAGATTTCTAATCATCAGACACCATGAGGCACAAGATCAATAGTAGGAAGTTATGAAGCACAGTGACAAATTTTTCTATGATCCAAAACAGATTAAGTTGATAATGTTATGAAGACTTGTGAAGGATATAAATGAGAGGAGAAGGATTGTTTCTAATCATCAGCAAGAGGCACAAGATCAATAGTAGGAAGTTATGAAGCACAGTGACAAATTTTTTTGATCCAAAAAGATTGTTGATCAGAGAATATGAGAAGTAAAAGAAAGAGTAGATGGAAGAATGTTATTGTATGAATTATTTGTAAACATTGGGCTCGACCTAGCATCTGTAAAGCCCTAGAGGCCTATGTAATGAGTTTTGAGATTCTAATATAATGATGAATGCACTTTGAAGGTTGGGCTTTTCCCCTTGAGGTTTTTCCCAAGATATATCTTGTGTCATGTGTTCTTGAGTACCAATTATCTTTCTGCTAAATTGTTATGAGTTACTGTTGCATTCATATGGTTGTGTCATTAATTTTTTAAGGCTGCAAGGATGGGCAGTCCCTCAACGAACCGTCCTACCTTGACTACATCAAGTTTGAATGATGCTTTTATGATAGTCAACTTTAATGGTTGTTGTTAACTTGGATTTGATGAAGTTTTAAACTTATTTTATTTTGTTGTTGAGTGTAGGGAGGTGATCCACCCATGGGGCACGTCCACCTTAGGGGTGATTTCCCCCATTGGGGTCACTTCCCCCATTTGGTTCACTTTCCCCTTGGGGGTCATTGCGCCCAAGCCACCCATGGGCAGCCTGTGCAATTGACCCATGGTATAAATTTTAACATATATAAACTTTAAGATTTTTTATATTTATTAATTACTTTGTTAATTTTTTAATATATATAATTTAATCTATAATGTATAATACATTATAAATATAATGTTTAATTTAAATTTGATATTTACATATATATAAACTCATATGCTTCAAATTAATTTTTAAATATATATTTTTAATATTTTACTTATAAGTTCAAATTATAGAAATAATTTTATTTTCATCTTAGAAATAAATTAAAAACTATTATTTAATTTTAAAGTTCAATATGGAATAAAAAAAATATTTTCTCAATTTTGATAGTCCAATTACTAAATAAAGCACAATCAGATCAATTTTTTTCCTAACAATTAACTTCTACCCATTTAGTTTCATTGAGTTTATTTTGTAAGAATAGTTATATGTTTTCATGCATTACAATCAATTCCTAACATTTCTTTCTTTTTAACACTTGGAATGATTTTAAACATGGATTCATTCTTACACACATATGAAGACGATAATGGCAAAAACAATTTTCTTCCTTGGACTAACATAACATAATCTATCCAACTATCATACTAAATATAAATTCACCCAAAAATACTTGATCTTTTACAAGTTTTTTCATAATAACCAGGTCATATTTTTCTTTTTGCGAACCATAATTTTGAAAAACTTCTCAAGGTAGTCACCAACTTCAATTTTTGAACATGAAAAGAGAAACAACAAAAATATTCACAAAGGCCAATGGGCTCTCCACCAAACCATAGGGTTGTAAATCAACCCACCCTTGAGCTAGGGGTTACATAGTTTTCCTAAGAACTCACACACACATTTCACAACCTCTAAGCTAACATTAATCACATAGATTCCCAAAAAAAACATTTACATTACTAATATTTGCACCTTACAACTATATTCCTTTGCATACTATTACTCCCTCACTTTATACAAATAATTTTGTATTTATATACAAGCTTAGACAAATATGGCTACTCATACCTAAAACAAACCTACACATAATTTACAAAAAATAACACAAAGGATTCTCTATTGATTTTCTTATAAATTACATAAGCCAAAACAATGTTCCAACCATTCATTTATGCATCAAAAAAATATCTATCAAAGGTTAGATCCTACCATGAGATTTTCAAGCCCTCTCTTCCCAATATTCCTTTCTCTATCCTTCTTCATTTGTTTCATCACCCTTGAATTTTCTTCTACAAAATGAAAATGATAAGAGAAAATCAAGAACAACCAAGATGAAAAAGCCCCTTCTCCAATCAAAGAGGAAGCATAAATAGAAAGGAAAGAATAAACTACCTCTCCTAACCACCTAAACCAACCAACCAACTCCAATTTTTCCCACCTTTGAGAAATGAAAAATTTAAGCTTTTAAACAATAATAAAAGTATTCCCTATGTTAAAAGAATCCCTAACTCATCTATATATCACCTAGGGACAATTTAGGACTATTAAAACATAATTTAAATCACATAAATAGCTTCATAAATCATAAAAAATAAACATACCAAGAGACAACCCAATAAAAGTAAATAAAATAAACTTTCACATATACACATGATCACACAACACATTAAACAATGTTTCACAATATCACATCTCATGATCTTATCTCTCCATATAGGATAAGCTCGATATTTCACAAGAAATAAACACCATAAGTAGCTATGTGACCCTAACCACCATTGGAAAAACTCACATGTTCACTCAACAAAAGGTGTCAATACATCACATGAATAATAATAGCCAAAACAACTATCATAAATTAAAATAATGTTGGAAGTTGCCATTGATGTCAACACTTGAGGAGCTTTGTGCAAGATTATTGGAAGTTGATGTCAATACTAATTGTTGGTTATCTTTGATGTTAATGCTTAAAGAATATTTTTATATGTTTAGTAGTGGTTGATGAGCTTGTTGTCAATAGCTAATGACACCACTTGGTAAATTATTTGTGGTTGACATTGTTGTCAACACTTAAGAAGTAAGCGGGATTTTTGGTATTTGATGTCCCTATTGTCAAGTAATTGGTGAGATATTGTTGTAGAGTTTGTTGCTTGGCATTGGTCGTCATTAATGACAACATTCAATTTGGGCCAACATTGATGTATGGTGTTATTGCTAAAGTTCATGGTTGGATGCCATGCCTTATCTGATGTTTGTTTAAGTTCATGATTGGACGTCATGCCTTATCTGATGTTTGCTAAAGTTCATGATTGGATGTCATGCCTTATCTAATGTTTTTTGAAGTTCATAGTTGGATGTCATGTCTTATCTAAGAAGTATTGAGTATGATTTTTGTCAGCAACGTTGGTTTCATAATGATATATCAAGAGGAGGAATAGAAGCATTAAGATGAGGATTAGAAGCATTAGAAGTATTGTTGATAATGGAGAGATGTTGTTAAAAAGTCTACAGTATGTCTTATGCTCTCTTTGATGTTCCTAATGAAGCATGTATTGCTAAAAGAAAGTTCTGGCCTCTACAAGTTGGTTAAGTGTTCATGGTTCAAGAAGTTGCTTGAAGTATTCTTGGGAGAATTCTTTGTATTCCTCCACTATTTAAGGTATGGACTTGCAGTTTGGGATTCAAAGTCGGTATTTTGTGGATGTTACACTCCTATCCCTTCAAGTTACCAATGTTTCCTAGGAGATTTATATGAATTGCATAAGATTGGGAGTGTTGTTGGTTGTTTGGATTGGTCTAGGAAATGCTTCACATTTCTCCACATTGATGTCTCTACTCTTGCAGCTTGGTGAATGTGCTCTTTGTGTCTATAGAGTATCTCAGTTCCAATTTTATGTGTTGAAGTGTTCCACAAGTTGATTTGTTAATGTTATATCTTAGGATTGAGCATTATATGTTTTTGGGATGAAGTATTATGTTCTTGTTTAGTTTATGGTGGTTGCTAGTGGCATGAAACTATGAAGAATTTTCAGGAAGTGTTGTCGGATGTTCATGGAACATCCCCATGTGATCCAAACATTGCTAATTCGCCTCTTTGGTGTTGCATTATGTCTTGAATTGGTCTTTTGGGTTATTTGTGGATACCTGGCCGACAAGGCTTGTTCCTTTGCTTGTGTCATGTACTTGAGGGTTTGCACCAACATTTGAAGATGTGTTAAGTTAGATTTGGGTCCTGACAAGTATCTTGGTTAAAATTGTATTGAGTCAATTCAATTATATGTATGTTTTTGGGTCGTTTGGTTATCTGCTTCATGTTCCATCTACATGTTTCTTTGATGTTGACTGGTGCAAGAGTGTGGCTAGAACATGTAATGCCTTCAAAAGGTTAGTTTTTCAAATGTGTGTATTGAAGTTTAAATTTGTGTGTCAAGGCCATAAAAAAGCTGATTTGAATGTAATCAAGTCATAAAATAAGTCACGAGGAGGTGAAAATGTAAAAATGCAAATAATACAATGTTGTCAAAAGTAATCATGATGTAATTATGCAGTAAGAGAGAGCATAAATCAAGGAAATTAAGAGTTAAAAGGGTAGCTGTACTGATGGGAAGATTGCGAAAGTCAGTTATTAAGAAGGGAAAGTTATATAAAGCCTTGAAAAGGCCAAGTGAAGGAGAGACTTTGTATTCTTGGACAAATAATTAATAAAGTTACTCTATTTTTCAGTTTTAGTAATTTTCCCCTCCTTGTTTCAATTTTGTATAATTAGTAAAAGAAATTTAGTGGCCTAGTTTCCTTGTTTGTTTCATCAAGAAAGGTGTTAACTCTCATTTGGAGGAGAGAGTGGTTTTTCATTTCAAGAATAAAGAATGAGGGGCTAATTATTTGTGCCTCGGATTGTGTTCTTTAATCAACAGTTTTGAGAGTACATTAAGAGTCTAATGGCCATTCCACCGATGTAGGGCTAGTAGGTTGGTGGAATGGATTTTTTTTATGCCTTTTTAGTTTTGTGGAGTGTGTAATTGAAGGGAAATCAAGAATATGGAGTTGTCTTGCTATTCCAAAGCCAAAATGTTTTTACCCTCGAAAATGGAGGTTTCAAGCAGGGAAAAGAAGAAATATCATGTGCATGGGTTAGAAGATGATTCCAAATCCTTGTACAGACATATTATGACATATTTCAAGTGGTGGCTGGTGTGTTGGAGGTTTGTAAATATGTGTTTCATGAAACCCTCATTGTTTTGGTGCCTTTTCACCCTATAATCAAGGGTTTGATAGATCAATATGTATTCAAACCTTTTAAACCTTAAAAACTAAAGAATCCTAAGTTTGGAAGTGTAACTAAATACTATTTTTTGTTCTTTGATGATTTGGTGGAGATTTATGAGCACTTTCTTTGTAAATAAGGCCTAATCTACTAACCTTTCCCAACGTGCAGTGTAAGAATCTGGAGTTTTCTTAAAAGTAGAGTATTGAAAGCTTCTGCTATGTTGATATGGATAGTAAAAGGTCTTTAAATGTGTATTTGGATTTTTGGGATTTGACTTTGGTTTGTGGGGTTTACCTGATTTAGGGAATGGGGTCCTATTTGTCAAATAATGCTTTGATTCCATAGATAATGGAAACTTGAAGAAACAGTGAAAAGAGGGGTTGTTGATGTTTGAATACTACTCTATTTATGTTTTCAAATATGTTCCTAGGTTGGGTTAAGGTGTAAAAGATAGGTTTGTTGACTTGGATGGTTGGATAAGTGAGTAATATGAAGCCTTTTGAGCAGATTGGTGATTAACCACAAGATGATAATCAATATTCTATTGTAGCAGGAGTTTGTAACCTATAAATAGACTACTATAGTCAAAATATGATGAGTACAATGCTTGATAACGGACTGATAACAATGAGGTATGGTTTAGTTGATTTGTTGCCTTGGTTGTGAGTTGTATTGAGGAGTCTATGTTGAAGTATTGGTTGATTCAATGCCTTGATCAAGTTGTTACTTTGAAGTCAGATAGATTGTTGATGATTAAGAATTTTTTGTGTCTATTAAAGATATGGATTACTATTTTGTGAGATGGATGATTGTTGCCTTGTGAGTGACTGAGAAAAAATGAAGGATGTTGTTAAATTGATAGGTGAATTTGGTGAAGAAATGAATCAATTTCAGTTGTTTATGTAATTTGATCTTCTCCTGATTCAATTGAGTTTGATATACCCTGATGAGTGAAGGTTTTGTTATTATTCTCTGCATCATTGACTTAGTTTGATGTGTGCCAAATGTGAATTGCTTTGGATCACATTGGAAGATGTATTAAGTTTACTTTTGGTCCTCTCTATCTTTGGGATAAGACCATATTATGCTTTGGTGGCCAACTTGTTAAATTAATTGTTTATCTTCTTCCTAGATGACCTAATTGAAGTTTTGAAGTGTTGTGGTAGATATAAATGCAAGAAATTTTTGAATGAAAGATGTATGGAAGTCCAAGAACAAGTACAAGGAAGTGTGAATGTGGAATATGTTAGATGTGCAAGACAACTAAGAGGGGGGGTGAATCAATTGTGCATTAAAACCGTTAATCTCTCATTAACATTCAAAACCCTTATTATCTTTCAAAACTTTATTGCATTAGTAGAATGTAAACATATGTAACTTTAGTAACGGAAAATGTATCCCTTTTCCTTACTTAGTTTGGGAATAATTAACAATAAATTAACGTAATTGTTCCTTGGTTTTGTGTTGTAATGTCTTGTATACATTCACATTAATATAGGGCACCTTTTAATAAAATTTACTTAATTTGTACCTTATCTATGGTGTTGTAGTACACTTTCACACTTATCTAGGGTTACATTAATTAATTGTGGTTAATTGAGCTTAATTGGCCCCTTTAATTCAAATTTAAGCCTTCTTCATGACACCTTTTGAAGGATCTATCCCAACACTCAATAATCAAATGGCATAACATTTAATTTGGAAAAATCAAGGCCCTAGAAAATGGTGCTAGGACCCATTCGCCTTTAGTGGTGAATGGGTCCTCTCCACATAGGACCCCCCTTCCTATGCATATTTGAGGTGGGTTTTTTATGTTCTTTTCGCCTCCCAAAGAAAGGTCTTGGAAACTTGTGGCAGGACCCATTCGCCTTTAGTGGCGAATGGGTCCTCCTTGAATAGGAAACCCCTTTTTTAATTTAATTTTGGCGGGATTCTAATGATTTTTAATTCTAGATCTGGTGTCAGCTTGAATTATTTGAATTTCGGGGTTAATCCCTAGATTTAGTATAAATATGGGGTTAATTCACATAGTTTCATCCTAAGACATCCTAGCAACTTTGAGTAAGCATCCTAAGAGAAAATTTATGAGTCCAAGAGAATTATAGAGCACTTCAAGAGAATTTCAAAGGAATTCAAGGGTAGATTAGTGAAGTTTATTGCAGCAATTCAAGATCATTTCATCATCTCAAAGGCATACTACATTCAAGCATGTTGTTGAGCTAATATAGTGGATGTAGCATTGAAGATCTACTTGCAAGCATTGTTTCACATCCTAATTGAGATCAAGATCTACATTCTTCATGGCCACTTCATGTTAGTTTGCAAATTTTCACTCCAAGACAACTTCCAAGGTATCAACATTTCATCAAGTTTCATGTTTCATGCTTCAATTTTATTACTTCATCATTTGGTTTAATTACCTAAAAGGGGTTTGACCGAGGAAAACCCTATTCACTAAAAATCAACAAGTTTTTCTTCTCTTGAATGTATATTTTCAGATTTACAAGTTGAAGATCAAGTGGAGAAGAAGATTGAAGCAAAATCATCAAAATTGTCAAGTTTCAAAGTTGTCATTCATAGTGCAAGAACACGGAAAGAAGGCTACATAGTTTGATACAGGTTTTCAGAAGCTAACAACACAAGATATGAGAGTGTAGGAATCAAGAAACAAAACCCATATCTCAATTTCAGAAACCCTAACAGGGACCCATTTTCCACTAAAGTCGAATGCATCCTTTGTGCCCTAAAAACAACCTTCTTGCAGCAAGGTACACATCATTTTAAGCTCTCAAAACTTCCCTCATAGTTACTATAAAAATTAGGATTAATTTTTTATTGTTATATTGGCATCTTATCACACACATAATTTCATGTTTTAGTATAAATATTAGTGGTTCATAATTTTGATCAAATTTTGATGTAAACCCTATTAAACATTTTGGTGAACCCGACTCATTGAATATTGCAATTTTTTTATTTTGAAGTCTTTCATTGCATCCTAGGTTAGATATCACATTCATTTACATCTCATTTGAATTGAATTAGATCTCATTTAGGGTTTCTTGCTTTGCATTCAAAACTTTCTTAGGGTTTAGAATTGCATTATTTTGCATTTCTCTAAATCTAAAAAATACAAAAGAAAATTAGTCATTTTGCATACCATTTACACCTTATACATTTTTGCATTTGAAAATTAAAACAACATTATATTTCAAATTTTTTCTTTACATCCATCATTTTATTCCATTTTCACAAATTGCATTTCTGGAAAATTTGAAACTGCAAGTTACTATCTTAGACCTGGAATCGAAAGACATTACAAAAAGCTTGAAAATCATTCAAAAATAGCTTCAAAACCCTAATCAAGGACCCATTCGCCTTTACTGGTGAATGAGTCCCTGATCAAGCTCAGCCTATACTTTCTGGCATCTAAAAAGCATCAAAAATCACTTAGAAATCAGTAGAAACATTTCAAAAATACTTAACTAGGACCCATTCGCCCTCATTGGAAAATGACTCACTGTTAGATCCTGATTTGCATTTTTTGGAAATTGAAATCTCAATTTTAGGCTTCTATTTGCTGCTATGACTTTCCTGTTTTAGTTTTATGATATGATGTTTCATCAAATTCATTGCATCTAGCTTAATTTACTTCATTTTAGTGCATTGTCAAAATTCAAAAGTTACATTTACAACATTTCATTTTCAGTTTATTGCATTGTGTGGAATTTGAAAATTGCATTGCATTCTAGGTCATTTCATTACCCCTTTTCCATTTAGGGTTTGCACACCAGGTTTGTAAAACTTGTATGAGCTTTACAACTTGGTGTCCTGCAATACTATTGTAAGATGTACTTCAAGGCTCATGTTGTCCCGTGATACCTCACTCTCCATGGATCTTGGGTTTTCTAGCTCTCTTTTGATAGTGTTGATAATCAACCCTCCATGGCTCATAGTTTTCATACTACATTTCCTATGAATTCACCTCCTACATCCAATGTTCTTAATAACACCATCCCTACCATCACCACTTGTACCCAAGCTTTGGGGTCTACTCAAAGCCAAGGTGGAATTCCAATTCCATCTTCTACAATAACGATGTCCATTCCAACATACACTAATACTCAACCTACAACAATCCTTCAACCTACAACAACCTTTCAACCTACCACAACCCTTCAACCTACAACATTTCAACCTACCACAACCTTTCAACCAACCACAACAATCATACCCACTAGCACTATGTACACTTCCTTAGGTATTCCCGTAGGAAACCCTTCTAGTTTTGTACAAATGAACACGATAACTCCTCAACAATCCACCTTCACCAACTTGTAATTCACTAGTCCTCCACATACATACACCACTCCACCTTATTCCCCTCAACCTTACAATCAAAATGATCCTCTCATTAACGTACTTTTGCAAACTATGGCATCCCTTCAACAACAAGTTGCAACTTTACAACAAAACAACGGTCAACCTTTGCAATACATTAAATCCAATCCGCTATCCTTGGACATATTAAGAGCACAAATACCACAAGGTTTAGAAGTTCCTCGATTTGAGAAATGTGGTGGAAAAGGAGATCCTATAAGCCATGTTTCCACTTTTATAGCCTTGTGCAGTCATTTCATATTTGAAGATAAACTCTTGGATAAGATATTCCTTAGGTCTTTGAAGGATACTACTTTAGAGTGGTTCTCTTCTTTACCGAATAATTCAATTGGTTCATTCAATGAACTTGTTGATGCCTTTTACAACCACTTCCATATTCACATGGATTCCAAGATGACCCTAGCTGATTTAATGACATGAAAACAAAAGAGGATGAGAAAATGATCGATTTCATAGCAAGATACCAAACACTTTATTCACAAGTCAACATTAAGATTCTTGTTGCCAACCTTCAACGAATGTTTATCACCAACTTACAAAGTAAACTCCAAAGAAAACTTGAAATTTTGAGATTTTCATCCTTTACACAGTTATGTACAACCCTTCATGATTATCGAAGTTCAACTTGCAGTCGTGATGTGAAAAATCCCCCTATTTGTCTTGAGAATTCTGAATCCACAACTCAAAAATAGTTATCAACCTTTCAAGAAGCAGAATAAGGGATTTTTACAACTGAATTCCCCTCAAACAAGTCAACAAAATAATAATCAAGTGGCTGCTATAAAGATAAAAAATTATTTTGGGGATAGGGATAGATATATGACTCCTTTGCATGATACCCTTCATAATATCATGTTGTAGCTTATTGAGAATAACATGCTTACCTTACTTCCTATTAGAGAGCATGATCCTAATATACCATTTCCTAAAGGATTTCAACAAAACACTTATTGTCATTATCATCAACAAAATGGACATGGTATGGAATATTGTAAGTGTCTTAAACATCTTGTACAAGACCTTATTGATTCTAATCACTTACAAATTGGAGGCGTGAATGATCAAGGTAATAATTTTGTAGCTCCGCCTAACCAAAATTTATAAATCTTTACAAATCTCAAGCCTAAGCACACTATTTCATTTGTCTAAGATAGTGAAACAAAGAATGATGTAATGAAGGTTGACACAGATGCTGAAAACATACAAGATATCAATGAAGAACAACCAATTGAAACAGTAGCATTTATCAAAGCTAGACCTTGTAAGGGCTCGACTAAAAAGCCTCTTGACATTGCTTTCTCACAAAATGACATACTTAAACATGTACCTGATGGTCCTCTTTAGATAGTTGGCTGAATCAATAATAAGCCCACTAATGGGATATTGATTGATCTCGTCTGTGGAGAGAATGTGATCACTGAGGAAATCTTATATGTGCATGAACTATACCAAGATACATATGACAAACTGAAAGCATGGATCAAGATGCATAATGGTTTTTCTTATCTTGCAATTGGATCAATAGATCTCCCTTTAAAAGTCAGACCAAAAACATTAATTGTCTCATTTTCCATCATCCCACAATCAGACCAATTTCGTGTGAAGCTAGGCTATCCATGGCTTCACTCCATGAATTTTTTCCCATTGGTTGTGCATAAATGTCTAAAGTTTCCATTTGGAAATGATATCTTTACTATGCATCATAGTGGATTTAATCCTGCATCAGCTCAAGGGAACTTTTCATTAGATTTATTTTGGCCCGAGCCTATGGAGCCTATTAAACCTTGCAAGGAATTCTTTTTCAAATCACATCAAAAGTTTAAGGCAAAGAAAATAGCAAAATTATCCTTTTGGAACATGCCTCAACCATAAATGAAACACCTATCCTTGACGAAACAATGATTGAACCAAAATCCCTTCTGAACATTCAAGAAAAACCTATAGCAAGTCCTCCTACCATTTCCTACATGAGACCATGAGATAACACAAACAATCTCATTATCCCTCCTAGATTCAAAAAAATCTAAAAAGTTAAAGAGAAAGTGGTTGAACAAGCTAATGTTGTTTCTTCCATTCCTCCCAAGGAAGAGAAGGAACCTATGATTTATAAACCGAATCTTACACAAACACAAATTGACAATAGATTGAAACAGAATCTAAGTGTTAGAGAGCATAGGAATAGACATCATGCTATTGCTCATAAGTTACAAACTCAAGAAGACAAGAACAACATAGAGAATCAAAATCTAAACTTACTTGAAGCAATGCATAATGATCCTCTACCCTCACCGCAACATAAACAAGACGATTCTATGGACATTGTCATTCAACCTCACTTTGTGATAAATTTAGATGATGACATTGACATTGCAAAGATTGATGAAGTAGTGCATGGTGAATTGAACACATTGGTTTCTTCTTCTATGAACTTAAATGACAAATCTTCTAAAAAGAGTGTTGAACTTGGTGCTTCCCCTAGTTTGATACTTGCTCTTGTCCCTTTGGCTAGTTTTCCACCTTTCATTTATATCGATCAAGATTGGGATGCGGAAAACCTGCTTTAGGTTGACTCACATGTGCCTTACTAGTCTTTCGCTTTTTCATATTTATTTATGTGATTGCATGTGCATAATGTGATCCCCCATGATGTTTCATTTGATGTATCTCTCTCTTTTTGTGACATTCCTCTATATGTACCTACATTCTTCTCTATGTCGTAAGCATTTTTCATTTATCGTGTGTTTTCCTTTTGGGGACGATGCAAGGCGTCGAGATATTTAGGTCTCTTCCATGTTAACCCAAAAAAATTTCCTTTATCTTTTTCCTTTGTCTTGTTTTTTCCTTTTGGGGATGCTACAAGGTGTCAAGACATTTAGGTCTCTTCCATGTTGAACCGAAAGGATTTTTCCTTGTTTTCTCTCTCTTTGTGTCATTCTTTCAGTTATATGAGTATTTGGGGAATGATGGCAGTTTTGAGCTCTCTAACAACAATGTAGCAAAGACATACTGACCCTGAATCCTTAGATCCTTTATATTTTTTTGGGGGCAACCCTTTTTATTTCATGGCGTAGCTTTATTTTAGAAACATATGACTTGGCATAGGTTTTTCTGAGGAAATCCCTCATCTTAGGAGAAAACATTGGCTACTTTAAAGTGATTGCTCATAGTAATGGTGCAACAACTACTTTAAAGTGGGGGAATACATCAATGATATCTTTTGTCATATTTAATGGCATGATTTTCTTTTTTCTTGTGACATGTCCTTTTTCTTGGTGGTGTCATTGGGATTGATGTCCTCCAAGAGTGCAATATTTCTAAGCATACAATCTCCCTTCATGGCATGATGTGAAACAAGAGGCATCCCATAAGTGGTGATTTGATATTCTTGACTTGTCCTCTCTTGGAGATATTAGGCACAATGTTCCTTAAGAAGACCTTACATGAACAAAGAAAAATACCCTTTAACAAAAAATTTACATACATGATGTTCAAAAAGCATTCAAAAGCAAAGCATAGTGGTGCCTTATTGAAGTTATCAGGAGGATAACTTTGGTATGGTTAGTATGATGAGAATCTGACACACTGGCATGACTTTCTCACTAAACCACCTTGTTGGGATAACTCACCTAGTGGATAGACTGGGATTCCACTACCCCTTGAGTGAGCAACACATGATTCGGACAACTCACATAGTGGACAGATTGAGGTTCCACTACCCCAGGGTGAGTAGTGTATGTTATGGAAAAATAGTCCCGTTCCACATCGCGTTGGAATAGTTGTGCTTGATCCTTTGTTTTTCTTGGCCTTTGATAGGGTATGATTATGTATCTTTGTTATTGTTGCAAACTAAAGTGTCCCGAATGTCTACTTTAGTGCGATTTTGTCATGGGGAAAACTCTCACTAAAGTGGGAGAAAAATGTAGTAACGAAAAAAGTATTCCTTTTCCTTACTTAGTTTGGGAATAATTGACATTGAATTAACCTGACTGTGCCTTGGTTTAGTGTTGTAATGTGTTGTACACATTCAGATTAATCTAGGGCCCCCTTTAATAAAATGTACTTAATTTGTACCTTATCTACGGTGTTGTAAAGTGTTGTAGTACACTTTCACACTTATTTAAGGGTTTTTGTGAGGGTTGTACCCTTGGTACAAGCATCTTGAAGAAAAAATGATAAAGGAAAATCCTAGAGGGAAACATAATCTTTGGAGATACTTCATAGTGATGTATCAAGCGCATTTCCCTATCCATCCCTTACTAAGACCAGAGATGTTGTCACCTTCATAGATGCTTTTTCTAGATATACACGGGTCTACTTTCTTATACATAAATCTAAATTATTTGAAGATTTTCAAGATTTCAAGGCACTAGTTGAGAAAAAACTAGGGAATGTCATCAAAATTATTCAAACTAATAATGGGGGAAATATATCAATATTAAGTTTGAATAGTTTTGCACGGTAGAGGAGATGGACATGCAACAAATAGTTCATTATACTCCACAAAATAATGGTGTGAAAAAATGTAAGAACATATCCTTGAAAGAGATGGCTAATTATATGATACACTTCAAAGGTCTTACACCACATTACTAGGAAAAACAAATTAATTGTTCTTGTTATATACAAAATACAACTCCTGGCAAAGCCTTGAAGGGTATCACTCCTTTTGAAGCTTGGACATGAACAAAACCATCATTTGAGAAATTCAAGGTCTTTGTATCTCTAGCTATATCACAAATACTTATGCAACATTGCAAGGATATGGATCCTCAATCTAAACCTTGTGTCTTTGTAGGTTATCTAGATGGTACATAAAAGGATATCAAATTCTCCACTCAACCACACATAAGTTTCACATTGAGAAAATTGTTAAGTTTCAAGAGATTTCAATTGATTTTATACTTAAAATTTCTCCTTTTATTGAGAATTCACTTGGTTTTTGATGATTCTTCTAATGAATCCAATCATCCATAGCAAGTTCTTGAGATAGAGACTTCTTCTTCTTATAGTGACAATAGTGATAAGGAGCCATCTCCATCTACTTTGCCACATGCTTTGGAGGATGATGCCTTAGCACCTGACTCACCCACTTCTCATCCTCTTTGAGTTAGAAAAATACTTGATAATGTAGGAACTTAGGTAGGGAATCTAGAAAATGGTACACGTACATGGTCATATTATCATAATGGGCCACATACTCTCTCAACCATTGTTTCCGATCCATATACATTTCATGAGGTATCAAGCATACTTGAGTGGGATAGGGCTATGTAGGAGGAATATTATTCCTTACTCAAAAATCACACTTGGGAGTTGAATTTACTTCCTAAGAGAAGGAAGATGATTCGATGTAAGCTAGTTTATCAAACCAAGTTTGTAGCAGATGGGTTATTTGATCTAGTATAAAGCACGATTGGTTTCCAAGGGTTTTTTAGAACTTGATGGAATTGACTACACTAATACCTTTGCACTCATGGTTAAGATGACTTTTGTTTGACTCACACTTGCTATCGCCACTACATATGGTTGGAATGTGCATCAAGTGGATGTGAAGAGTAATTTTATTCATGGAGACCTTGAGGAGGAGATCTACATGGAGTAACCATTAGGGTTTGTTCAAGATTCATCCTCAGCATATAGACAAGAAATTCATTTATGGCCTCAAACAAGCCCCTAGAACTTGGTATGTCAAGATAAATTCATTCCTTCTAGATTCTAATTTTACTTGGTGTCATTTAGATCATGTAATTTATATTTCTTGTGGTAGTATGATTCATTATTGATATTGGAATTGTATGTTGATGATCTACTAATCACTGGGATTTCTTCATCTGCTATTGCAATAGTGAAGTTAGCTTCCAAAATATGTTTGACTTGACTGAGTTGGGTTTATTGCATTACTTTCTTGGCATTGATATTTCATAGTTCGATACAAGGATCACTCTTGCTAAGCCCAATTACACCATTGATCTTCTTTCTCAATTTTACATGAGTGAATATAATTAATCTCTAACTCCCTTTCTCTCTAGATTCAAGCTTGAGGCTAACAGTACTACACCATTGATTGATGCTACCTTGTATCACCAACTTATTGGAAATCTCATTTATTTGACTCATACTAGGCTTAAAATTGCATATGCTATTAGCATGTGGTTTCAAGATTTATGTAGGGGCCTCATGAGTCGTATTGGAATGAAAATAAGAGGACATTTCACTATCCTTAAGCAACTATTAGATTTGGATTTATTATAGAGTTGGCATAGAGGTTGATTTTGTTGGCTATGGGTAAACCCAAAAAAGTGGTTTACAATTCGAATGAGGAAGGAAAAATTGTAAAAAATGACCCCATGCCAAAAAATTTCATTTTGGGGGTTCGAACAAACTAGTTGGTTCAAACGAACCAAAAGAGGGTTTGCTCAAACCAAGGTTCGAGTGAACCCATTTAATGCATGTATAGACCAATCGGCAAAAAAAAAAATGGAAACCCCTATATGGAAGGGGTTCAAATGAACCCTAGTTCGCTCAAACCCCCCTTTCCCTAATTTTTGACCTTGTTCACAAAAAATCAAAATTTTTGCACTTCAAGCTCAGTTTGAAGATGAAAATGGTAGAGACTTCACAAACCGGAATCGAGGTAGTCACGAGCTATCCAAAAGATATAATTTTAATATGTTTTTGTTTATTATGTATTTTTTTAGTTTTATTAAACATAAGTTTTTCAACGAAAATCAAGCTCTCTATTACCTGCGTGGAAAAATAGTAGATTATCAATTTATTTTTTTTGAAAAATATAGGTGCACCATATATTGAAGTCAACCATCCAAAAAAAAAATTTGATACATACAAAAAGTTACCGTTATCTGATCGTGCTATGTTTGGTGTAATTGGTTTAACTTTGAAACTTGATTAAAAAAAATATTCAATACAAAACTATCTAACCAAGTGGAAGCACTAGATATCGGAGTTACAAATCTAAATTCGAAAGAATTAGAATTTTATGCTTCATGGAAAAAAAGTTATGCGTTATACGGTGAGTCACTTTTTAAAAATGTTGTTTTTTGAAAAAAAAATAGTTTTCAAGGGAGATGGAAAAAGAAGTGCAATCTGATTCCAAAATCTTGAAAAAAATATATTTAGAATCTACAAAAAAAAATTCATGAAACTCTAGTTTGCACCATCTTCAAATTCCTCACAGTTTAGCCGCTATAGTTGCCTGAAAGTGAAGATTTAGTTAAAAATATATATTTCAGTGTCTAGTTTGGCCAAAAATTGTAAACCACTATTGTGGGATCACCCCTATATAGATACAGATTAGGTTGGTGATTCTTAAGATCGTATTTCCACTTTAGATTACAATTTATCCCTTGGTTCTAGTCCTTTCAATTGGTCTAAAAATGCAACATGATATTGCTTTATCCTTCGTACATGCCAAGTATCAAGAAGTTGCGAATGTAGCTATTAAGGCTATTTAGATTTAGGGTATCCTCACTAAGTTTTGTATTTCCTTTAGGCAATCCATAATCATTTATTGTGACAATCAAAGTACTATCCAAATAGGCAAGAACCCATTCTAGCAACAACGGAAAAAACACATTGAGATTCATATGCATTTCATTCAGTAGCTCATTCATGGTCAAATCATTGACTTAGTCTTTTTCCAATCTTCAGAGCAGGTTGCTGACAAATTTACCAAACCTTTTAGTGAGAGAAAGTTCATTCATTTATGAGCTCTTCTTGGGGTGTAGACACTTCATAAGCAACATCATCCTTTGGGGGGGGGGCTTCTAGTTCTCTTCATTTACCCTCATTTGGGGGGAGTTTTTCCCCTCTTCTTTATGAGGTGCATTGTACTTGTGTACCTTATTGGGCCTTGTTGTTAGGACCCAATATATTGTCCCCACCTAAGCAGTACTTATGGGGGTGTTGGTGTAAAATTCATATTTAACCTTTATTTATGCCATTTATTTTACTATGCAATTTAACCACTATCTTAGGTGGTGAGTTGGTAGTTAGAGAGGTAGTTATCTATCTTAATTTTTTATAAATTTTGAACAAGCTTTCTACTTAAATTTTGGTAATTCAATTTGCTCAAAATTCTTTTATATACACCTCTTTTGATCATTACTAAAGATCATGCTTTCTTGTAATTCGTGTGATATTGTAATTCTATTTCATCTAAATTCTTGGATCCATTTTCAATTATTACTTAGATTAATTTTCAATCCCATATTTCATTTTTTAATATTTCTCTCTTTTCTCATTCATGAAAGATAAATTAGAAATGCTAGAAGTTCTCCTTGAAAATCACATGAGATTTAGCTTCTCAATCTTGAAGGTTATTTTATGAGTCTCACCCAATGTTCATAGGCTTCTCATGGTTGATGTTCACATGAATGTAAGTTTATATGAAAGTTTAAATTTCAACCTATCAATAGGATTATAATTCATTTTATATGAACATTGGTTAATTAAATAAATGCACATGCAATCAAGAACTAATTAACCTAGATTTTAAATAGTTGGGAAAAAGCTAGGGTTTTAATAATTATAATTTTAATGAGAAGAGTAGGTGCACTTAGATCTTAAATTGGTGATATAATATGAAGGATGGAAATGAGTAAAATCAATTCATAATTGTATAGAAATGATGTCCTTGACAAGTTTACTATCTCAAAATGATAACAAACTTAGAATTCAAACTATAGTTCAATCCTAAGTAGCTTAGGGTTAATCCTAAGAAATGTGAATATGTCCTTTGATGCAAATATCTAATATGGTAGACACCAAAATTTATAGTTCATAATTTACTATAAGCTTTGATATTTAAATTTGCACAATGATGGTGTTGTTTAAAAATACCTTTAAAGAAGTTGTTAAATCATTGTGGCCAAGTTCTCCTAGGTCAACATCCTTGATGGATCAACTTTATGACCTTGAGAAAATGTTTAAAGATAGCATACACAACTATACAAATGGCCTATATGCATATTCTAATGTAATGGATTCCTTTCAAGTTCTAAATCCAAATGTTCCTAAAATGATTGTTCCTTGATAATTGAATGATTGTTCATTATCTTAATTAGTATAAATAAATGTTTTTAAATATTAAGACATAATAACTTGATAGTAAATAGATTTGTCATTGCAATGTTTTAATAAAATTAGCATAACTTTCCTAATGGGAAGCAAAAAATACTCACAATAGTTAGAGAAATCGCCATAGGAAGGGAATTTTTCCTCTATGTTTGAGAGAAGCAACTCCCTCATAAGATGGGAGAGTTGGGGGTGTTTTTAGTAATTTGAAATCAAAATGTAAATTGTAAGAAAGGATAGGCACCCATCAATTCCTCACGTAGGAAACATACTTAAAAGATGATATGTATTAACACATATACAATCAAAATGTGTAAACTTATCAAGTGGGAGAATAGACTTTGATAAATTATAAAAATACAAAAATATGAAAATAATTTGATGGATTGAAAAGAAGAATTTACAATAAATTTTTGAAACTGCAAAGTAGAATTTTAGAAAAAATAGGTGCATCTAACATAAGATAAGATACAACCACAATCATATCTAACATATGTAAATATATAATAATAACACTACAAGAGATTTAGACTTTAGATGTGGTATTAGTATTTCCCAAAGTAATCTAAAGATTCAAAGTCTAACTTTGCTAATAGTGACATGTTGTGATGGTTAAGTTGTTGTGATGTTCTTTCCATCAAGGTTCAAACCTCATTGGAGTGTAATTGTTTAGTATTTATGTTGGGGATGAGGTCTCTCGATTGTGGCCTCACTGGTTCATAGCTCCAGGTCAAAAGGGTTTACCCCTTTAAATAAATAAAAATAAGTCTAACTTCAAAAATAAATCTAAAGATAGTTTGTTCTAAGTTCCAACTCCCTGTAACCTCTTTATCAAAATATAATTTTTCATTTTGTAGGAAAAATAGTTGTTCATTTCTCGTACAACCTTTTAGCTACCTTTTTGAAATTTACTAATATTTCAGAGATAAAATAAAATAAATCCTTGTAAATATATTTCTAAAAATATTGTATTATAAATATTAGAAATAAGAACCTTACAACTAAATATTAGTTCTTTGCATAACTTTGACAAGTATATGACTGTCATGGCATTTGGTCAAACATTTGTCATGTATTGGATGTCGGTGGTTGTAGATGATTATCCCTAACACAATTTGTCAAACATATCATGAGTGAGTGTTGCAAATGGACATTTCAAGATGATTTGTCAAACAACTTATAACCTTTTTCTTACCCATGTTGACAGATTACATGATTATATTATTGAAAAAATTTAAAAAAATTATTACTTACTCAATCAAACCTTCATTTTATTGAAAACTTATAAGCTTCAACCATTCTTCTTTTCTTTTCAAAACAAGTAAGAATAAAGTCATGTGATTTTTTTTTATGAATAGACATCTATATCTATATTAATAAAAGATAAAAATACACATATTCACAAAAAAGGGTGGGTGGTTAGAAGACACACCCCGAGAGTCACATGGACAGAGCCCAAAAAGTCATAATATCTTGGGCCATGCCCAAAATGCAGAAAACATTACAACAACAATAATAATAAAAGCGGCCACAATAGTACCACTAGAGGGTGGTGGGTCTTTATCATCCGGTTTCCCCATACAACAACTGGGTCTGAAGTGACATTAGGTTGAGCCCAGTCATCGTCATCCTTGTCTTTATCTTCACGGTGCAAAGAAATCGCTAGATCCAAACACAAAAATCAAGTAATTTGATATCTAATTTATATGCTTTCTTTCTCATCTACCTCTATTAATAAAAAAAAAGAACACACAAAAATTTACTTTTATAACATTCCACAAGAATACAAGATTTCTTAAACCAATACTTAAAATGTACTACTTATTCCTTTTCGCATCCTTCCAACAATTATAACTCAATTACACATCTGAGCAGTAATCTTCTAGAACTCTGATCTCATCTGTCGTTTATGGCATCTAGGTAAACACACAACTTCGCACGCCAGGTGGAGGAACAGAATTACTGAAGTTTATGAGTGATAAGTGAGAATTGAAACATGTGGAATAGAGGTGTAGGAAGAGTAGTTCTTACTGTCCCCATGGCTTCCACAATTCCAACTTTATAAGGGTTTTTAAATCTTTTTATTCTTTTGTCTTTATAGTATTGTGGGATCTGTAGATATGCAGAGAAGTCAAAGTGTTCATGATATTTCTAAGTGTTTAAATAGTTTTTCATATTATGTCAGTTTTTTGTATTTATCTTAAGTATTGTAGGATTATGTGTTTGGAGAATAGAACACGCCAAAGCTGTCAACTGTAATGAGAGCTCCACATTTCTACATTATTATACTAATGAGGACACTTTGTTAAAAATAATATCTATTTTCACTTTTTGCTAATGACTTTTGAACTTCAATCAATATTCACGAGTTTGAGCAAACATCTTTTAAATGTTGAACATTACAATTTCAATTGAGTTATTTAATTAATTGTGTAATTAAAATTTAACAAATTTAATAAAATCATATTGTAAAATATACTTGATCATATGTTGAACATTTAAATAATGACAATTCACTTTTACAAATCTATTGTGTTTGTATTTGGACTTAATATATTTTGGAATTAACATGTCAGAACTTTAGGAAACCTAGTTAAAATCTATTATCAACCTTTTGAGTTATTGTGTGACTTTATGAGACTACAAATTACATTGAAAATTCGAATTTTTGTCACTGAGATTATTTAATCATTTGATCACCTTCATGCAAATCAAATTATTAGAGAAATTGTGACTCAAATTAAACCATCTTGCAAAACTTTTAGGACCTCAAACTTGGTTACAAACCATTTGTGACTATGACCAACTTATTGATGACTTCGACTTGACAAGCAACTTGACATTTCAAAACAACTGAAAACATTTGCAACCAAGACTTTCTGATGTAGATATTAATGTTTTTTATTTGATTAAATTGACGAGACTTCCTTGAAATTTTGGAAGACTTAGGCAACATTTAAAAGGTTGTCAACACATGTCCTTTAATGAATATGAAAAGTTCAAAATTTTGTTAAGTCAAAAATTAGAATCACAAATAGCATATTGCACAAATGTATACAAAATGAACTCACAACAATTAGTAGGAAATGATAAGAACTTGAGAAGTTGATCTTTAATTTTTTTAATTGATGATCAATCTTCAATCTTTCAAACTTGAAGTTAAGTGATGCAAAATCAATCAAAAAAATATAAATTTTAAGATAAAAAATAAATTTATAGATGTAAATAGACCAATAATAAAACAAATAAATAAAAACAAATGCCAATGAATTTGGGACAAAACTAAATATATATATATATATAAGGATAAATAAGGATTTATCCCCCTTTGAAAGTGTAAATCCACGTGAAAATTAGTTTTATAAATAGATTGTTAATGTGAAGAGCACACTTTATTCTACGATGTCTTCACCGACAAGCTTACTTAGTATTCCAATTTAATCATTTAAAAAAAAGTAAAACTATGAATAGGAAAAATAAACTGAAGGTGATGCCACGTTTATTATGCACGACAACTGTAAATCTGATTTTCCAGATTTAATATTTTGAATAAGAAAGTTAATTCTCGCTTTTCGAGGAGAATACATATTAACTTAAAATATTAAATTTAGATTTGATTTAATCACCGTCATCATTAGCTACCAGTACCACCGACTCACCGAATATTCCTTCTCTGATATACAGTTATTTAAAACGTACGAGTTATTTGTCCTCCTCATATCTTGGAGAAGTAGGTAGTCATTTTCTGCTGTCAATCACTTTTATAAAGACCGTTTGACAGATTACACAGGAAATTCAAAAGCGACGACACAGCAAACGGTAAAGGTAAGTTCAATTAATTAATTGTTTGTCTATTTTATATATAATAAATAATAGATTGGGTTTTGAATTTACTTTCTTATTTTAGTATTCACTTTCATCGAGAAAAGTTGGGAAGAGTACTTCAATAAAAATAAATAAAAATCACAGGTTCAATCATTCAACATTAGTTTAAGCATATTTATGGGATCACGAGTATCTTGGGTAATGTCTATCTAGTTATCAGATTGCACATTTGACTGTAATTATTAATTAATTGAAAATTAAAAACTACATTGTATTTTGATTTTCCATAAATTAATAATTACAGTCAAATGTGCAGTCTAATGGTTGCATAGACAATAACAACATCTTCATGCAAACTGGTTGTCTAAAAAAACTTAACTTCACTATTTATTCAACCACACATACCATTGAAATCATACAAGGCAATTGAATAGAGGAATAAAGGACAACCAAATCAAATCCAAAGTAAAAGTCTTCAAATACTAAGAAAATTTCAACCAAATATATTGATAGATATCAAAGAATAACAATTTTAAGTCTATTGCTAAGATATTGTAGCAACATTTATAGAAAAAGACTAACAAGCATCAATACAATCAAAATGAACATGTTACACCACTTTAGAAGAATGTATGCCCACGAAAGAAGGAAATAACATTTGAGTTGTACAAATCTAACAAGGTCAAGCCATTGTCTTGATGTCTCTATCTTATAGAAATGACAAGTAAAACAATGATTAAAAGCAAATAGTCAAACAATTCTTAGTTGTTACAATAGAAAATCAGACAAGGAAAATTCATCTTAATGCTAATTTTTAGTTTTTACTGCATTTTTTTTTTACTATCAATGCTTTCCTAGACTTGAATTCAAAAAAACTTAGTGCATTACAAGCTCATATGAATATATTATTTTTGACTCTTCTTCACATTGCAAGTGTGATTGTATACAAATGGTTTGGTAGAGAATTAACATTATTACCATATCTCCAAGGTGGGTCAAAATTCTACATTCACAGACTTACTTATGTCATTTTCTTGACAAAAGTTGAAACTCTCAACCACTGTGAGTTAGAAAAGTTATTGTTTAATGCGACTACCATAATTGGAGTGAGGTTTTGGCTTGATACCCACCTACACAAGCACCTATATTAAAACAGTCCATTTTTAAATCAAGGAAGACACACTATCTTCAAATAAAAGATTAAGCTCTTGGAGAGATCAAATCATCTTTATAGTATAAATGTTCTTCAATTTTATCATGCATAGTTTTCTTTGGATATTTAATTGATTTGATTATGATTGCATATCAAAATCCTCAATCATCTTGGTGTGTATAAAAAACATGGGCTCTATATGCGTACAAGTAATTCATAATTATTATAATGATTTACCAAACAAGATCCTAGATAAATATGCATGTTTCAAAGATCGAAAACATGGTCTAGTAGCTTATGCTCTTTAAGTTAATATGAGAAAAAATATGCAGTTGGTGCATCAATAATTTTATTTGTAAACTACTTAGGTCTAAAAGCAATGTAATCTCTAAGCATTGTTAACAACAAGATCTATTTAACTTCACCAACCAAAGAGAGTCTGCAAATGTTTATATATTTTCATTTGTAATTTTATGTTTTAGACTAAGAAATGTACACTTAGATGAACAAGTTTTCCATTGTTTTACTAATCAACAAGGCATTCACATGGTATAATATGTTCCTCTCTATTTGCAACATAAGAAAAATAATACTTTTCATTTGTAATTTACCTACTTTAAATTGAGAATTGAGCAAGTTAAGCATGTTCAAGTTATTTGGCTAAGCAAGAAGATTTTCAAGTAAAGAGTAAAATATATGTTAATATTATCTTCAATCTCCAACACTGCATCTATAATCCATCTCATGATAAGATATGTATTTAAAATATCTTTTAATAAAAATAAATAAAATAAAAAATAAACTAATGTTAAATATGGAAACATAAACTTACAAGGGAGATTGTTTTGATGTTCAAATATAAAATCTAACACAAAATTGAGATTCACTATAAAAATAAGTGCTTAAAATATGACATATGGCCAGAAGTTTATGAAAATTAAATATTTAATGATTTAATTTTTATTAGTTCTAATATGAATAGCACTCATAATAGAATTTAAAAAAGGTACACTACATACATTGAATTTTGGTATAGATATTGAAACATTACAAATAATATTATTAACATTGTTTTTTTTATGAATAGGCAACTATCTATATTATTAATAAAGATAAAGTTACATATTCACAAAAAAAGGGCGGGTGGTAAGAAGGCACACCCTGAGAGTCATATGGGCATAGCCCAGAAAACCAAAAACTAGAGTCACTTGGGCCTAGCCCAAAAGTCCATAAACATTACAAACATATAAAATCAAATGGCCATCAAGTAGCCAGAGTAGTGCCAATAGAGCCAGGAGGGTCTTTTTCATCCATGTGTTTCCCCCATACATCAGTGGGGTTTGGAGTGACGTCAGGAGGAGGACCCCATCCATCATCGACATCTTTCTCTTTATCTTTATCTTTATCCTCGTGTCGAGGTGAGATTGCAAGCACCAGACATGGAAAGCATTTACCAGAGTCTGGCCAACTAGAGCCAATAGTAGGAGTATTATCAGAGGCCCACCCGAAACTGCCATAACTGCTCCATGCTACTCCTCCAGAAGGCCACCCCTGGCCAGCCCACGAAGGAGGAGAATGAGTCTGCCAATGAGGGTGGGAACCACACTGAAGATGAGGCTAAGAGTGAGGGCGAGTAGAGCCATTCTGTTGTCAGCCCCAAGAGGGCAACTGAACGCGAGAGGAAGTGGGCGAAGTAGGCACTCGAGCAACAGTATAGACACTCAAGCAATAGTACATAGGGCATTGCCCCAATGATCCAAAAGCACTTGAAGGCGAGCCACCTCAAGTGCAACCTTGTTGGCTTGAATTTAAATCTGCAAGAGCACATTAGAGCAAATAATAACTTTAGAATACAAATAAAAAAATTTATCCATTTTTGTGTTAGTAAATATGTAGAAATTTCTTTCTTTCTAGATATTGAAGAGGATTTCCACCCTGAAAGTGTGCCAAAGCTGGGTATATTTAGCAAGAAGTCTGGGCGAGTCTCCCAGCAAAATCATATGCCAAGAGAAGGGATCCAATCTAAAAGGTCGAAAGAAGTCATGAATCCAATTCCAAAACTACTGAGCTTTGGTACAAAACCTGAAGAGATGCTTAAAAGACTCAGCTTGCCCATAAAAAGGGAAATGAGGGTCTTGGACACCCAAGTGAACAAGTTGAGAACCCACAGGTAAGCCTTGGAAAAGAATACACCAAGCAAAGTGGGCAAGTTTCAGCTCAACACTTGCAGACCAAGTGGCAGAGAATCTTTTTCACCAGACATGAGTGGGGGATTGAAGAAGCCACCTCTGCTTCAAAATTTTAATCATAGGAAAATGTGGTTAAAGCCATATATAACCAAACCTAGGCTTGTAATTCCCGAAAGGGGTGCCTGGGTACCACTTCTAGTCCTTCCACCAAGGCTTGGACCCAAAAATTCCCACCTTATGAAGCATTTTTGTAGGAATAGCATTCACCAGACCATCATAAGTATCACAATTCTGGATTTGAAGCTTGTAAAGGGCACAAAAATCTTCCCACGGAATGATTCACATTGTGGGTTTGTGAAACACCTGTTGTAAAGTTTGAATGCCTTTCTTGTGGAATCTTAGCACCTTAAGCCAAGGCGACTTAGCTAGTGGCTGACCATTACTAGCAAAGAGAGGTGACCACCAAACATTATGTTGATTGAGTGAAAGCCCATCATGGAAACTAGAGCCAACCCAGTGGAGCTAGGGCTTAAATGCATCCTAGGCTCTCCAAATGCTCTTGGCCACAAAAGTTCCCATAATTTGAACTGGTTCTTTCATGATCAAAAGAGTTTGAAAGCCAATCCCCTTCCAAGCGGGTCTATGAACAGGAAAAGCAGACTGAATGCAATGCTTGAGGAGAATCTTCTAGGCTTCATCTCTAGTAAGAACATGAATCATCCATTTCACACACAAGGAAGTCCCTTGTCGTTGAGTGGAGAGCAACCCAAGTCCTCCAAAGTCTCTGGGAAGGAAACAAAACTCCCAAGCAAGACAATGAAACCCTCAGTGGGACTCCGCAAAGGCCCAGAAAAAGTCTTGAAGTAGCTTTTCAAGCTTGGCATAGGCAGCTTTCACGACATCCTCCTATAGTCATCATTCGAATAAAGCCTTGTGTGATATAATTTTGTCTTTGTGGGCTTATCATGGGAATGATAGGTAGTAGCTTCAACACAAAGGATTGTGAAATATCATAGTGTGAAAGTTGAGCCAACTGTTGCTAAAAAATAAAGAAATTGTAAGGATGAACGACCACTCGATGACGTTCCTAAGCATAAGGTTTGCACAAGTGAACACAAAGATGAGAGTATAGGGAAAATCCAGGTTGAGGATGCTAAATTGAATATTGAATGTGATCATATGAATGAGCCCTCATCACCGAATGCTCCTTCTTCCATGCGACCGAGAGATTCATTTGTGACTAAGGGTGCTCATTCAAATACTTTTTTTTATCACCATTTAATTCGATTGCAGCACCCTTGGAAATGAAGCACCATTCAGTCCTAAACTACATAGCTTTGAACAACTTCAAAATTTCTCAGGTTCAATAACGACTCTCAATAGGAGTCTACGCAGATGTTTAATCACCTTTATCACTTCATGACAGAGCCCGTGGTTTTGCCATGGTGTTTTATTGAATAAGAAGCCTGTTTCAAAATTACTATCAGGGATTTTTCTTATGATGCAACGATTCCATAACATTGTAAAGTCGCAAGTGGAAGGCTTTCATTTTGCATAGACCTCATTCGATCAAAAAGAAACTTGAGAAGTTTTCCTTCTCAATCAATGTCGACCACCTCCACATATATGTTGATCCTAGGGGAAGCGCTAGGAGTTACAAATAATCAATATTGCAAGAAGTGGCCAGATAAAGGATAGCCCTCATCATAGGGATTCCCAAAGGTTGGATGTAGAAGGATCAATGTGGCAGGCCAAGTAGGGGTTGTTGTTGCAACAATGGCAATGTGGACGGCGACCCTCGCAAGTGGGATACCCGTGATGATGAAACATAGAGGAGAAAAGGTGGGGAACCGCAACATCGATGCCAAAATAAATGGCCTTCTAGACCATGACACCCACATAGAATAAGTCCATTGGATGAAGCGCGGGCAAGAAAATGCGGGGCGCTGAAACAAGTTTGTTGTGGTGATGACGCCAAAAGCTTAGTCATCACAGATGCGGCACCTGCGTAACTGAATGACCACCCCCTTAGATGGTTTCATCTTAAAGGTGTGTGTGGAAGTGAGACTATGTGTTGGATGATGTGGATGTGTTGCTAATATGTGGTTGTCATTGATGTCAACACTATTAGCATTTGGTATATCAGTTGTTGTATATGTCAAGGATATTGAGAAAATTGTAAGAGAAAGTGTTATAGGTTCCTAGTGGAACTGTGCAGGTCATGAAGGTGTCTTGTTTTGTATGATGAAGATTAGTTGGTGTGGATTAAATGGTTTATTGTTGAGTATATCTAGATCATCTACCAAAAGTTTCAAAGGTCCACGTGAAGTTTTGAGTGTGTTGTGGTCTGACAATGTTTCTGTGGAAACTGTCAATGTTCCTGAATGAAGATTGTGTGATTCTATTGATATCAATTGTTGTGGATGTTTCTCTATTGTTTCTTGGTGCTCTTAGATGTCTCTAGATCATTCTCTATCTTTTTGGTATGTCCACATTGATCGATGAGCTCGTGATTGAAGATCTTTTCTTGTGCATGTTCAATTTTTCATGTTCTTGGCCGACATGTTGGTGGTAGCATGTTGTGGATCTTCATGGTGAAAGTAACTAAATTCTATTTGTGTTGGAGGTGTTAATTGAGGTCTCCACTATGTTGTGGCCGACCTTGGTGGATTCGCATTAAAATTTTATTTGTAAATTTGGGCCGACATTGCAAATATGTTCTATTTTCTTGGGCAACTAAGCTAGATGAAATCCTCATGTACGGATTTTATAAGTGTGATTGTTTCATTGGTCAGGAAAAAGATCAGGTGAAGTGTGAAGAAGCTGAGCTGAACTCAGAATCGCCAGTAAGAGTTATTTTCCAGCCTCATACCCTCTACTGTCCTATTATGTTGGGCAATTGAGGAGTGAGCTCTATAGCTCAAATGCATGTGCATTCCCTAATATACTTTCTTTAATGAGATAATATTACCGCGGATTTTTCCCCTAACAAGGTTTCCACGTAAGAAATATTGGTGTTCTTTCTCTCTCTAATGTGTTAATTGTGCTTGGTTAATTGCTTATTCATCAAATCTAAGATTAAAGTTAAGATAAGTTGAAAATTTTTAAATTTCTATAACAACTTATTCACCCCCCCTCTCAATTGTTTGTCCTTGGTTTTCCAACAATTGGTGTCACAGCAGGTTCCTCTAAAGAAGTCTAAAAGCTTGAGGTGATCTAGGATGGCAACATTCAAGAAGGACAGATTGAGATTTGATGGCACTAACTATTCAATGTGGAAAGTTAGGATGCAATGTCACTTAAGGTGTATTGGTGAAGCTTTCTGGAAGATTACAAGAGATCCATATACACTTTCAAGGGGAGTCCTCCCAACAAAATACCTAGCAAGGGTGTGTTGAAGCGATTGACAAGCAGAATCAAAATCAAGCAAAGGTTTTCTGGGGAGTAAAAAGACTTACCTCGTGAAACACTTTCAGAACAAATTTTTGAGGTCGTTTGTTCAGAGGAGGAGCCATTGAGCAGAGTCGTTGAACCACCAACACCGACATGAACTATTGGATTAGAGCCGATTGAAGGCATATTAAAACCAAAAAAATTGTAGTAAATGCAGTTGTACACACAGGAAAAGAGAAAATTTATGCGCAAAGAGCGTGGTATGACACAAGAGGGGCCAAGAATGATTGTAGACACAAGAAAACCCTAGCTCATACACCTCTTTTCAATAGATCCAACCTCATACATGGTAGCGATTAATAAAATGAATGGTTAAAAAGAGATTAAAGAATGAAGTTAAAAATAGCAATTCATATTATTTAGTAAAGACAATTAATTAAGAAATAACTACATGAGGCAGGGATCAAGATTGAGTATTAACAAGGAAACACATGTATGTTGGGAAGGAATGCCTCCCTTCATAGAATTGTACCTCTCTCCAAGAAGCATGAAGATATAAATAATGATTGTAATTTGAAAGGAAGTGTGAAGTGGGTTGAACAAGTGTGATATCATAAATACACTACCAGACCCAAGTGTATGAAGAGCAGATTTTTAAGAACACACTAAGATTTTAAGATGGATTTGTGAAAAGTTAAAAGGCAAATTTATATGAATAATTTATGGTAGAATGATAAGAAGAAATCAATGAAGAATTTTTAATTTGAAGATAATATCTAGAAGAGGAGTAGAAATATGAAGTATAAATCAGATTTATTTCAAAGAGAAGTATTTGTGATTGCAAGAAGATGATCTAAGCAGATTTTGAAAGAAGATATTGATATTATTTATGATTAGATTTGATGGGAAGCTTTGACATGTATGTGATCAGTTTGTAAAAGAAGATAGAGTATAATTTGGATCAGATTTGTGGAAGGGAAGAGTAGATTATTTGTTATCAAATTTGTGGAAGAAAAGAATACATCATTATGATCAAATTTGTGTAAAGGAGAACAATATAATTCATTGAGGAATTGGTAGGTTTGTTCCTCTAGTGGGTTGGTGCTCACAAATTGAATGATGGATTGGTGCTTCTAGAATTTGTAAAAAGGAGTTTAATAAAAGCAATATTTTTGTTGTGTTTTTCTCCCATAAGGGTTTCCATGTAAATATCATGTTTTATTGTGTTCTTCTCATTTGCATAGTTATTGAGGTTGAGTAAATGATGTTATTGTTTTGAATCAGTAAAATTTTGTATTATATTGATTCGCCCCCTCCCCCCCCACCTCTTAGTATAATTGTGTGCTCATCAAAATAGATTGAGACTTATTAGTTGCTTTTCCAACTAATGTCCTTGGATTTCATCTATTTGGAAAAACAAGTTTGACAATATTTTCGGCACAACCATAGATGTAGCTAAGTGCTCAATATGAAACAACAAATTAGGAGAGACATACAAGCACAAAAAGCTGATGGCTTATTCACAACTAGTCAACCAATTATTCTTTTTGTATTTCATCATTAATTGGTTCATCATCAAGACCATGAACTATCCTATATAACCTCTTACCTCTTAGAATTTTTTTCACTCCATATTTCCATTTAAGATAGATGTAAGGTGCTAAAACTGGAACTGAAGATTGCTCCATGACGAAGCAAGGAGAGAACACAAATCAAGAGGAATGCAATCATGACCACAAGAATATCCCCCTTAAATTCACTCAATCAATGAACCCCCTAGCAATATATGATCTTGGCATTTTATATTTAGTGTAATTACAACAACCGCTTGTCAAATCAATGAATTGGTCTTGATTTTAATACATTATAGATGCCAAATTTGGTCATAATAAAAGTGAAATTTTTTGATAGAATTATATTAATTTGATCATACCACTATGAACTATACACTTATAAAAAATTGCAAAAAAAATTCTACCATGGGAGCCCAAATAGAACCCTAAAAAAATTTAAAATGTGAATTGCTCAGCAACACCTTTTAGAATATACATTTTTTAGAAAATATAGATATCAAAATTAAAAATCATATACACCATTGTCTCTTGAAATTGTATCTTAAATCAAAAAAATTACTCATAAAAAAGAGCCAATATGACTAAGAATAGAACCTACAAAGTTCAAGTGCAAAAACCAAAATGTTGATTGTGAGGGGACAAGATTGGTGGTAGAAAGATGATGTTGACATCATGTTCACATTAGCATGCCAATGAGAGAATATGCTCCCCATGGATAGAATATTCTCCACACATTTAAAATGTCACTTGATTTGATGAAAAAATTATATAATTGTTAAACCACCTATTTAGAAGCCAAAATTGCTAGTCATACATGAGAAACTACAT
>VDFB02105785.1:272912267-272940711 GCA_007258455.2 Sequoia sempervirens | reverse complement strand
ACTTCCCATGTGAGTTCCAATCTCGGTTCCGACCCAGCACATGGAAACAAACAGAACAAAAGGAAATGATCAACAAATAGAACAACATACCAACCCAAGAGTTAATGAAAAACAACCAACCAAACAAAGGAGAAATAAAAGAAGAAGGTGGAGTTGGAGTTGGAACCATATTTGGACTAGAAATGTTGAAATAGTTCCATGTCTAGATTTGGTTCTGGACCCACCTCCGACAGAACAAAAGATAGACTTAGGAGCAAAAACAAAGAACTCCTAAGACCCAATAGACAACCAAGGATGACCAAAACAAAAGAAAAAGGGGGACCCATTTTGTTCCAAAATAGAACAAAATGGGGTGGTTATGCAAGGCATAACGACAACCTAGTAAAATCACCTGTAACCTTCGTGATCATCTTTCTTGTCATGGTTCTTCCTTTATGTGAGTTGAAATTTTAGTATGCCTCTTTATTTGTGTGACATTTTTCCATTGTATTATTTTCCCTTATTCTTTACTTCTTATTTTTCAGTAGCACCCCCTCAGTGTGCTCTAACCTTGCTCAAACATTTTTTTTATTTATATTATTTTTGGTATACAAATATTTATAATTGTACAAACTTTTAAACATATATGCTATATTTTTCCAATTATGTCTATCAATCCATCCATAATTCATTTGCATATAATCTTTCATATATTTTTTCTTTAACTCTCCATTCCAACACATCTTCTTAGAACAATTCTTCAATCCAAAATGGATACAATGATGAAGATCCCAATATTTTTATTTACTATGTCCTTTCCTATGATATTGAGAACATTATAATTTTTGAATATATTTGTCAGTACTTGTTTAACTTGTAACATCATCTTCTTTTCTAGTTCTAGGCACTTCATTGTTTGTCCCCAGACTTGTTTCAATAGGTTCTTTATAAAATTTTATTGCATTTCCTATTCATCTCATCATCTTAAAACCAACATTATTTGAAGAAAATACTTTGTCATTATCATCACAACTATCAAGACTTGTAGATTCAAAATCATCATTATCTCCAACCTTACATTTTTTATCAAAATAAGTTTTAGCTATATCATATTTATCAAATGATTCATCAAATGAATAACATGAATATTTGCATCACATGACAAAGCATTAGACTTTAGGACCACTTATTTTCCTTTCGATGTTCTATAAGAAATTTGATCTAACTTATCATTTTGTTCTTTCAAATTTGATATTTGATCTTTTTGTAAACTATTTTTCTTTTCCATCTTCTTCAAGTTTTCTTCTAGCTCTTCACTTTTATTTTAACATTTTCAATTCTTTTTCAAGAATATCATTTGCACATAAATATCATTTATCTCATTTCTTAACTCCTTTATCTTTTCTTTCAATTCTAAATTACATATTTTAACTTTCATCAATTTTTCCTCCAAAATATCATTTTCACACATTAAATTTTCATTCTCCTTCTTCAATCTTTCCCATTGAAACAAATTTATTTTAGAAAAAAAATTCAGAATTTTTACTTTTCCTCAAATTTTTAACACCAATTTATTTGTTTGGTATAATCTCCCTCCTTAAGCAACAACAACCAAGGTGCATGCAATGGAACCAAATATTTATAGAAAAACCTTGACCGAAGTCTAAGGTTTAATATTAGGATATATGTAGTAAACCTTGATGTGATGCAATAAAAAGGGAGAACCTAGATACATAATAAGTATAAATAAAATTTGAAATATAGAAAAATAGGGTTTAATCACAAAGTTTAATTGACAAGATGATAAACCACTATGGTTTTTCTAGGTTTTCATTCAATTATGAAGGCCAAAATGCATAAATAACCATCAAAAACTAATCCTAACTATTATAGAAACAATAAGGAAAGTTCTGGAAGGCTAGAATGGTGTGTACCTTGTAGAAAACTTGTTTTTAGGTCACAAGGGACTCATTTTCCTTTACTAGCAAATGGGTCCTTGTTAGGGTTTCTAGAAATTGAGATATGGGTTCTATTCTTCAATATTTGCACTCTCGTCTCCTCAGTGATTAGCTCTCAAAAACCCGAAACAAATTTTGTAGCCTAATTTTTGTATTCTTGCAATATTGATGACAACTTTGCAAACTTGACAACTTTGACAATTTTGCTTCAAACTTGTTCTCCACTTGATCTTCAACCTATGAACCTTGGAAGTTGTCTTGGAATGTAAATCTACAAACTAACTGTTGATGGTCAAAATATCTCTATTCCATTTCTCCTGAAAAAGAAAGGTAACATATAGTAATCTAACTCCCAAGGTCCTGGTAGTTATTTCTTAATTGTGCTGATATTGCTCAATGGTCAATGTAATTGTAATATTCAAGGGGCCTTTGCTAGTAATATGGAAAAAACTACATTAGATCAATTAACCTACATTGGGGGGGTTTAAATAAATGGAAAAAGATGGATCAAGGCTTTAGAACAGTAAAATATGAATAAAATTTCTTAATATCTAGACATGCACATTAATAATGAGTGTGTCTTTATCCAACCAAAACCACAACATGATGCAATCCATAGAATAATCTGCACCACTGCATACATTCATAGCACTAATTCAATGATCACAACCATTCACTAAAACCTTTACTTTAAGATTCAAAAATAGACCATTCACTCATCATTAAAACACAGATCAAATAGGCATAACAATAATTTCATTCACAAATAATTCAATGAGATAATATTGAATCTGGTTTCCTCTATTGATTTGCATCAAATAGAAATTAGGCACAACAACTCACTGGCATATAGATTGAATATGATTCATTAATCTTATCAAAGATGTCCAAACTTAACATGTAAACCGTATAAAAATTGTAAAATGTATCCAAGTTCAACTGAACTTTCAAAGTATTTTCTAATAATTCATGAAATCCTAAGACTATGATTCCTATCTGCTATCATATTAGGTGGCTAATATTTCTTCAATGATCTAACCTTTACAAAATGGAGCGTAAAAGTACATATAGACATGCCAT
Source organism: Sequoia sempervirens (assembly GCA_007258455.2). Taxonomy (NCBI): domain Eukaryota; kingdom Viridiplantae; phylum Streptophyta; class Pinopsida; order Cupressales; family Cupressaceae; genus Sequoia; species Sequoia sempervirens. Next base: position 272,937,694 of record VDFB02105785.1, on the reverse strand, counting down.
ACATAAGTTTCTCTCAATCAAAAACTCAGATCCATAATTTAATGAATCAATACTACATGAAGGAACTCAACTAGCTAATCTTCAGTTTCAAGACTTGATTGCTTTGTTGTACAAAATTATGATGCCCAAGGAAGGTGGAACTAGTGGAAGAGAACTTGCGTCCAACTTGTGTCAAAATCCTGCACAATAGGAGAAGAGAGGAAGTTGTCCATCAAGAAGAGAGTGTTATGCTGCTAGCTCACTCCTGCATTGCATTTTCAAGGAGATATTCATCATAACTAGAGAACACTTTTTGAAGGATGTCTAGATCAGGCCCATCTAACTAATTGTCCTCAAACTTAATCCTCTTCAACTTTGTTGAGGTGAATTCTTGTATATCCTTCAATTTAATTAATTCCCTCCTAGCAGCTTTCACCTCTTCTCTAACATCCATGAGCCTGTCTAGCAACAAATCTTCTCCATCATCCTCCTTTTGCATCACTTCCTAAAATACACTACTCCACTTCTCCTTCAACTTGTCCAAAGGAAGACCCTCTTTGACTAGGATGTCCACATCGTCCAGAATGGCAACTACTACCTCCAATTTATCAATCTTCTTGTTTAAGTCTTTGCTTGCTTCTTGAACCTCACTCTTATGATCATAGATGAACTTGGATTTGAATCTTATTATGCTCATAGTCTTCTCAATAAAATTTTCATTACCTTCCTCAAGAATTGACTGCTCCAGGAGAGTTGACTTGGGCACTTTGATGATGTCTTTAAGCTTCTTAACATATTCTTTGTACTCTTCATCTTGCTTCCCTAGGACTTCAACATGCTGGTTCATATTCTCTACCAACTCAAGTTCTACTTCATTAACTTTGAAACTATCAACTAGCACTTCACCAACCTCCTTATTGATTCTATCAATCCATCTTTCAAGCATCCCCACCCTACTCCTCATTTGCACTAGGTCATCAACTTCCTTTTTGTTAGTAGGACTAGGGTTTTTGGAGCAGCAACTTGTTGAGAGATTGGGGTGGAGACATCTTTTAAGAACTTTTGAAACTAATCCAATTGGGCCTTAAGCTCATCTTTCTTTTGCTTATCTTTAATCATTCTAGATTTGGTGGAGGAAGCTACAATATCAATTAAATTCATTTGTTGGTTCCTTGTAGGTCTCCCCAAATTCACAGTACCCAATTGGTAATTAGTTACTTGCATGTCATCCTTATCCTTATCGACCACTGGAATTTCACATTCAACAATAATTTCCCTTGCATCTGTGAGCTTGGTGGACTGAACAATTTTGGCCTTCTTTTTGGGTCTTTCCTTTTCAATCTCCTTCATTATCTCATCCCAATTGAGAGGTTGAGGTTGAACTATCTGTTTCTTTTCCAAATCAAGTTTCATCCATGCAGGAGCAGTGAGGGTAGTGACTACTTGTGTTGAAGAAGAGGCAGCAATAGGAGAAGATAAAGGCTACAATATAGTTTTCTTAGGTTGAGAGTCAACCTCTTGCACATTCTATTGTTCTCTTTGTGCTTCTTCTTGTGCAAGTTTCTTAGCTTCTTCCTTATCTTTTTTCTCTTGTAACCTTTTAGCTTCATGTTCCTTCTTCAAGTGCTCTTCTTCCAACTTCCTCTCCTCATACATCTAGTCCCTCTTCTTTTCTAGTTCCTTGACATAGTCCAATTCCTCTTTATATTTCTTCTCATGTAGAGCAAGTTCTTTAGCCTCTCTCTCTCTCTCTAGGTGTTCTTGCTCTTCTTTCTTTTTGTGGGCCTCCTTAAAAGCCTTGAATTTAGCCTCAAGGGCTTCTCTTTCTCTCCTATATCTGGCCTTTTCCTCCTCAAGATCATGGATCTTCTATAACATGGCCAGTTTATCTCTTTCCTCTTTATTTTTGAGCTCTTGCTCTATTTGTTGCTATTGCTTAGCCAATTCATCAGCCTTGGCTTGAGCCTCCAATTCTTTTTGTTTCCTTAATGCATCAGCTTCTGCTTTAGCATCAATCTCCTTTTGTTTATCTAGTGCCTCAGCTTGTGCCTTGGCATCTACTTCTCTTTTTACATCCTCAAAAAATTTCCATTGATCTTCTACTATTAGGACATGTTTAGTCCCTGCATCCTTAGTTTCATCAAGAGATGCCACCACATGAGTCTCCTTATTAGATGGAGTAGCCTCAAAATATGTATCAATGCCATGGGTCTCTATTTTAGGCTCCTTCTCCTTCAAGGATTCAACTTCTTTATGGAGGGTTCCCATAGGAATTTCTCCACTTGGCTGCTCTTTGATAAGGGGTTGAGTTGATGCTTCCTCTACAATAGATGTTGAGGCACTAGGTTCATTTGTGGCCTCTCCTCCATGTGCTTTAGAAGGTTCAATCTCTTCCCCAATACTGGGAGGGAAAAACTCTAAGGGCTCCTTAGGAGCTAGTCTTCTTTTTATTCTTTTATACCCTTGAGTGGTACCTGCTACCTTTCTCTTCTTGGAGGTCTAAGCTTCTGGCTCCTTTATTCTCATGAAAACCCAATGTATGCTCCTATCCAAAACTAGTCTTGCAATCTACTTAATGTCAATGGATTCTTCTACATTCCAGTCCACCAGATCAAGGTCTGTGGTACCTATTTTATCATCATCATATTGGGGATCCAAAGTTACCCCATCATTTGAAAATGTCTTTGGGATGTCCACTTTTATCCCATAGTCAACCATGAGTGGGATGGATATTCTTTCATGGTTCCTCCTTTTGAGATCATGCTCATCTTGCAGGTCCATCCAAAAATCCTCCAATTGATTAAAGTGTTTGTCAAAAATAGTGGGAAGCAAAGTCTACATCCTTTGTTTAGGATCAATTTTTTTCCTGGAAGTATACAAACCTAACTTCAAATAAATCAACTCACCATGGATTACCTTAGCTGCCACATTATGTGGACAACTATACTCACCCAACTTCATAGGGAATTTATGGCAACCAGGTTTGTGCTTATTAGTAAACTTCATGTTGACTACTAGAGCTTGATAGATGAATTCCATTAAGACAACTCTATTGTTGCAACACCTAGGGAGTAGATGAGGGTGGCCATCAAAACCACCCATCCTGAAGTAAGTAAATCTAGGGTATTAAATATACCAATGTACCCATTCATTAATGAAGGCCCTAACCTCCCTACTCAACCTGTAACCAACATCTCCTATGAGCCAGTTAATGATAACATATAGAAATGCATCATTAACCCTTTTGTAATGTGGCTCAAAATCCTGTAAGGTGGGTTGATCATAATGATCCCACACCTTTTCTTGTCCTTGGCCTTCTCCCAATATGCCCACTGCATTTAGTCCAGGAAAGATACCCCTTCTAGAAACTACATAAATCACATAAGAGTATGAAGAAACTCTTGGTTTCTCTCACTCTGAGTATTTGGTTGTGAATACTTTCTGATACAATCATAGGCCAGTCAAACTATTGCCTACCATCTAGGATGGTTTGGATGAAAGGAAACATCCACTCTTTGAATTGGGAGGAATCACTCTTCCCAAATACTCTGGAGAGTATCATTATTATATCTGCAATCTCCTTGTAGAAGTCTTCCCTTTTAGGCTGATCAAGAAGCTTGGCTAAAGACTTCTCAACTCTTATCCAAGTCTTATTCATATGATTCTGGCTAGTTTCCTTCTTGTCACTATATTAAAGCTTCAGTGCCTCTACTTCATTAAGTTGCTTGGGATTTTTTGGAGTAGGTGCATTCAACATAAATTTGATCATTTGTGGTGTTAAATCAATAATAACATTTCCTTGTGAATCCACACACTGTCTAGTAGTAGGATTGTAGGTTCCAGCTGCTGTGAGTATCAATTATGGGCATTGGAAAGACAATGGGAAGAGGGAAACATGTGCCAAACTAGACTAAATAATTCTCTATGTCCTTCCTGAGACATCTTCACTAAATGTCTCTTCATACAGCTCTCTATAATTGAAGGAGCCCAAGTTTGTGTTAGTGATATTGGCCCAATTTGAGTCCACCTTAATAGCTATGATGGTAGGACTTTGATGTTTGTACCTCAGAGTATATGGTAGTTGTTCCACCTTGATCTTCTTTGGCTTAGCTCCTTGCCTCAAAGTTTTTGTAGGTTGGCTCCTTTGAGAAGCCTCTTCTAATGCTCCTGACATCCCCTAATCTCTACAATAAACCCCTATATTAGATGAAAAAAAACATAAAAAATAATATATCAACCAATACCTTTCTTTACTTCCTTAGGAAAACTTTCATACTTAGCCAAATTTCAAATTCATCGGAAGTGAAGTCATAGAAGAATCAGGAATAGGAAATAATTTTGACACAAAGTGAGATTGGGACCAAAACCAAGATGAGATTGGAATTAGGATCATAATAGAAACTGAACCTGAAACTAACCACTAGTTCCAAGTTTGACCTCCATTCCGGTTCTGACTCCGCTAAAGGGAAAATGTGAAGACCAAAATTAACATTAATCGGAAGTGGAATCACTTTAGGAATGGACCCAAATGCAAACATCCACATGATGAGTATGTTCTTGAGTCTGCTTCTGCTAGTTTTAACATGAAAAAATAGAGCACTTTTCTTGAAGATGTGATCACATGGATTTAAGGACCAGGGTCACATGGATTTATAAGGAAATCCAAATAGAGGGGCTTAACCTCACCCCTTTACCACATAAATACCAATTTTAACCCTAGGGCTAGGTACTTTGTAAAGGTCATCAAACAAACCCTAGTTTGCATGACACATCAACTCAAAAAATTAGGGCATCACAAACCAAACATGGAAATCATAGAATCAACATGGAAGAACAATCAAAGATGTCTTCAAACAAATTCTAACACATTTAACACATAGAGGACCCCACCAAATGAAACCCTAATTAGAAACTAGGGCACGACAAATAGACCTACCATGAAAGTGACAAAAAAAATAGAAAATAAACAAATGGAAAGACAAAAGATACAAAACAAAGAAAAAATAGAATAGGACAAAAACAAAACTAGAAAAACACAAAGTAAAGAATGAAGATTCACAGAAAAGGGTTCTGTGATTGTGTAAGAACACGACAAGAAAGGACATGAAAACAAAGTAACAAAACAAATGAGAAAAGAGCAAGAAAAGACCCTACCTCAAAATTCCAAGAACAGAGGTTGAAATCGGATAAGAATTCACCCACTACATGCCTCCGCAATAAAATCATGCTCCTCTCATAGTTACCTTGGCTCTAGCTCACTAAATGACTAGATAACAAAGATAATGAGCTAGTTAACATCAATTAAAGGTTTTAAATGATTTCACATGTGTGACTCAAGGCTACAATTAATTCCATAAATGTGAAAGCGGGTGTGTGAGCAAACAACATAAATGAATAGACCAACTTAAAGGTGGAAATGAAAGGTAGTGTGAGCAGAACCGAATCTGAAAATAGAGAACAAAGAAACCTTTGAGTCTCTTTTACCCAACTCACACCAGTTGCGGTGTTGAAAAGGACAGAAAAACAACAAAAGGAAGGCAGTAGTGAGACCAAGCTAGCATGAAAAATTTTGAAAGTTCCATGTTGATTCAATTCCAATTTCGGTTTAACTTTAAAAGAACAAAAGCCAAGCACAAGAACATAAAACAACGAGGCGAGGTTGGAATGGCTTGGACCTAGATGGGGCACTAACAAAAACAACAACACAAAAGAAAATGAGTGGAGTCAATCGGAATGAAGCAGTCTGGAAATTCACAAGTTCCAGTTCACTTCCATCGATTACCTTCAGGGAAAAAACAAAACACAAGGAAAATAAATGATACAAGGGAGAAAATGGACTAGAGAGTGTGAGAGACCAACAAAAGACAATGAAAAAGAATGAGAAAGTCGGGCAGGCTTGCAGTTAAATCTAAACTTGGAACTTTACAAAAATTTTCCCACAAGTGTTTTCTATTGACTCCATTCCCGACCTGAGAAGAGTTAGGAGAAAATGAAACTCCTGGGCCAAACAAGAAACCAAGGAAAAACCAAAAATAAAAGGGAGGCCATTTTGTTCCAGAAATGGCGAAATGGGGTGGTTATCCTGAAAACATAGCACTAAAAGTGAAGTGTACATATAGAATGTAGATCTAGATCTTGGGTGGATGTATGAACTTGTTATGAATTGCCTGGTAGAGCTTCAACAATTTTCCTTTGAATGCCTTTGAAATTATCTTGAAGTGCTCTATAATGATCTTGTGAAATATTAGGATGCTCTATTGAAAATCTTAGATGAAACTATGTGAATTAACCTTATATTTATACTAAATCTAAGGATTAACCCCAAAATTCAAATAATCCAAGATGACATCAGATCTAGGATTAAAAATCATTAAAATCACGCCACAAATAAATTCAAAAGGGGTGTACTTGTGGCAGGAAGGACCCATTAAGCTGCAACAGACGAGTGGGTCTAAGCGTAATTTCCTGGACCAAGCTTTGGGGGATGAAAATAGCATCAAGCCATTTCAAATATGCCAAGAAAGGGGTGTCCTATGTTAGGACTCATTTTCCAATAAACGCGAATGGGTCCTAGCACATATTTCTAGGAATCCAATTTTTCCAAGTTAAATTTCATGTAATATCATTAATGGGTTTTGAGATAGATCCTTGAAAAATGCAATTAAGAAGGCTTAGATTTGAATTAAAGGGTCAATTAACCTCAATTAACCCCAATTAATTAATGAAACCCTGAATTGGTATGAAAGGTATAATAAAAAAAGACTTTTGCTTACCTAAACAAGTACATTTTATCATTAATTATTCATTCCCAAGCTAAGCATGAAAAAGGGTTACTTTTTTCAATGCTACATTTTGCCCCCACTTTAGTGAGTTTTCCCCCATGACAAAATCACACTAAAGTAGACATTCAAGAAAATTAAGTATGCATTAATAACAAAGATACATAGTCATACCCTATCAAATGCCAAGAAAAACAAAGGATCAAGCACAACCATTCCAACACACTATGGAATGGGGTTGTTTCATCTGTAACATAGAAATTGTTCACTTAGGGGTAGTGGAACCTCAGTTCGTCCAGTAGGTGAGTTATCCCAATGAGGTGGAAAATGAGAGAATAATATTAGTCTTACATACCATACTGAATTTATGCTCCTCACAACTTCAATAAGGCACCACAATGCAATGATTTTGAATGTTTTTGAATGTCATGTTTATAATTTTTTGTTAAAGGGGATTTTTCTTTGTTCATGTAAGGTCTTCTTCTTAGGGAACATTATTCCTAATGTCTCCAATAGAGGACAATTCAAAGAGGATCAGATCACCACTTATGGGATGCCTCTCATTCTGCATCATGCCACCAAGGGAGATCGTATGCTTAGAAATATCACACTCTTGGAGGACATCAAACCCAATGACACCACCAAGAAAAGAACACGTCACAAGAAAAAAAATCATGTCATGAAATATGTCAAAATATGTCATTGATGTATGCATCCACTTTTAAAGTGGTTGCTAACACCATTACTATGAGCAATTTCTTTAAAGTAGCCAATGTTTTCTTCTAAGACATGAGAGCTTTCCTTGTAAAACCCTATGCCAAGTCATATGTTTCTAAAATAAAGCTACACCATGAAGTAGGAAGAAAGGGTTACCCCCAAAAATACACAAGGGATCTATGGATTCAAAGTCAGTATGCCTTTGCTACAATATTGTTTTAGAGCTCAGAACTGTCATCATTCCCCAAATACTCATAGAACTGGAAGAATGACAAAAAGAGATAAAAAACAAAGAAAAATCCTTTCGGGTCAACATGGAAGAGACCTAAATGTATTGAAGCCTTGTGTCATCCCCAAAAGGAAAACACAAGACAAATGAAAAGATAAAATGAAAAATATTTTGGGTCAACATGGAAGAGACACGAATGTCTCAGTATGTCACATCCACAAAAGGAAAACACAAGATAATGAAAAAGATAAAATACTTATGACGCTAGGAAACCAAAGATAAGGCACATATATAATAATGCACAAAGAGAGATACATCAAAACAAAGGTCACATTCGCTTTTATGAAATCACATGAAAAATAAAAATACTAGTAAGGCACATGTGAGTCAACCTAGAGCAAGTCATCTGCATCCCAATATCGGTCTGTATAAATGGAAGGCAGACAACTAGCCAAAGGGACAATAGTAAGTTACAGACTAGAGCACCAAGTTCAACACTCTTTTTAGGAGATTTTTCATTGAAGCACATAGAAGAGGAAAACAATGTGTTCAATTCATCATGCACATTTTCATCTATCTTTGCAATATCAATGTCATCATCTAGATTAATCATAGCAGGAGGTCAAATGACAATGTCCATGGAATGTTCTTATTCATGTTGCAGCGAGGGTATAGGATCATCATGCATTGCTTCAGGTAAGTTTGAATCTTGATTTTCTATGTTGTTATTATTTTCTTTGATTTGTAACATATGAGCAATAGCATGATGTCTACACCTACATTCTCTAGAATTTTGATTCTATTTCAATCTATTGTTAGTTTGTGTTTGTGTAGGAGTGGGTTTGTCAATCATAGGTTACTTCTCTTCCTTGGGAGGAATGGAAGAAACAAAAAGATGTTGTTCAATCGCTTTCTCTTTAGGTTTGTAAATTTGTTTGATTTTAGGAGGGACAACGAGATTACTTTCATTATCTCATGGTCTCATAGGAAATTGCAGGAGTAGTTGTTATAGGTTGCTCTAAGATGGTTTTTGGTTCAATCATTGCTTTGTCAAGGATAGGTGTTTCAATCAAAGGTTGAGGCATGTTTCGAAGGGATAATTTTGTTATGCGCTTTGCCTTGAACTTTTGATATGATTTGAAAAATAAATCCTCATGAGGCTTAATAGGTTCCATAGGCTCGAGCCAAAAAAAATCTAATGAAAAGTTCCCTCAAGATGATGCAATATTAAACCCACTATGATGCATAGTAAAGATATCATTTCCAAATGGAAACTTTAAACATTTATGCACAATTGAAGGGACAACATTCATGGAGTGAAGCCATGGATAGCCTAACTTCACATGAAATTGATCTAATTGTAGGATGATGGTGAATGATACAGTTAATGTTTTTGGTCCAGCTTTTAAAGGGAGATCTATTGAGCCTATTGTAAGAAAATAAAAACCATTATGCATCTTGATCTAAATTTTAAAGGGAGATCTATCGAGCCTATCGTAAGACAAGAAAAACCATTATGTGTCTCGATTTATCATATGTATCATGATAAAGTTCATGCATAAATATAAATCTTTGATGATCACATTCTCTCCACAAACGGGATCAATCAATATCCCATTAGTGGGCTTATCATTGATTCAACCAGCTATGTCAAGAGGACCATCAGGTGCACGTTTAAGTATATCATTTTGGGAGAAATAAATATAAAGAGGCTTTTTGGTTGAGTCCTTGCAAAGTATAGCTTGGGTAAATCCTACCATTTTAATTTATTAATCTTCATTGATATCTTTTATGTTTTCATCATCCGTGTCAACATCCATCACATTATTTTTCATTTCACTAGCTTTGACAAATGAAATAGTGTGCTTCAGCATGGGATTGGTAAAGATTTGTAAATTTTGGTTAGGAGGGGCTATAGAATTATTACCTTGATCATTCACACCTCCGATTTGAAGTTGATTATTGTCAATAAGGTCTTGCACACGATGTTTAAGATGCTTACAATATTTCGTACCATGTCCATTTTGTTGGTGATAATGACAATAATAGTTTCATCAAAAGCCTACAGGTAATGGTATATTAGGATCGCACTCTTTAACAGGAGGTAATGTAATCATGTTCTTTTCAATAAGCTACAACATGATATTATGAAGGGTATTGGGTAGAGGAGTGAACTCTCTATTCCTATCTCTGAAAGAATTTGTCATATTTATAGTAACCACTTGGTTATTGTTTTGTTGACTTGGTTGAGGGGAATTTAGTTGTAAAAATCCCTTATTTTGCTTCTTGAAGGGTTGGTACATATTTTGAGTTGTAGATTAAGACTTTCAGGATGACTAGGGGGATTTTTCACATCACGCCCACAAGTCATATTTTGACAATCACGAAGGGTTGTACATAACTGTGTAAAGGATGGAAATCTCAACATTTCAAGTTTGCTTTAGAGTTTTTATTGTAAGTTGGAAATAAACATTCATTGAAGGTTGGTGTCAAGAATCTTAATGTTTACTTGTGAATAAAGTGTTTGGTATCTTGCTATGAAATTAGTCACTTTCTCATCATCTTTTTGTTTGCATGTCATTAAATCAGCAAGGATTATCTTGGGACCCATGTGAATATGGAAGTGCTTGTAAAAGGAATCAACAAGTTCATTGAATGAACCAATTGAATTATTAGGTAAAGAAGAGAACCACTCTAGAGTGGTATCCTTCAAGGATCTAGGGAATAACTTAGCCAAAAAAAATTCTTCAAATATGAAATCACTACACAAGGCTATAAACATGGAAACATGGCTAACATGATCTCCTTTCCCACCATATTTCTTGAATTAGGGAACTTCTATACCTTGTGGCATTTGTGCTTTTAATATCTCAAAGGATAGCTGATTGGTTTTAATGTATTATGAAGGTTGACTGTTGCTGGTTTGTTGTAAGGTTGCAACTTGTTGTTGAAGGGATGTCATAGTTTGCAAAAATAAGTTAAGGAAAGCATCATTGTGATTATAAGATGGAGGGGAATAAGGTGGAGTAGTGTATGTATGTGGAGGGAAAGTGAATTGTAAGTTAGTGAAGGTGGATGGTTGAAGAGATATTGTATTCAAATGCACAAAGCTAAAAGGATTCCCTGTAGGAATACCTAAGGAAGTATACACAGTGCTAGTAGGTATGATTGTTGTGGTAGGTTGAGTATTAGTGTATGTAGGAATGGACATAAGTATTGTAGAAGATGGAATTGGAGTTCCACCTTGGCTTTGACTAGACCCCAAAGCTTGAGTACAAGTGGTGATGGTAGGGATGGTATTGTTAACATTAAGCACATTGGTTGTAGTAGGTGAAGTCATGGGAAATGAAGTATGTCAGCTAACAGTCTTTAGGAGGTTGATTTGTCAGAAGAGCTGAAACCCCAAGATCCCGACAAATGAATCTGTGGGATGACTATTAGCCTCAGGCTTCCATGCCTAATAGTATTGCCTAATAGGACCTTAGGACTATAAAGCTGTAAGTTTACAAGAGCAGTGTCTTGGTGAACAAAAATGGAAAAGAGAGCAATGCAATGACCACAAATTAAATACAATTTTTACATATTCTAAATATTATGACTACTAGTTACACAGAAATGCAATAAACTAAAAATGAAATGTTGTAAATGCAATTTTGAATTTTTGAAAATATACACCCTAATGGAGAGAAAGAATTATTCTAGATGCAATGAATTTGATGAAACAACAAATCAAAAAATTAAAATAGAAATTTAACAACAGCAAATAGAAGCCTAAAATAGGGATTTCAATTTCTAGAAAGCTCAGATCAACACCTGATTAGGGACTCATTCACCTTTAGTGGTGAGTGGGTCCTGAATGAGGATTTTTGAAATGTTTTTACTAATTTTTAAGTGCTTTTTAATGAGTTCCAGATACCATAAAATGCAAGTCAAGCCTGATCAGGGACTCATTCGCCCCAAGTGGTGAATGGGTCCTATATTAGGGTTTTTTAACTATTTTTGATTGATTTTTAAGCTTTTTTCAATGTCTTTTAGTTTCAGGTCTATAATAGTAACCTTCAGTTTCAGATTTTTGCAATTGTACTATGAAATGCAATGTGAAAAAGTAATGAACTGATGAATTTAAAGACCTAATTTGAAATGAAATTTTGTTTTGATCTTCAAATGAAAATTTATGAGATCTAAATAACATGCATGATGACTTATTTGTTTTTTTATTTTTCAGAATTAAAGGATGCAAAATAGTGCAACTTTAAACTGTAGATGAGATGCAAGTTTGAATGCAAAGTAAGAAACCCTAAATGAGATCTAATTCAATGCAAATAAATGTAAATAAATGCAAGATCTAACCTAGGATGCAAGAAATGATTCCAAGATCAGAAAATTACAATGTTCAATACGTCGGGTTTACCATTATGTTTCATAGAAAAATAGGTGGTTTTATCAAAATGAATTGATCAAGACGATAAACCACTATGGGTTTTCTAGGTTTTCATTCAATTATGAAGGCCAAAATTCATAAATAACATAAAAAACTAATCCTAAATGTTATAGCAACAATAAGGGAAGTTTTAGAAGGCTAGAATGGTGTGTACCTTGTAGAAAACTTGTTTTTAGGTCATAGAGGACTCATTCGCCTTTGCTGGCGAATGGGTCCCTATTAGGGTTTTTGAAAACTAAGATTTGGGTTTTGTTCTTCAAGATCTGCACTCCCAACTCCTTGGTGATTAGATCCCAAAAACCTAAAATAAATTTTGTAGTCTTTTTTTTGTGTTCTTACAATATGGATGACAACTTTGCAACTTGACAACTTTGACAATTTTGCTTCAAACTTGTTCTCCACTTGATCTTCAACCTATGAACCTTGGAAGTTGTCTTGGAATATAAATATACAAACTAACATGAAGTGGCAATGTATAATGTAGATCTAGATCTTGAATTGGATGTGAAATAATACTTGCAAATGGATCTTCAATGCTACATCAACACACATTAGCTCAACCACATGTTTGATGCACTATGCCTTTGACATGATGATATGACCTTGAATTGTTGCAATAAAAATTCACTAATCTACCTTGAATGATTTTGAAATGCTCATGAAGTTCTCTATAATGATCTTGTGAAATATTAGGATGCTCTCTTGAATATCTTAAATGAAACTATTTGAATTTTAACCTTATATTTATACTAAATCTAAGGATTAAGTCTGAAATTCAAATAATTCAAGCTGACATTAGATCTAGGATTGAAAATCATTAAAATCATACCACAAATAAATTTAAAAAGGGATGTCCTATGTGAGGAGGACCCATTCACCACCTTGGACGAATGGGTCTTAGCACAATTTCCTAGGACCAAGCTTCAGGGGGATGAAATAACATCAAAAACCCATTTCAAATATGCCAAGAAAGGGGTGTCCTATGTCAAGAGGACTCATTTTCCAATAAAGGCAAATGGGTCCTAGCACAGATTTCTAGGACACCAATTTTTCCAAGTTAAATGTCATGCAATATCATTAATGGGTTTCAGGATAGATCCTTGAAAAATGCAATTAATAAGGCTTGAATTTGAATTAAAGGGGCCAATTAACCTCAATTAACCACAATTAATTAATAAAGCCCTAGATTAGTATGAAAGTGTAATAAAACACTTTACAACACCCTAAATAAGGCACAATTAAGTACATTTTCTCATTAATTATTCATTCCCAAGCTAAGCGTGAAAAAAGGGTTACTTTTTTCAATGCTAAAAAATTATAATAAATTATATGGATTCATACATACACACACATAACATCATATATTCATTTATTTTTATGGCTTATGTGTGTCTTATGATTTATTCATCATGTTTCATCCATATATATTACATATATCTTCGACATATCCTTTTTTTCATACATATGTTTAATACATATAATTCCACACTCTTTCTCCCACTTTCCCTTCTTTATATATCCTCTTAATACTTTTTCATAATTTCTTTCCATCATATCCTTTCATAATAATGCTCAATTATCTTATTCCTACAAATTTTCCTTTTCCTTTATGATATTTTATACTTTTATAATTTATTTAGGTATATTAGAGGTTTTTTAAGGTATTTAAGTGGTATATAATAGATATAGGGGTATAAATATGACCCAAATGACATATGAGGTGCCTCACAACCCTCTATATCCTACCAACATGGATAGTTGCAGTAGAGAAAAAATTTCAGCTATTGAAGAAGAAGGTAATAGAAAAACTAGTGTTGGTGTTACCATAATTTATTAAAGCATTTGAAGTTGAATGTGATGCTAGTGGCAGTGTGATTTGAGGAATTTTAACCCAAGAAGGAAGGCCCATTACCTACTTTAGTGAGAAGTTAAATGAAGCAAAGAAGAAGTATTCAATATATGACAATAAATTCTATGCTATTGTGCAGGCATTGAAGAAATGGAGACACTATTTACTACCTAAGGAATTTGTATTATATATAGACCACCATGCCTTGCAATTCATCAAAAATTAAGGTAAGTTGTAGTACCCCTCCATTTATGCTTATGTTTTTCGTTGCATGTTTTTATACTATTAGACTATGGTACTTTGTTTGGATATTTTGATCGCTGGTTATGAGCGACAGTGGATTTATTTTGTGACATGATGATACATGTATGGTGATTACTATTTTTTGTTATGCGTTGATATAGCGTAGATGTTTTCTTTGAGATGATTATTGTTATGTATATTTATGATGGACTAACAGTTATTTAATTCGTCAGTCTGATGTGACATGTATTGGTGTGGAGAACGGAATTACATCACTCACTTGCGAGTGCCCTGTGATATTCGTGATTTTCTCCGCACGGTGTGCCTGTTCAATGGTTTATATATATTTATGCATGTTATTGCTTGGTTGCAGGATTGCAGGTACATGACACCAACTCCACTTGGTTACTCAGGTCTGAGCATGTCAAGACTCAATGGATATGTTGATTGGGAGGTAGTAGTTTGGTTCATCCTAGTCTAGTCTATAACCCGGTCATAGTAATCGTCTGTTTTAGTTTAGAGTCATAGGTTGTCTTGTATTTTCCTGTTTGGATTAATTCCTTGAAAGATAATTTTGTCAATTTTAATGATAGTCTAATATTCTTTAATATATTGTTATTTTTAATAAATTTTTAATTGTTGGAAAAATAAGATTTACTTTTATTTAATTAATTAATTAGTTTGTTTGGTTAAATGATTTGATCATTAAGATTAAATTTATTTAATTAAATTAATTAATTAATTAAATTAAATTGTTTTAAAATTGTGTGTGAATAGATTCAATATTTAAATTAAATATTTTGTGAAATGGTATTTTTGGTTATTAAATAAATTTTTGCATTTGGAAATTGTAAATTTAAAATAAATTAATTAAATGCATGCAATTTGAATATTGAAATTTTAAATTTTAAATAAATTAAATAAATCATGCAAATCTTGAAAGGCAAGATTGCCGAGAAGTAGCTGAGAAGATATTTTGTACT
The DNA here is from genome assembly GCA_007258455.2 of Sequoia sempervirens. Taxonomy (NCBI): domain Eukaryota; kingdom Viridiplantae; phylum Streptophyta; class Pinopsida; order Cupressales; family Cupressaceae; genus Sequoia; species Sequoia sempervirens. The sequence goes on along the minus strand of VDFB02105785.1, from coordinate 272,922,474 downwards.
TCTTGACAAGTGTTCCAGTGCATTTATGATTTTTGGTTGAGGATTTTGCCAGAGGTTATTTTGGATATGGGGAAAAAACACAGGGGCTATTCAATTTCTTCACGGGAAAAATATCAGAGCTTTTGAAAAACTTTTTGTTTATGTTATATTGGCAATATTGTATACTTGTGGAAGATCCCTTTGGTAGGAAGATCTTTGTGGTTAAATTTCTTTTGGAATTGGTGATTTGGAGAAGTTGGAGGATTGCACTCTACAGGCAAAGGTTTCATTCTTCAACAGCTAAGATCTTCAAATCACAGGAGAACATGTATTTTTCTTGTTTTGATTTGTTTCCTTTTTAAAATGAATCTTTGAGAAAATATCAGTTTTTTTGTGTTTCCTGTCAAAAATTTGATATTTTTAGTTGAGAATTTGCTGTGTATTTAATTGAAAATTTCTTTGAGAAATAAATTGTTAAATGGATTAATTTCTCAGTTTTACTATAGGAAAACCTTGTGGAAAGTATTTGTTTAATCACAGTAATTTCTCAGATTTATTGTAGAAAACCCTGTGGAATGTATTTACATAATTACAGTATTTTATTTACTGTTGAAGATTTGTATATATATATATAAATATATATTTTATAAGATGAATATTTGTGAAATTTCTTACCAACATTTCAAAATCTGTACATGGATTTTTGTTAAAAATCGAACGGAAATTTTTAATTCAGAAATGTGTATTTCATATGAAATTATGAATTAGCAAATTCATTTAAAAAAAAATTGTTTTGTGGGAGCCGTAGGGGGCTACCCCCACGGCCGACCCCCACAGGGGAGCCAGCTGTGAGGGCAGTGCCCAGCGCTGCCTTCACAGGCAGTGTCGGCGCTGCCTACATAGCCGCGCCCGCCATGGAGGGTTCGACTGTGGAAAGGCAGTCGAGCCCTGTCCTTTATTAATGTTTGTTAAACTTTAAAATTGTTTTATTTTAAATTAAGTTTTTAAATAAATTTGTAACTTATAAATATGTGATCATATATTATATATATATATTATTTAATATATGTAATATATGTAATACATATATATATCTTATATTAAATAAGTTTGTAATTTGTGTTTAAGTTTAATGAATATAGTTTTTATTTTGAAAATTAATATATATTTATTTATATATATATATATTTTTATATATATAAATAAATGTATAATTAAATAGATTCTATATGCTTATATTTAAATGAATAATAAAATGTTGTTAATGTTGAAAGTAGAAATGAACATTTTATAATGAAATACAATAAGGAAAGAAAACGAAAATTTCATTATAATTTATGTTTATGAAATTGAGATAATTATAGATTTTATTTTCAAATTAAATTGCAGATGAATTGGGTATCAGTTGATTAATTTCATAATTCAAGTTCTTGGTTGACAGGATTTAGTAAATCCAAACAGTAGATTTCTATTGAATTTTAATTTGCTTTAAACCGTATTTTGTTGTGATTTGGGCAAATTGGGAATGTCGTAGTTTTTCAAGTCTTCCAGACCAATTGTTAAAGTGGGGATTTTGATTGTTAAATTTAAATTCTTGAGTTAGCTAAGGTTGTGTACATGGTATTTGTGTGGTGATTAGACACCTGTTTGTATGAACATAGTCATTGTTGTTCGTTATGAAAAGTGTAGAATTTCTTGTTGTAATTTTGTACACTTTGTAAACCTTAGTCAGAAAACTTAGATTCCTTTGTTATGTTTAGGGGAGTGGCTTTTTGTAAGGGCCGGCACACAAAGTGGTGTCAGGGTAACTTACAAAGAGTTAGTAAGTCAGTGATAACTAAAGAACACAGTAGTTAGAGTTAAAATCCTTAACAAGATGTTATGCCTCACTTAATGACTCTTGAGCTAGTTCAGTCTTGAGTATAAGATGAGAAGGCCTGGAATGGCAAATCGATGTCTTGTTTCTTCAAAAGACATTTGATTCCGCAATGATTTGCAAATGGGGTCGGGTTTCGTAAGAGGTTACCAGGGTAACCCAAGTTGGGGGCCGAAACCTAGGAAGAAACACCAAGGTAACCTTTACAATATTGTGATGACACTCCACCTAAAGTAACAGTCTACCTTGTGTACTCAGTACGTTCGATTGTCTAAAATCTAGAAGCAATGTAACCATCAGTCAGTTATGTACTTGTGTCTAGGGTTAGTAGATTATGTCTAGGTAATCATATTACTATCTCCTAGCATGGGGGGTGGACCTACGGGTACCACATGGTTGGGTGGAATGTGCACCTTACTCTGTTGGGTCCCCAATTTTATGATCATGGCATCGAGAGCTTCATGGATGGAGAGCTCGCACTTGGATACAGATGTACTTTCTTTATTGCATTATTGTAAAACTTGTATTGTAAAACATCCCTCAATTGTTATGAGGTGAACATTGTAAAATGTAATTATTATTGAACTACCTCATCAGATGGATGAGTATTGTATATCTTATCAAATGCAATGTAAGAAACATGTTTGTACTTTATATTATCTTGAATGGAATTCAATGTTATGTGATGTTTATTTTAAGTTTATGTTAATGTTAATTAATATATGCAATGCAAAATACTAAAGTCATCTATGGAAACTCAAAGTAGTGTAACGTCGTGTAACTTAATGAATGTATGCAACTAATTAACTTAATAATTATACTTTTTAAAAAAAAATTATTGCACCTTTATAACACAATTGCAACATTCCTTAGGTTATTATGACGGGGCATTACAGATTGGTATCAGAGCAAAGGTTACAAACACTGGACGCTCTGGGTAATCGCGAGCCCATTAGGTTGACCTAGTACGTAGTGTCGCTATCTGTTAGCCTTGGTTGAATAGTATCTAAGACTCGTTATTGTTATGTGTAGGAACATGCCTAGGCGAGGTGGAAGAGGTCGTGGTAGAGGTCGAGGTGGAGGCCGAGGGCCAATCCCTCAGGTTACTCCCCCTCTGAGCCCTCATCAAAGTGATCAGGCAGAGTAGTTGGATCAGAGGAATGAGGGACAAAATTTTGAACAGTCAGGAGTAGAGGGTTCACAGATACGTCATTTATTAGAGGAGGTCCTAGCTCGACTTGGACCTAGACAAGAAGTTGAGTAGGAGGTAGTTAGAGAGAGAGATAGATCTCCTAGGAGAGTAGATGATATAGTGCATCAGGATGCTATTATTGCAGGACACATGAGGGATTTACTGAGGGCACGCCCTCCTACCTTTGATGGTACAGGAGGTGGCTTACAGGCAGAGACCTGGCTACTGGATTTGGGTAGATGCTTTTCCATGCACCCTTACGGTAGAAATACCCATGCGAGATGCGCTATTATGAATTTGAGAGGATTCACCTCTACTTGGTGGCACCTGGAGGAGCAGAAGCTCCATTTGGATATTGGGTCAGTGTCTTGGGAGATGTTCCTTGAGAGGTTTAGAGCATAGTTCCTATCGGAACACTGGAGGCAGTGACAGGCTGACGAGTTCCATGATCTACATCAGTTGGCTCTTTCTATTGAGCAATATGAACGTAGATTCTATGAACTCAAGCAGTATGTTGGTATTGGCGATGATGAGCCTATGCTAGTACAACACTTCATCAAGGGTTTAAATTCTCGCATTAGTGGTGGTGTCAGAGTCTTTGAGCCAAAGACTATGGAAGTTGCGGTGGAAAAAGCTCGCATAGTGGAGGAGAACCTTGTTATGGCGTTAGGTGGTCACACAGGAGTACAGATTGGCAGTGCTTCTGCAGCAGGTTTTAGTCCACGGGGTGGACAGGCACAGACAAGAGGTTCCTCTAGGAACCAACAGACACCCTCAAAGGGTGGGCAGCAACAACAACAACGTACACCTCAAAAGAATAATAATCTACAACCATAGCAAGGTAATAGCCCTCAGAGTGAGCAGCGAGTGCAGCGTGATCGTTCTAATCAACCTGCACAGAGTTTTTAGTCTACTATTAGTAGAGGTAGTATTCAACAATCCAATGCACCTTTGGGTGGCAGAGGATTCGGTAGAGGTACAGGTTGTTACTCGTGTGGACAGCAAGGACACATTGCTAGGCAGTGTCCGATGAGAGGTTCTTCTGGTTTTGGGCCTCGACCTACAGTTTCAAAGCCTATAGTGGGAGATGCAAGCAGGTCACATAGGGTGTTTACCGTGGTGGGTAACCACCAGGATGAGCATCAAGGTGCAGTTGGAGAGGTTCTTGATGGAGGACTGGCATCGTTCTTTGGGAACCATGCACGTTCTTCTATATCGGGAGTTGATCCTCAGGGGTCAAGACGTTGACTGAGTATTGATCCAAAGGGATCTTAGTGGCTAGTCTTCCATTTCTTGGAAGGATCTATTTTTGATGTGTATGTGTTATTTGTTTGCTACTAGCAGGCTTCCAGGAGTAAGCCTGATCCTAGGGGGGAGGGTGTAGTACCCCTCCATTTATGCATATGTTTTCTGTTGCATGTTTTTATACTGTTAGACTATGGTACTTTGTTTGGATATTTTGATCACTGGTTATGAGCGACAGTGGATTTATTTTGTGACATGATGATACATGTATGGTGATTACTATTTTCTGTTATGCGTTGATATAGCGTAGATGTTTTCTTTCAGATGATTATTGTTATGTATGTTTATGATAGACTAACAGTTATTTAATTCGTTAGTCTGATGTGACATGTATTGGTGTGGAGAACGAAATTACATCACTCACTTGCGAGTGCCCTATGATATCCGTGATTTTCTCCGCACGGTGTGCCTGTTCAATGGTTTATATATATTTATGCATGTTATTGCTTGGTTGCAGGATTGTAGATACATGACACCGACTCCACCTGGTTACTCAGGTCTGAGCGTGTCAAGACTCAATGGATATGTTGATTGGGAGGTAGTAGTTTGGTTCATCCTAGTCTAGTCTATAACCCGGTCATAGTACATCGTCTGTTTTAGTTTAGAGTCATAGGTTGTCTTGTATTTTTCTGTTTGGATTAATTCCTTGAAAGATAATTTTGTCAATTTTAATGATAGTCTAATATTCTTTAATATATTGTTATTTTTAATAAATTTTTAATTGTTGGAAAAATAAGATTTACTTTTATTTAATTAATTAATTAGTTTGTTTGGTTAAATGATTTGATCATTAAGATTAAATTTATTTAATTAAATAAATAAATTAATTAAATTAAATTGTTTTAAAATTGTGTGTGAATAGATTCAATATTTAAATTAAATATTTTGGGAAATGGTATTTTTGGTTATTAAATAAATTTTTGCATTTGGAATTGTAAATTTAAAATAAATTAATTAAATGCATGCAATTTGAATATTGAAATTTTAAATTTTAAATAAATTAAATAAATCATGCAAATCTTGAAAGGCAAGATGGTCGAGAAGTAGTTGAGAAGATATTTTGTACTTATCGACAAGTGTGCTAGTGCATTTATGATTTTTGGTTGAGGATTTTTTTGGAGGTTATTTTGGATCTGGGAAAAAAAAACACAGGGGCTAATCAATTTCTTCACGGGAAAAATATCAGAGCTTTTGAATAACTTTTTGTTTATGTTAGATTGGCAATATTGTATACTTGTGGAAGATCCCTTTGGTAGGAAGATCTTTGTGGTTAGATTTCTTTTGGAATTGGTGATTTGGAGAAGCTGGAGGATTGCACTTCAACAGTTAAGATCTTCAAATCACAGGAGAACAGGTATTTTTCTTGTTTTGATTTGTTTCCTTTTTAAAATGAGTGTTTGAGAAAATATCAGTTTTTTTTTTGTGTTTCCTGTATTCTTCTCAGGAATTTTGTAAAAATCTTGTTTATACAGTAGAAATTCTCAAAGGAAAAAGGAAAGTTCTTGAAAAAATTTGAATGAAGTTTCTTGTCAAAAAATTTGATATTTTTAGTTGAGAATTTGCTGTGTATTTAATTGAAAATTTCTTTGAGAAATAAATTGTTAAATGGATTAATTTATCAGTTTTATTGTAGGAAAACCTTGTGGAAAGTATTTGTTTGATCACAGTAATTTCTCAGATTTATTGTAGAAAACCCTATGGAATCTATTTACATAATTAAAGTATTTTATTTACTGTTGAAACTTTGTATATATATATATATTATAAGATGAATATTTGTGAAATTTCTTACCAACATTTCGAAATTCGTACGTGGATTTTCGTTAAAAATCGAACGGAAATTTTTAATTCAGAAATGTGTATTCCGTATGAAATTACGAATTAGCAAATTCATTTAATTTTTTGGTTTGGGGCATGGAGGCTACCCCACAGCCCACCCAGAGGCAGGCGTGAGGCGACATGGGTGCCTACCTGACAGCCCTCCATGGAGGTTAGGTTGTGAAGAAGCGATTCGACCATGCTTAACTATTAATGTTTGTAAACTTTTAAAAATTGTTTTGTTTTAAGGTGGATTTTTAAATAAATTTGTAACATAAATATGTAGTCATATATTATATATATATATATACTATTTAATATATGTAATATATGTAATATATGTAATACATATATATATGTTATAATAAATAAGTTTGTAATTTGTGTTTAAGTTTAATGAATATAGTTTTTATTTTGAAAATTAATATATATTTATTTATATATATATATATATATTTATATTTATATATAAATAAATGTATAATTAAATAGATTCTATATATTTATATTTAAATGAATAATAAAATGTTGTTAATGTTGAAAGTAGAAATGAATATTTTATAATGAAATACAATAAGGAAAGAAAACAAAAATTTCATTATAATTTATGTTTATGAAATTGAGATAATTATAGATTTTATTTTCAAATTAAATTGCAGATGAATTGGGTATCAGTTGATTAATTTCATACTTCAAGTTCTTGGTTGACAGGATTTAGTAAATCCAAACAGTAGATTTCTATTGAATTTTAATTTGATTTAAACCCTGTTTTGTTGTGATTTGGGCAAATTGGGAATGTCGTAGTTTTTCAAGTCTTCCAGACCAATTGTTAAAGTGGGGATTGTGATTGTTAAAGTTAAATTCTTGAGTTAGCTAAGGTTGTGTACATGGTATTTGTGTGGTGATTAGACACCTGTTTGTATGAACATAGTCATTGTTGTTCGTTATGAAAAGTGTAGAATTTCTTGTTGTAATTTTGTACACTTTGTAAACCTTAGTCAGAAAACTTAGATTCCTTTGTTATGTTTAGGGGAGTGGCTTTTTGTAAGGGCCGACACACTAAGTGGTGTTAGGGTAACTTACAAAGAGTTAGTAAGTCAGTGATAACTAAAGAACATAATAGTTAGAGTTAAAATCCTTAACAAGATGTTATGCCTCACTTAATGAATCTTGAGCTAGTTCATTCTTGAGTATAAGATGAGAAGGCCTGGAATGGCAAATCGATATCTTGTTTCTTCAAAAGACATTCGATTCTGCAATGATTTGCAAACGGGGCCGGGTTTCGTAAGAGGTTACCAGGGTAACCCAAGTTGGGGCCGGAACCTAGGAAGAAACACCAGGGTAACCTTTGCAATATTGTGATGACACTCCACCTAAAGTAATAGTCCACCTTGTGTACTCAGTACATTCAATTGTCTAAAATCTGGAAGCAATGTAACCATCAGTCAGTTATGTACTTGTGTCTAGGGTTAGTAGATTATGTCTAGGTAATCATATTACTATCTCCTAGCACAAGGGGTGGACCTACGGGTACCACATGGTTGGGTGGAATGTGCACCTTACTCCGTTGGGTCCCCAATTTTATGATCATGGCATCGAGAGCTTCATGGATGGAGAGCTCACACTTGGATACAGATGTACTTTCTTTATTGCATTATTGTAAAACTTGTATTGTAAAACATCCCTCAGTTGTTATGAGGTGAACATTGTAAAATGTAATTATTATTGAACTACCTCATCAGATGGATGAGTATTGTATATCTTATCAAATGCAATGTAAGAAACATGTTTGTACTTTATATTATTTTGAATGGAATTCAATGTTATGTGATGTTTATTTTAAGTTTATGTTAATGTTAATTAATATATGCAATGTGAAATACTAAAGTCGTTTATGGAAACTCAAAGTAGTGTAACGTCACGTAACTTAATGAATGTATGCAACTAATTAACTTAATAATTATACTTTTTAAAAAAAAATTATTACACCTTTATAACACAATTGTAACATTCCTTAGTTTATTATGACAGGGCATTACATAAGTTGAAATAGATACATATGAGCTGGGTGGAGTTCTTACAGAGCTATTCTTTTATTTTGAAGCATAGGAGTGGATAGTCTAACCAAGTAGTTGATGCATTGCATAGAAGATATTTGTTGTTGAATGAACCATACGTGAATGTTGTGGGTTTTTATTCTTTGATGGAGATTTATGAAGAGGATGTTGATTTTAAAGAGGTTTTGACTACTTGTAAGATTCTAGTAGAGAAAGATAAGACTCCATAGTTGGAATACTTTATCTTGGAAGGATTGTTGATGAATGTAACACCCCTCCATTTTGGCTCTTTTTTTCGGCAGTGTTCTTTGTTATGTTGTTTCTATTTGTACTTTGACTTTGGTACTTGGTTACTATTTCATCACAAACTGTAAAGCGATGCGAATATTATATTTTGATGTGATGGTATTTTACTCTGATGCTATCATCATGGCCTATTTTGAATTAGCTTAGCAGATATTTAATTAATGATGCTTTTTGCTTTTGAGTATATTATTGATGTTAGACTTGTCAGTTAGAAAGTCTGTATTGGTGAAGGCGACGGGATTGTATCACTCGCTTGCGGGCGCCCTACGATTCCAAGATTTCCTCTTCACGGTCTGTTTTATTATATCATATATATGCATATTCGATATACTCTTTGCTTGCAGGTTGACAGGTACATGACATTGATTCCACTTGGTTCACAGGTTTGAGCATGTCCATTGGCCAATGGTATTCGATTGGGAGATAGTATCTATGTTTTCCGTGCCAATTCATCACCCTAGTCATAGTGTGTCATCGGGTTTAATTGGGTTAAGTTGTTTCTTTGTTGTACATCTCTCCTTGATTTCATTTAATTGCAAGTTGAAAAAGGTAAATAAACGGCTCTATGTATTTAAGTTGTTTATTAAATTTATCTGGTTATAATGTTATAAATGTTATTTAATTTATTCATTAATTTAATTTAATTAATAAAATGATCTAATATTGGATTAGATTTATTTTATTGATTAATTAAATTAATTATGTTGAAATAAATCAAGTTATTCATTTTGGAAATTATTATTGTTAAATTCTTTTGAATTGAAAATTTAAAAGAATAAGTATTAAAGTTGTTTTGAAAAGAAATTTTTTAAGTTGAATGCTTTTTAAAAATGTTTAAAAGCATTTAAATGCATCTGGAATAGAAATTTTAAAATAGATAATAAAGTCATGTTGAAAAGAATTTTAGTTTTAAATTTTCAAATAAACAAAATATCTCCAAAAATGAAATAACTATGGTGGATAGGATATTTTAGGGTATTTGACCAAATTTGGGGGAAAAAATAGGGAAGGATTTTCATTCTTAAAATTTGGCTGTGAGAAAAAAAGGAAGGAGAGTTCTTTATGTTTTGTTGATGCATTTTGGATTTGGAAAAAGCTTTGGAAAGTCTTCTTGCAGGGAAGCTAAACTATCTTCTTCAAACTCTTCATCAAACTTCAGATCACAGGTTCTTCTTACTTATTGTTTGGAAATCAGCTTTTTCAATTTAAAACTTGCTTGTAAATCTTTGTTTTGAAACCCTGTTTAAATTTTGAAAAAAGTTAGAATGTTAGTTGAAAATCAAAACTTGCAACTAGAAATCTTCAATTTCAACAATAGAAAATGAAAGAAACAAGATGAAATTTGAAAACCTCTACTTTGGATTTGAAATATTTCATATCAAATTAGAATTTTAAACCAAGAAATTGTGTTGATAAATTGATTTTATTGCAAAGATTTTGTTGAGAAATTGCACAATTTGGTTGTAAATGGAAATTTTAGGTATATATTTATACATATATTGTATATATATATATCCTTTATATATATATATATTTACAAACATATATATAAATATATTTTAAAGATTTGGGAATGTTGTTTTAAAAATTTTACACATAGGAAATTTCCTGTGCAAAAAAAATATAGGGGAGGGTTTTTTGATTTTCGAAATAAATTTTATATAAATTTTTTTT